>CM069905.1:77997573-78248061 GCA_036172215.1 Camellia granthamiana | reverse complement strand
CAAGAAATGGGGTAGGTCACAGAAATTATCATTACAAGTGTGAGAAAATGTATGAAAACTATGAAATAAAAGCTATCAACTCAAATAGGTTGGTGCCTAAGGCCTAAACCACCAAACCTATGAGGACTTGCAACACTATAAGCATGATATTCAAAGCATAACTAAATAACACATCAAAATAGTCCCAAAAACAGCAAAAACAGTTCTGGAATTAGTATGAAAAGCTAGAAAAAGTGAGCTAAAATAAAAGAGAAATGAAGCTAGTAAGCAAGCCTTTTAAAAATCAAAACCACATATTTTAGCCTTTTAAAACTCTGAAAATCAGTGGCCAAAAGTTAAGATAGAAATGGGAAACACAAGAACAAAAGCTTGTAGAACAAGGTTCAAAGAAGGGTTGTTACCCCCCACACCTTTAATAGCTTTAAGTCATTAGTTTCAGCCCATAAAAACAAAAACAGCGTAAAAACAGTATGAAATTAGCAAGAAAAGAGTAGGAAGAAGTAGTGTAAGGCTAGTAGAAGTTATACCTCTTGAAGAGAAGTAACTCTTTTGTTCACAAACCACAAAGTATTCACTCTCAAGGGCTAAGATTTGAGCTCAAAAACCTCAACAAGAAGAACCAAATTTTTTATTTAGAAAGTGTAGAGAGAGATTGTGTAATTGCAAGATAGAGAGGGAAAGTGATTGGCAAGTTTTTGGGCTTTGGTAATTTTTTCTAACCTAAAAACATAAGGTATGGTCGAGTATATATAGAAAAATAGGTTGCTATCTCGGAAACATTTGTATTGAGCCAGCTGGTGTAGTGTATGCACATGGGGGTACAGCTAGCAATAAATATCTGTTCTGCAGGAAAACCTGGCCGGCTAGCCAGGTAAGGGACGGCTGGCCGACCACCAAAAACTGTCCTACCGAGACACATGGCCACCTGGCCACTTGAAATGGCCAAAATTCTTATCAACTTTGCAGACAAAAATCTGTTTTCAAGCCCGAGTTCAAATGGGCATATCTCTCTCATCCAGACTCAGTTTTAGGTGATTCTTGAGTCTATATTGAAGCCCTAGACGTCTACTTTCCAATGGTGGTGGCTTGATATCTAAATTCTAAGTGTGCAAATAGATATGCCTAATTTAGTGAAGGCTGCTCATTTCTTTCTTAACAATTTGATGCTCAACCTTTTCCCCAACTAGTTTTCTTCCCTCCCCTCCTGTTTCCTTCAACTCCAAACCTATAAATAAGATTTTTCAAAGAGTTCACCTCCCTTCCATTTATTTCCACTTTGTCCTTACTCGGTTTACTAAAAAGTGTAATATTTTAATCGAAATGCGAGCCTCGGAACATCATAGAAGCATTTATAAAAATATTTTGAAAAGAGGGTTTTAAGGTCTAAAATAGTTTTGGTCCAAATGGGGTGTACGATTGGGATTAGAAGCTCAAAACTGAAGCTTCTTTGTTGAAGAACTTGAAGGATTATATAACATACTTTTTATCATCGAGTGTTCAACCTGAGGTGCCCAAGTCTTAAGGGCGGTCAAAAATGAGGTGTCTACCCATCTCTAGTTCTTACTACTATAGACCAATCTATTTGTCTTGCTGATGGGTCTTTATCCTCAGTTCATCATAAGGTTCAAGTGTCTTTATCCCCTAATATTACTCTATCATTTGTTTTGCATGTTCCTAATTTTGCATATAATCTACTATCCATTAGCCGGCTTGGCAAGTCCTTCAATTGTGCTATTATTTTCTTACCTTTTTCATGTCTTTTACAAGACCTGAGTTCAAAGAGAATTTTTGGAAGGGATGTGAGTGTGATGGACTTTACTTCTTTGGAGACCCATCAGACCAACCTCTTTCTACTTTAGCTAGTTTTCATGCGTCTGTTGGCCTGCTTCTATATCTTGTGCTTTTAATATTCAAATTTTAGAATTGTTGCATGCACGTATGGGTCATGTCAATTTTCAATAGTTATGTCGACTTTTTTCCTTTATTAAATAAAGCTTGCAAAGATTCTAAGTTTCATTGTGTGGTTTGTGAATTATCTAAACATACTCGTACTAGTTACATACCTTATAAGACGCATGCCCCTAGTGCTTTTGACCTTATACATTCCGATGTTTGGGGCCCGTCTTTTATCTCTGGTTTTTCTGGCCATAGATATTATGTCACCTTTATTGATGACCACAATAGATGCACTTAGGTATATTTGTTTCATCGTAAGTCTGACGTGTTTCTCATTTTTGTTCAATTTTTGCAAATGGTTAAGACTTAGTTTCGTACAGTTGTTATGAATATCTATTCTGGTAATGGTGGGAAATATATTTCCAATGCTTTTTGTTCTCATTTTAATCAGACTAGTACTCTTCAACAATTTTTGTGTACACAGACTCTTGAGCAAAATGGTGTTGTTGAACGTAAAAACTATCATATTATGTTTGTTGTGAGGTGTCTCCTTGTAGACACCCCATTTTTGACCGACCTTAAGACTCAGACGTCACCATTTGAGCGCTGGTGATGGTGCATATTGTGCTCGTCAGAAGTCTCAGAGTCTCGGCCTGTGAGCCCTGCCTCCGGGACTTCCGAACCCTCTTCTGTGCCTTGCCTCGGTTTGCGAACCAGACTCGATTTTCTCTGTTTCTCTTCCCAAAGGGAGGGAGAGGTCTCGTAGATCATCTCTCGGTGGCCGTGGGCTACATTTCGTGGTCGTAGGCCATTTTGCCCGTTTCGGAGCCCGGTTCCCGGTTTTCGGAGCCGTCAGGCCGTGTGCCTCGGTTCGGGACCGCTTAACCGCCTCCGTTTGCTTTGATTTTTGGCATGCATCTGTTTACTCCCTTTTTGGGGACACTGAGGTCTGAGAGACCCACTTCGTGGTTGAACACCACTCCCGGTGCCTAACGGGCAGTTTTCGGGGCCTCGGACTGCGCGTTTCGGCCCCGGAACCTTCATTTTGCATCGGTTTTCGTTCATTTTGGCAGGTACCTCTGTTTCATCACCGGAAGGCCGTAGAAGGGTGGGAGGCCAGCAATTGTTTCAGCAACCAGTTATATTCCTCCGGCGCCCTCCGACGCCCGTTTTTCTCACTTCCAAGCCAATGTTGACCACCCTGGGGTCACTTTCTCAACTCTAACCCCCATTTTTGTGTTGTAGACACCTGGGAGGACACAAATATTATATGCCGGCCATTAATTCTACTTGACCCTTTTGAACCCCTCCTAAAAATGGCTTGTTCTCTCTCCTGTTTTACAGTTGCCAATTTTGAACCATAGGGTTGTGTTGAGGACACCTGGGAGGCCACCAATTTGTGGTGGCCGGCCACTAATTCAAGTTGGACCCTTTTGACCCCTGGCCGGCCGGCCATGGGGGGTGCCGGCCGGCCACCTGCAGCTTTGATACTTGGCCAGCCATGATCCTCAAGGTTGGTACATTACAGCTGTATATCTGTTTCCCCCCAAAAACCTGTATCCGGGGGGACTTTTTTGGAGGGAAAATTGATGTATTTTCCCTCCCTTTTTTCCCTCCTTTTCTCCCCCCTCTCTTGGCCATATAACCAGCTGCCTAGCTCTGGTTTTAGGGTTACAAAAAATCCCTAAGAGCTTGCATACACACCTCCCTCTTCCTCTCTTCCAAAATCCTCAAAAATCTTCCAAGTTCTACACCCTTTCTTCATCACCACCTAGCACCACACCACTACTCCATTTCCAGCAGCTTGGGAGTTTTTTCAGAGGCTAGGAGGCAACATTTTTGGTCTAAGAGGCAGCAAAAGGGTTGGTCTACAAGGGTAAGTCCTATTTCCCTCACTTTTGGCCCTTATTTTGCTCAATATATTAGCCCTCTTTGCTTGCTGTTTTGAGCTCCGACCAAAACTGAAAAAGGTCATTTTTTTGAGCCATTTTTCATGTTTGTTTAAGGGCTCAACACTTTTTGAGCCCCTCATGTTGCACTTGCTTCAATACCCTCTTGAATGCCATTTTCTTGCATGATATTTTTAGCTTGTGTGTGATCTGTTTTGCGGCTTGATGTAAACTTTAAATAGGCCTATTTTGAGCCCCTCTTCAACATTGAAGAAGGGCTCAACACTGTTGGGGACCTCCATATATCACTTGTCATTGTACCCCTCTTTGGTCCCCATTTTTGCATGTTTTGTTAGCTATCTTGCTTCTGTTTTTCGGCCATGATCAGAGCTGAAAGTGGCCATATTTTGACCCCCTTGTCATGTTTTATTAAGGGTCTTGGCTGTTTGATGAATATTTTGCATACTTTGTGTTATAGCCTTCTTATGGCCTTAATCTTGCATTGCATTTGAGCATGTTTATATACTGATTTGGGGGCTTGTCATCTACTGTAAATAGCCATATTTTTTTGGTCCCTCTTCAGTGTTGTAGAAGGGTCTTTTTCTGTTTGGGCTTTGCATCTACCACTTGCTTCATTGCCTCCCTTGCGGAGCCATTTTTGTATGCTAATTTAGTCCCACTTGCGCTTACTTTTTGGCCATGATTTGAACTGTAAAAATGATTATTTTGGGGCTGCCTTGCTTCTGTCTTTTCATTCCATGTACCAATTATGCATGACTTTGTATAGCTGTAAGCCATTTCATGTACCTAGTTTTGCATTTCGGGAGAGATTCCATGCATCGGGTGTCATTTCGCCTTGTTTCGGGGCTGTTTTCCCCCTCATTTTGCTACTGATTTTTGCATGTTTGCATATCATATTCATGTCTTTGCCATGTCTCATTAGAGTGGCATTTCGATGCCTGAGGGTCGGTCCTCGGTTTGCGTGCACGCGTGCACGCATTTCGAGTTGTCTTGTTTTCATCTGATGGCCTCCTATGTGAGTGTGACCTGAGGTCCACTTGTGTTGTGTAAGTCCATATTGCATTGTGTATGCCATTTCATTTCATAGCATTGTGTATGCTAGGTTGTATATTAGCGCATTGTGTATGCCATCTCATCTCGTGCATCGTGTATGCCATTTCGTAGCATTTTGCATGTCAGGTTGTATCTAGTTGCATTTCATGCATGTCATGCATATTGCATTGTGTTCGGGATAGGAGTTAGCCCGGGCACGGAAACGAGGTACGTTCTGTACTCCGAGTGACGGAACGTGTCTCAATTCCCCAGTCACCGACACTCCGGATCACCCATGAGGGAGTTAGGTCTTGCTGTGTTTTCATGTGCATTCATCTCATATTGAGTTGTGCAATTCGGCTCCTCGGCCATCATGCATCGAGATGCGTGATTGGTGGCATGAGGATCGAGGCATGCAATTGGTGGCATGAGGATCGAGGCATGCATACATTTGTGAAAATACATTGCTATGCCCCTTTCCTGCTCTCTGTTGCAGCAAAATGAAGAATCATCAACTTTTCAAAGTTTGGCACGCATGTCAAGAACAGGTGCAAACAGAGGCTAATTGGGGCATCGTCATGGATTTCCGCGCAAGGCACCCAAACATGCATCATTCCATCATCCGGAGCAGAATCAAGGCAGTCCCTGGCTTGCATGCCAGTTTTAATATTTTCTTAGTTAATTTGTAAATTAATTAGGAATTTGTACATTATTTGGACTGTATTATTTGGACTATACTATTCTTTCATTCGGGACTGTATATTTATTTGGACCCTCTGTGCGAGGGCATAATTGTAATAAGTGTGGGTGAGTGTGATGTATGTCTTCCAACCCCACGTCTTTCTTCCCTTTTATTTACTTGCTTATGATGGTTAGATTAGGGCATATTTCAATTAGCATACAGTATGACAGCATGTTTGCATCATTCATCTGTTTGCACGCACTGGGCTCGGCGCATCATACAAACTGCATTTGTATTTCAATTCCAAATTGAATACGTGTTAGTTGTAGCATTCCATATGCCATGTTTAGAATAGCCGAGCCTGCTTATAGTTTGCATCTTTTGCATGTGTTGCATTAGGCAATTCTGTGTATCTAGGATCATGCATGATTTCTAATCAGCTTCTGTTTTGGCTTGGAGTACTCGGTGAGTTTTTATGCTTTAGCATCCTTGCATGTGTGTGAGTGTTGCCATGAATAGGCATGCTTACCATGAGGCTATGTGCTTATGTGATATAACTGCTTGAATGCCTGTGGGTGGAGGTTATGTTACTTAAATTGGGACAATTCATCAAATGTTTGTTTTAAGCCCACTAGATAGTGGCAAAATCATGTTTTCTTAAGCCCACCCGAGGGTGGCAAATCCACATCTTAGCCTACTTGCGGGTAGCACCATCAAACCATTTTCAAACAAACAAACATGAAATGTTTTGTTCCAATTCAGGCGACTCAGTCCTATACTTGTATGCTGTGCGCATCACATAGTAACCTAGGCTAATAACCGGAATAAGAACACACAATGTTTTCAAAAACAGATATCATGGTTAGTAGAGACCGGTCTTTGACCGGGCGAGCGGGGGTGCTCACGAAGTGACCTTCCCCAATCGTACCACAAGTTCCGAGCCGAGGCAACTTTGGTGATGACGGACACGTGGCCTTGGCACCGAGTCAGGGTTTCCTAAATTTCCCCAATAAAAAATATTTAGGTGGCGACTCTGTATCTGGCAAAGCAGTCCATGTTTGGCACTTCTTTCAAATCTGTTTTCTCAAAAACGATTTGCCGGATTTGGACTCTTTGGTTCAAGATTTAGAACCGTGACAATGGAGTCCTTGAACTGTAGTGAGCCCAAACGAACAGAACGGGACTTAACCCTCCCGGGGCGTTCGGGGACGTCTACACTCCTTCATGGTATGAGTGTCACTAAATCCTATTGGCATATGGTTGTCCTCACCGCTGTCTATCTTATTAATAGGACCCATAGTCGTGTGTGGTAGGGTCTTACCCCATTTCATGTCCTTATGTCCCATACTACTCTTTTTCCTCTCTTACCTCATGTCTTTGGGGGTACATGTTTTGTCCAAGATTGGAGTCCCACTCGTACAAAGTTAGATGACAAGCCTATTCGATATGTCTTCTTGGGTATTCTTCCATGTCTAAAGGGTATAGGTGTTTTGATCATGTGTCTCATCACTTCCACTACACTTTGGATGTTAATTTTTGTGAGGATCTCCCTTTTTTTGGTACTAACCCTCCTTTACAGGCTTCCACTCCTATTACTTCCAGTGTTCGCCCAGTTCCTATTTTAGACAAGGTTATGGATAAATTGTGCCCCTTTCTCATTCTCTACTTTCACTACCTCCCTCATTTTGTAGATATACTCTCGTCGTCCATACTCTCAGCCCCACTACCGCCTCTAATCTTTGGGTCAGGTTATTCTTCTCCTTTACCTACTTCTCCTTCACCTCCTCATTATAATCCCCCTCGAGATCGCCATCCTCCAGACCGTTAGGGTTATTTGAGTAGTACTAATCATCCCATTTTCCAATATCTTTCATATGACAGGGTCTCTGATACATATCGTTATTTTCATGGCAAGCTTAAGTCCAAGGCCATTCCTTATTCTGTGTTAGAGGCCCTTCAAAATCCAAAATGGTTAAGGCTATGCATGTTTAGATAAAAGCTTTAAAATAGAATCATACTTGGGATTTGGTCTTTTTACCTTCTGGTGAGAGTACTGTAGGCTACAAATCGGTGTTCATTGTTAAGTGCCTAGCTGATTACTCAATTGACCGTTACAAAGCCCGCTTGGTGGCCAAGCACTTCACTCAATTTCATAGCAAGGATTTTGGGGCTATGTTTATCCCTGTGGCTAAGCTTACCTATGTTCGTCTTCTTATCTCTTTTGCTACATCTCATTCTTGGCCTCTTCATCAACTTGATGTCAAGAATGCCTTTCTACATGTGGATCTTCTTCATAGGATTTATATGGCTCCTCCTCTTAGTTTTCGAGCTGAGGGGGAGTATTTGAAGAAACTGTGTCAATTGCACAAATCCTTGTATGGCTTGAAACAGCTTCTACGAGTTTGGTTTGGTCTTTTCAGTTCTGTTATCCTCTCCATGGGGTTTGTTCAGTGCCACTCAAACCATATTTGATTCATCCGTTGTAATCCAATAGGTCAGTGTATAGTATTGTTGGTTTATGTAGATGATATTATTCTCATTGGTGATGATTATATAGGCATTGGTCAAGTAAAAAGGGATTTGGGACAAACCTTTAATATTAAGGATGTGGGGAATCTCAAGTATTTTCTAGGGATTGAGGTGGCTCACTCACAGTAGGGAATTTCCTTATATCAAAGGAAGTATACTCTTGACCTACATCAAGATACTTTTATGTTAGGATATAAACCTGTTTCTACTCCTCTAGATTCTAATGTCAAGCTCACATCAGAATTTGGCGAGCTGTTAGAAGACCCAGGCATATATTAGAGTCTTGTCGAGCATATCATTTATTTGACCAACATTAGACCTGACTTGACATTTGCGGGTAGTGTTGTGAGTCAGTTTATGCATACACCTCGTACAGAGCACCTTGATGTTGTTCATCACATCTTAAGATATTAGATGACCTCTCTTCGCTTGGGATTATTCTTCACAACTGATCCGCAGTCTGGGGCTCTCTTACTTCACTAATGCTAACTATACAACATCTAGAACTGATCGGCGTTCTACTTCTAGCTTTTTTACTTTCTATGATAATCATATTATATCATGGAAGAGTAAGAAACAGGTAGTTGTTTACAGATCTTCTGCAGAAGCTAAGTATCGAGCTATGGCATAGGGAACATGTAAGATTCTATGGCTTCGTTCTATCCTATCAGAGTTGGGTTTTGAAGAGACTAGTCATTCCTTCTTATTTTGTGACAACAAGCCTACTGTTATGCTATCCTCTAATTTTGTCCTTCATGAGCGTACTAAGCATATAAAGGTTGATATTCATTTCATTTGAGAAAAGGTTCGGACCAGTATTGTGAGTCCATCATTTGTCTCTTCCTCTCAGTAGTTAGCAAATATGTTCACAAAGTATGTAGGACCGACATTGCTCCAGTCATCTATTGGCAAACTGCATTTGTTGAACATCTTTACACCAGTTTGAAAGATAGTGTTAAATATAAGAATTAGAGTATATAGAATCTTTTTATTTTTTAGTATTATGTATATAATCAGTTATTGCCTTGTTTATATCATTTTGTAAATTGTATCATGAATCTATTATATATAAATAGCTTCTACCTCATTCATAGGTAAGTCAAATCATTCTTTTTTTATCCTTTTTTTTTTTTTTAACATTAAAAACTCCATGGAGATTTTTTAAGTCCTCTTAATTAAGGCAAAATAAGAACCAGAAAATCTTTTATCCTTTTGAGCTTCACACAACCTCTTGTTTTTAGAAGTCAGATTTTTCCAAGTATGATTTCATCAACTTACGCACTGTTGCCTTGGCACCCCCGCAAATCACCAAAATCCTTCTGTGTTTTAGCCAAAACTTGTGTTTTAGTCAAAAAGTATTTTTTTGTATTTTTTGCACAAACAAAAGTTTATCATGGTTCTTCTTTTAATGATTTTAATTGTTTATTTTGTAAAAAGATTTGTGTATGTTATTTATATTATGAAAAAAAAAATCGATTGATTAGATAGTCATAGTTTCATTATTTTATCATATTTGTCATTAAAAATAAATAAATGATCTATTTTAAAAAACTAAAGTATCAATTTTTTTTTTTTTTTTTAAATTTGGAAATGAATGTCATAAATTGAACAAGTTGCCATTAATTGATATATCTTTTTTTTATATATATAAATGATATACACAAAAGTTCCACAAATTAAATAGTTTAAATTATTAACAAGTGACCCATGGTAGGTTTTAAAGGCTCAAATAACACCCCTTCAATCTAAAATCTAGATGGAAAGAAAGCCAAGTCCATCATTAAAATTTGACATGATAGACACAAAACAAAACAAACAAACAAAAAGTCTACCATTCAACTTTTATATACAAATTCAATAATTAATAAATTATATAACAAAAAATTATGATCAAGACCTTTTCGCATCAAAACTTATTAAACGGGAATTATCACAAAATAATCCCCTATTAATACGAAATGTTTTGATTCGCATTTGTAGTAGTAACTCATGATTTTGTTTGTTATTTAAAATAAATCTATATATTTTTCAATTAAAAGAATGCACTCACAATCACAATTATAAATTAAAGTCTAAACATGTGTAAATTAATTTTCTTTTATTATGTACATTAAACTTATTGCCAATACAAATCAATAAATGTTATAATATTTTCCAATATTCTGAAATTATTCATCCAAATAGTACATTATGACAACAAAAGGGAAAATTAAATTACACCTTAGTGATATGAACAAAAAAAAATTACAGAAAGTGGTAAACATTATAATAATTAATAATTAAAATCATCATTTTTTTCATTAATGTGTAATAATGTTTCAAAATCTCTTCTGAATAATAATTTTCCAATAACAAAAAATGGTACAATGTTCGTACAAGATTAATAATTATAATATTTACTTATAGAGAACACCCATGTTATGAATGATATTGTAGATCAAAATATTCTGTAAAATGTCGCCATATGAGTAGAGTGTAATTTGGACAGTTTAATCAGAGTAATTCGAGTTCAATCCAAAAAAAATTAGGGCTTGGATAAATTACTTTTAAATTTGATATGAGTTTGAACAAAAATTCTGGAGCTCGAATTAAATTTGGATGAGTTTGGACAAATATATCAAACAACTTGAGAATCCAAATTTTATATATATATATATTAAATATACATGTAAATTATTAGTAATTGGATGATGTTAAAGTAATCGGATATTTTTCAAGTAATTATATTTAACATCCAAATAAATATTTAACATCCAAATAAATTCATATTATGTGAGATAAAGTAATTGGATATACAATAACATCCAAATTATATATTTTTCACTTATGAATTGTAAAGACTATATCTCACATAATATGAATTTATTTGTTTTGATGTTATTGATAATTTTATAATATAAAAAAAAAAAAAAAAGTGCAAATAGAGTTTAATTTCAACAAATTAATTATCTTAGCTGTAATAAATAAATTTTAAAATTTTAAAAATTTAAAAAAAAAAAAAAAAAAAACTAAAATGTATGTGCAATGGGGGCAACTCAGCAATTGAAGTTTAACTCGGATTGGATTTTGATAGACAATCTTGAGTTATAATTCAAGTTTGGACGAGTCTAGACAATTCTCAACATAACTCAAATTAGGTTTGAACAACCTTTCAACCCATCTAAATTCATCCAAATTGCACCCATAGGTATAACATGCTTTGCTGAAAATGAGTTTATTTAAGCCGTACCATTATGATATGTAGTAGAATAATTTGGGAGTCAATTGCTCATAGGAGAGCTTTGCATAGGCAGGAGATCAAAGCGATTCAGAATGGGAGAGCGTTCAACAAATTCGGAGAGAGTTTTGAGAGATGAAGTGCATTTGCTGGCTCGAGCAATGGTGAGGAGCGATGCTTGCCTAGTGGTGATTGGATGTTGGTGGTAGGCGATTTTCTTCAAAGGAGTCAGAAGGAAGACGCACAACAAAGGCCTTGTTTGGTAGAACTTATTTTCAGTTTATTTTAACTTTTAGCTTAATTTAAGATATTTTGATGTGTTTGGTTCAGCTTAAAAATATAGCTTATAATTTTTTGTAAGTCAAAAATCAACTTATTCTTTGAGTGGGGGAGGAGAAGCTTAATTTATAAGTCAAAAATCAACTTATATTCACAGCTATAAGTTATAAACTGTTAAGTTATAAGTTATAATTACTTTTTCATAACTCTACCAAACGGGGCCAAAGTAGTTGTGAGCCACATTAATGAGGATCTTGATCGTTGGAGTGAACAAAACAAAACAAAAAAAAAAAATAGAGTAGTTAGAATTAGATTAGAATTTTAATTTCTTACCTGTGATGCATTAGGCAATGGGTAAAGGAGATATTTGTTTAAATACCAAAAATCGAGAGTTTTTTTTTTTTTTTTTTTTTTTTTTTGTGAATTATAGGGAACCCTACTACGTTTAGGGCTTATTATGACCAAGATTTGAGTGTTTTTTTTTTTTTTTTTTTTTAAATCCAATGCCTATTTTATCTTGTAAGTAAACAAATGGCACGTCCTCCATATAATATATAGAATAATGCTTGAGACCCCCTTTTGGGGGTCACCCCCTCACCTCCTTTGCCACGTGGCGGGTGGTGATTGGAGGAGCAGGAAAAAAAAGAAAAAGAAAAAGAAAATGTAACCAATGAGAGAGAGAGGGGGTCAAGGGGGGTGGGAGGAAAATGGGGGATGAATGATTGCTCTAATATATAAATATGGACCTTGCTACATCCCCTAAAAACACCCCCCCTAATCCCCCTAATTTCCATATCAAGTAAAAAAAAAAAAAAAAAAAAAAGGAAACAGCTGCCCAAATTAGAAATTAGGGGGATTAGGGGGGGTGTTTTTAGGGCTCCAAATCATTTTCCTATAAATATTTCCATCATCTATATACATATATATATATATTCTTAATATAATTGTTACTATTATTACTAAAAAAAATTGATTATTGTTGGGGCACTCCGTCATAAATTCAAATTTAAAATTTTTTTGTCCAAAAATCCACACTCTGAAATATTATATTCATAAAGACAAATTCCTACAAAATGACCAAAATATCCATTCCATATATATGGATTGGTTAAAATGCCTATTCCATATAAGGACAAGCTTCTCTCTCTTCGTGATTTCTTTGTCCGTCTCTCTCATCTCCTCACACCAAACTCATCTCCTTGTTCTTACAATTCTCTCTCTCTTTAATTTTTTGTCAACCATTTTATCTCTGGACCCCTTTTTAGCTAAAAAAAATCTACTTTTTAACCCCAAGAGAGAGAGAGACACGGTTGTACTTTGATCGAATATATTCTCCAAAATTCGTGACTAGTTTTATCAAAAATATCGATCAAAAAGTAATTCGGGTTTACTTGAGCCACAAGCAAGCCAAGGGCATGAGACTCTGCACTTGTGCATACATGCATGGCACGTATACCGAGGCAAAACATACATGTGCACAATGGTTGTGTGTGCGTGCGTACAAGTGTGACAAAGTTATTTTTGATAACTTAATCTTGGTGCATTTTTGGAGAGCGGCCGAGGGAGAAAGCGATAGAACCTTATGAGGGGCTCCAAAACCTTCCCCTCTATCTATATGAAAAGCCCCTCCCCCTCCCTTTCAAGGGGTTAAAAACTTGACAACTTTTTGTAAGTTTTTTAGAGCATAACACCTTTATCCTCTCTCATTTTTGCCTTAGCTCCAAAATTCCCACCTTCAAAGCAACTCCAAACCTCTGGAAATACTCTGAAAGTTGGAAGAACTTGAACAAAACTCAGAACCTAAGCTTGAGAGAGGCTTGCAAGCAAGGAACTCAGTATTTTTTGCTATTTCCTTTTCATATTCGTCGGTTCAATCAAGCCAGCAAGTAAACTTCTTTACCTTTTTGCATTTTAGTACTTATTCTCTATTTATTTTCAATATTCAAGCATACTAGGGCATTAATCCATCATAACATCATGTAAGCTCTTAGTTTTATTCACTTTCTCGCCTTTTCTTTGCATGTTCCATTTATTTTCTTTAGAACAACATGTCTAGAACCATATAAAAATCATGCATTAGGCCTAGCTTGGATCATCATATAGTATAGTACATTTTCTTTGCTTTTTACTTGTTATTTGCTCTTTTTGTGCATATTTATCTAGTAGCCTCAAGCTGGGCCTAGGTTCATATTTTGTATATTAGTTGCATACTTAGGTCATATTTATTTTGAGTATTGCATGAAAGACACGTAACATGGGCAACTGGGTAAGTGTCGCATCACCTAGGAGGTACCCGTGTGCGCTAAACAGTTCAGGCCCTCGATTTCTTTGATCTAGTCTCACGAGTGTAATGTGAAACGTAGATGAGAGTCCAAATCCAACAACTTTTATAGAAAATCCATTTTATTTCAAAACCTTTGCCATAAATGGACAACATCACTAGATCTTAGAGTCGTCGCCTAATATTTTGAGAAAACTAGGAAACTCGTGACTCGTGCCAAGGTCACTATTCGTCGTAACCAATAATTTCTCAGTTCGACACCTTGGGTATGACAGGAGAAGGTTATTAATTGAGCACCCCCGCTCACCCGATCAAAAGATCGGCCTCTACTAAACCATGATATGAGTTTTACTTACTTTATATGTTCATATTCCGATTTATTTAATAAATTTAGAAATTACTATGTGAAACAAACAAGTATAGACTGTGTCATTCATTTTGGAACGATTTGATTTCATATATTTTTTAAAGAGTTTTGAATAATGTACAACTCAAAAGAAATTGAGTTCACAAATATGGAAATCACTATTATTCCAAATTGAACAGCACAACCTCCATCCACCAGCATTCATAGAGACATATCAAATAAGTAAATAGCCCCATGGTAGGATGCTAAATATAGTAAGAAAAACACACACACGAGAGCTAAAGTATAAAAACTTGCATATTTACCGACGTCCTACGAACAGCTACAAAACGAAGTTAGAAAATATACATGATCTTAGATACAAAATTCTAATGCAATATATACATATACAAAAATGCAACTACAAATTCAGCTGCTAATATATGACATATGAATCATTTCAAGACAATGGATAGCGCACAAAATCACATAGAAATTGATTAAACCCACATATGCGAATGAGCCGAATTTTAATGCATCAAATATGAATACAAAGCATAAATATGATGAAAAATAAAATTTATTTATAGATACGGAAAGCGCGAGTAAATGAAAGAGATAGAAAGAAGCAGGGGCTAGAAATTATTACAACACTAAATATTTACAACATCGAATAAAAGACGTGAGGTATGAATTATTACAACAAATGACTATCTAACTTAAACATAAGTTGAATCTAACAAATCAAACATAATAATAATAATAATACTTCATATATTTGAGAGAAGTGTGTGTGTGGCGGTTTCATTCACCACCGCACAAAAAACATATATTATTATAGTATAATAATATAATAATATACAACATAATATAATTAATATATTATTATATTATTTACATTATTATTAAAATTAAAAAAAAAAACTACATATTTAAGATACCAAAAACAATAAGAAAATAAAGAAATTACATAAAATAAATCAGCTAACCATTTCTACCATGTTGTATTGTATATTTAAAGACAAGAGAAATAAAAAGATAAATAAATGAGAAAAGTGCGAAAACTCACATTTGGAGGGAAAATATGAATTTTCTAATTACCAAACTTTCTTCCTAACACCCTTACAATTATGGAGTATGCTTGAGCTCTCAACAAGAACTTGCAATTTTAAGTTTTAATAAAATTTTTGGGTGGTATATATCAGTGGATAGAAATGTTTAAGATTTGTTGAAACAAAAATTATTTTTTTAAAAATTTTCTCTTCTCAAGACTTTGTGAAAAAAAAAAATTTCAAAATTTTCTCTCTTTTTTCTCCTCTTTTTGAAACAAAATTTTCTCTGTTTTTACTCTTTTAAACAACAAAATGAGGTGATATTTATAGACTTCCAAAATATCCAAAACACATGGCTAGCCATCTGATATTTTCAAAAACACATGGCTTGCCATGTGGTATCTCAAAACCATGTGGCTTGCCAATATACATATACGGATACATACATATACATATATACACTTATGTCCCCTGTTCTTATCTCTCTTTCCTTCCTTCGTCTCCTTTGAATGTCATCTCTAGCACACGATTTCAACAATCGCGGCGCCTGACCGACACAGCCAAACCAACCCCAATTCTTTAACTATCACGTTGACCTTCCCCCCTTCTTTGCCTTTTTGTTTTCCTTCGTTCTTTTAATCTAAGGCCTGCAAGAGAGACAGTGAAGAAAGATGCAAAACAAACCTCTCTCTGTCATTACTCTACAACCTCCCTCTTTGGCATTAGTCTCCTCTAACATGGTCTCTTCTCGTCGTACTCTTGCCCTTTCGCAAACCTTAATGACACACCTACGCTAATAGAGATTGCTGGCACTAGCTCCTCTGAGCCTCTATGAGATGGCCCTATCTCTGTTTTTTATCTCCCTGCGATGCCAATAGAACAAATGCTAGAACCAAAATCTGACATTGATGCCAGCTCTCGCACTCTAAACTCATGTATGGAGACCGTAGCTGCGGTATCCAATTTATCTCGTCTACTACAAAGTAGAGCAAACGAAGTACAACACTTAAATGTGCAACTCTCTCTATACCAACGTATGTACCAGGATGCCGGAGAAAAGATTAGCAAATTGAAAAAACAAAACAGAGAACTGAAACGATAGGCGACCTTGATGGCCTGATTCACAACCCTTGGTGCTCTTCATTCGACAGTCAGCGAGGAGTGATTTCTTTTGAAAGCTCTGCAAATAATGAGGCAGGGTCTTCAAGGGCCTCCCAAGATTAACGATGAAGCGAGACAACAGACAATGGAAATGGGCGGTGAAACTATTTGCAAAAGGTGTCAACTTACAACCTATGTTGCCGGAAACACAAGTCACCAGAAACCGAGAACAATGCTTGCATTCTCTGTTTTTGTTCTCTTTTTTTTTTAATATTTTCTATATTTCTTTTTTGTTTGTTTGTTTTTTCTAATGCTGATCAGAGAGCTTCACCCCAAAATTCAATAAAATGATTTTCATTTTGGACATCGTGGCATGAATGGCACAATACTTGAGCATGAAAATACATATATATATATTTTTTGAATTTTGGAATTGAGAATGATTGAATTTTAATGAGTTCTGAATTGGACATTGAGCCTTTAACTGACTAGAAATCAAAAAATGAATCAATGAAAGAAAAACCAAGCAAAAACAACCTAAAGAGACCTATTGACACGTGTCGTAATAGAAAGAACACAAAACTTCATTGCGGTCGCGATTATAACCATTGCGGGCATGACCATGTAGAACAATCGCAGGTGCAGTTTAGAATATCACAGGCGCGACATCATAAAACAAAATTTGAAACAAAAACCACTGCCTGGTCGACCTTTGATTAATCGCTCGACCGACCAGCCGACTGAAGGGTTCTGAAAAGATACATGTTAATGTGACCTTGGTAACGAAGACTTTCGAGAGTGCAGAAAAAGACAGAAGACCTGACTCGACTATGCCTCAAGTTCATTGATTTGACTATTCTTTTGATTTTTCTGATAAAAAGGTTTTGATCAACATGAGAGTTACAGTAGCATGCTTGTTCCACTCTTTGTTTTGAAATCATGTGAGCCAAGTTGTGAGTACTAAAAATTTTTCTTTTTTTGGGACCAATGAATGGCCTAGTTTTTGCAAACATAGAATAATTTTTTAGAGAATCAGGCAACTTCATTAAAAATCTTCAAAACCTATTTTCGCAAATGGCTACTACCCAACCAACATGAAATCAACCCTTAAGATGTACAATCTCAAAATCAGATAACTTGAGCATGATACATTGTACCACTTGATATGTCTTGCAATTGAATCTTCCATGAAGAACAAATGGAACAATCGAATCGAATGAAGATAACCCAATTGAAAATGGATAGAACAACCTAATCGAATAAAGATACTCCAATCAAACATGGATAGGATGAGTGAGTTGAAAATGGTTTGGGCTGAATTTTAGGATGAAGTTGCCTACGTATCCCAAAGATAGGAATCAAGCCTTATGTAGTTCACAGGTAAGGTTCACTCAGGTATAAACACTCTCCATTTGTGCTCTAACTTTTGCCAAAGCCACCCTTCTGGGTTTTCGACCTTGCGAGCTTTTTTTTTTTTTTTCCATTTTCTATTTTTTCATTTTTCATTTTCTATATTTTGTTTTTTTGCTCTAACTTTTGTCTGGGTCGCCCTTTTGGGTTTTTGGCCCAATAAGCCTCTTAAGGGTAATACCTTTGTAGTTTGTCCATGTTGATTGGTTGTGAGATCTCTAGGCCATCTAAATCCATGAGAATGATTGCTCCTTCTAACTAGATAGAGTTGATGATGTAAGAATCCGTCCAATTGTATCTAAATTTACCCCTAGGGTTATAGATATGAACTTGATTGTCCTTCTTCTTTCAAATTTTGAGATTTAACTTTCTTTTCGGTCTCCATTGGCTTGAGAAACGATCCAATTTGAATCTCTAATCACATCCAACTTTATTGCCCCTAGTTCTAAGGTTGTTTCCAATTCAGCTATGCAAACCTTATACTCTAGTTGATTATTAGACACTCAAAATCAAAGTTTGAAAGCTAGGGGGGTTGGGCCTCAAATCGAGAGGGATCCTATGTTGTATAATCTCATAGTCAATTCCAGGCATATCTTCGTAGGACCACGCAAAAATATTTTTTGAAATATTTTAATAAAGTGACTAATCGCTTATATCCTTCTGAAGACAATGTAAAACCAATCTGGACTAAGCAATGATCTTTCTCAGTACCCATATTAACTAAAACAATCTCATCTGTCAAAGGCTTAACACGCCTCTCTTCCTTTCATTCGATCAAATTTTGCAAATCCTGAGAAAATTTTTCTTCTTCATTTTCTTCAAAGTTTTGAAAAAAAAAATTGAAAATTTTTGGTCAATGCAATGAACTAAAGGCACAGAGAAGTAGGCGGAATCTACGGCACTTTTATTCAAAAAAAACTCCGACTCAGTGATAACAATAGACTCAAAAGAAAATGACAAAGAAGACCTAGACAGGACAGAGATGTCTAGGTTAGCACTCCTAAAATCAACAGATTCTGGCTGACTAAACTAACTCGAGTCTGACTCTGACTCCACAGACTCGATGGAATTAGACTTGGACTCAATACTTAATTCAGAACTCAGAATAAAACCATTCTCAATAGATAAAGTGCAAGCTATCAACTGCGTTCAAAATAAAACTCATGTGATCAACAGGTGGTCATTCCCCGATCCCAGAAAATGGTCTGATATCCCGCAAATTCGATGGATTCATGCTAGTAGACTTTGTAAGATATCAAATTTTTCTGAAGATATGGTGCTACAAAGACTTAGCAAAAAGAAAACCACAAACAAAATCCCTAATCAGAATCCCAGCAACACTTCGGCTCAATTCTCACAACTGATCATTGTACGCCCCACCGAAAAACTGAACTTAACCTCACAAACTGATACGCCTGAACCACTGATCTAAATTTGAGAACCTCTATACAGATTTCCATTTATAGCATATAGTAAGAAAGAGAACAAACACCCTAGAAATGAGAGATAAGGTTACCCTCTCCTAACTTTGAAATGATCTAGAGTTTCACTATTCAAACAAGTGATATCATACATCCTAGAAATGAGAGAGCATCATGTCCTAAGTTGGGAAGGTGCTATAGCTCACTATATGTATAAGGTCAACTCTATTCATAGGGGTTGAAGTCAAGGTGACATCACTAAAGAGCCCTTTAGTTAATAACTAGCTAAGATCTGAGGAAGTCGGAGGAGTCAACATAGCCTCCCTTCTAAGTCCGATAACCTTAGATAACAGAGCTACTTTTTTGACGAATCTTAAAAGGAAATAACACAAGATCTCAAAAGTGGTGCGGAGATAGGTATAGTGTCACAAAAAGCTTGCCTATACTCCCACCAAGATTTGGGCAACACAGGAACTTTAAGTGCACACCAATGCATGAAATGCACATATAATTGAAAATAAAAATCATATCATGGAGTTCGAGTTAAGGTTTTTTAATATCTCTAGCAGAGTCGCCAGAAGCTGTCGCATCGCCTAGGAGGTACCCGTGCGCGCTAAACAGTTCGGACCCTCAATTTTTTTGATCTAGTCTCACGAATGCAATGTGAAACGTAGATGAGAATCCAAATCCAGCAACTTTTATAGAAATCCACTTTATTGCAAAACCTTTGTCAGAAATGGATAACATCACCAGATCTCAAAGTCGCTACCTAATATTTTAGAAAAATTAGGAAAACCATGACTCGTGCCAAGACCACTGTTTGTCGTAACCAAAGATATCTCAGTTCGAAATCTTAGGTATGAGAGGGAAAGGTCATTAATAGAGTACCCCTGCTTACCCAATCAAAAAGTCGGCCTTTACTAAACCATGATATGAGATTTATTTACTTTATATGTGCATGTTCCGATTTATTCAATAAATCTAGAAATTACTCTGTGAAACAAACAAGTATAGATTGTGTCATTTATGTTGAAACGATTTGATTGCATGTATTTTTTAAAGAGTATTGAATAATGTTTAACTCAAAAGAAATTGAGTTCACAAACATGGAAATCAATATTATTCCAAATTGAACAACACAACTTCCATCCACTGGCATTCATAGAGATATATCTAATAAGCAAATAGCCTCATGGTAGGATGCTAGACATAGTAAGAAAAACACACACAAGCGAGATGCTAAAGCATAAAACTTACATATTTTCCAACGTCCTACGAACAATTACAAAAGAAAGTTAGAAAATATGCATGACCTAGATGCAAAATTCTAATGCAATATATACATATATAAAAATGCAACTAAAAATTCGGCTACTAATACATGACATATGAATCATTACAAAACGAAGGATAGCGCACAAAATCACATATAAATTAATTAAACCCACATATGCAAATGAGCTGAATTTTAATGCATCAAATATGAATGCAAAGTATAAATATGATGAAGAATAAAATTTATTTACAGATATGGAAAGCACGAGTAAATGAAAGGGATAGAAAGAAGCAAGGGTGAGAAATTATTACAATACTGAATATTTACAATACCGAATAAAAGGCGTAAGGTATGAATTATTACAACAAATGACTATCTAAATTAAACATAAGTTGAATCTAACAAATCAAACATCATAATAATAACAATAATAATAATTCATATATTTGAGAGACGGTTTCATCTACCACCGCACGAAAAACATATATTATTATTATAGTATAATAATATAATAATATACAACATAATATAATTAATATATTATTATATTATTTAAATTATTATTAAAATAACAAAAAAAACTACATATTTAAAATAGTAAAAAAATTTAAGAAAGTAAAGAAATTATATAAAATAAATCAGCTAACCAGTTGTACCATTTTTTATTAAATATTTAAAGACAAGAGAAATAAATAAATAAATGAGAAAAGTGCAAAAACTCACATTTGGAGGAAAAAGATGAATTTTTTGATTAACAAACTTTTTTACCTGTTTGAACTTTTTGACCGGTTTGAACCTACCTATTTGAAAGGGAACCGGTCGACCGGTTGGTCAACCGACCGGACAGCCGGTTGGTTGACCGGTTGGCCCATCTCAACGATAACGCACAGTGAAATGGTGAAATCTGAAGTCTTTTCTCACTTTGATGAATTTTTTGTTCCATTCTCATTTTGATACCAATTTGATGAAACCATTGGAGCTCCAACAAGTGCTTTTTTCACCAAATTTCAAATCTGATGCAAAGTTTGGTTCACCGTTGGAGATGGTCTAACACCCTCACAATTAGAAGTTTGCTTTGAGCTCTCAGTAAGAACTGCTAGTTTAAGTTTTAATGAAATTTTTGAATGATATATATCAGGGAATAGAAAAGTTTAAGATTTGTTGAAACAAAAATTATTTTTCTAAAATTTTCTCTTCTCAAGACTTTGTGAAACAAAAAAATTTCAAAATTTTCTCTCTTTTTTTCCTCTTTTTTCTCCTCTTTTTGAAACAAAATTTTCTTTCTCAAAATTTTCTCTCTTTTTTCTCTTTTAAACAACAAAATGAGATGGTATTTATAAACTTTCAAAACACCCAAAAACACATGGCTAGCCATGTAATATTTTTAAAAACGTACGACATGCCATGTGGTATCTCAAAACCATATGGCTTGCTATGTGGTATAAGAGCTGATTTTTTTTCCAAAATTGCTAAATAAAAAATTCAGAAAATTTTTTTTGAATAGGTCTAAAATAATTTAGTCAAAATGGGTATAAGGTTAGAATTAAACTTAAACCCCACTTTTCTGCTAAAAAATTTGTAAAACAGCACACTCTAATTTTTATCATCGAGTGTTCAAAAAAAAAAAATACAAGTCTAAAGGCCGGTCAAAATAAGATATTTACAGTAAGTCTTCTCAATCTGCATAGTATATGTGTGTCCTTGTTACATTATTCTTTAAACAATCCAAGTTACATGTTTTTTATGCAAAGTTGGTTGCTTTGAGTGATTTTCATAAATATTATTTATTTTGGATTAAGTCTATGGCCATGAATCATGAAAAATCGTCTTTGTGAAAAAATTACCATTTTTTAGAAAGATGTGACTTTATTCTTTAGATCCAAAATGATTGATATTAATTTTATTCAATTAGTTTTGGGTTAATTAAGGGTTTTAGGGCTTAAAATGAATTGTATGAATAATTAACCACTAAAATCATGAAATAGAAAATTAGTAAAAGCCAATTTTTGAATTAGGCAAAAGGAGGTGATATCATTCAATGACCTTCTCCTTTTGTATCTAATAAGTTTCTAAATTCGAAATTTTTCTTAGTTGTGATGGATTAGTCCTTAACTTAGTTTTCATCATTAAAGGTTTCTTAATTTCTCTTTAAAAATTAACGACTCTTTATTAATCAAAGCGAGTTGGTGCGGAAAACGAGCCTTAGACTCGAAAAAAGGCATAACGCCCACACAGATAATTTCAACAGATCATGAAAATATGCTATGGAAATTTCAACAGACCAGAAAAAATAAGTTTGATAAATTTTAATAGATAGATTTTTGAACAGATAATTTCAACAGATAAGTTAAAACAATTCAACAAATTAAAAAATATTTCAACAGATAGGGTAAATTCAGCATATAAAAAAATTTGAACAGATAGGTTCAAAAAAATTCAACAGATAGGTTTAAGGGTAAAAGTAAAAATAAAATGTCCTCCAAAATAACAAAAGAATTTCTAACCAAACTATTTTACAAAGTATGAACTTTTTATCAATAAAAAATATCTACTAAATCTAACACCTTACATAATTATTAGATTAGATTTTTTAACAATTTTCTCTTACTATTATTGTTGATGACGATGATCTTTTCAAAAAGGTTGCAATTATAGTGCCTAATGTTTGTTAGGTTGAAAAGTTAATAATGACAGGTTAGGTAACCTAATCAGATATTTATTAAAAGGTAAGTTGTAAATACATTTTATGAGGTTTGATTAAAAATATGAATTGTTCTATATAATTTTGAAGATTATACCTTGTCCTTTAAAATTTATAATTTTATAACAAATAAATTTTTTTAGTAATAAATTATTAAATTAATTAATAATTTTTAATAATATTATAAATATATTTCAATTAACAATTCAAGTAATTTTGTTACTATATAAGGGAGTAATTAAAAATTTTATTTTTTTAATTAATTATGTTAAATAAAAAATTATGACGAAATATTTTATAATTTTTTAAACTATAGAAGACAATTTATATTTTAAGTACCTTAAAGTGTGTATTTGTAATTTATTCTTTATCAAACAATCCTTTTGAATTATTATTTTTTGAATGAATAAAATACACTTTGTCTGTTTGGTTATTTTTTTAACTTTGGTCTTTCAAATTTTTTTATCTCCCACTTTGGCCTTTTACATTTAAAGTTTTTTTCCAATTTACTCATAAAATTAATTTTTATTTCAAATTAGACAGAAAATGTCATGTACTGCCAAATGACATAAAAATATATTACATTAGGATTTAAATTTGTGTCAGATATGTGAGTTATATATAATAAAATATTTTTGTATCACGTAATTGTTAATATGCCATTTTTTATATAATTTTGAACCTAAGTTAGCTTTTAGAGTAAATTAGAAAAAAAATTAAAACATGAAAGGTGAGAAAAAAAGACTTTAATGATCAAAAATAAAAATATAGCCAAACATAATGGAGCAAAAGTGTAAAATTCACCTTTTTTTTGATAGTGCATGAGTTTAAATTCTCTCATGCATTCAATAATAATTTTCATATATTACTATGTGGTATTTTGAGAAGTTGATAAAAAGTTGATTTTTTAAATTTTTTTGACTTTGTAGTGGCTTTTTTGGTTAAAAAAAATTGGCTTTTTTTATAACTTTTTATGATTTTTTTATGTAAAAAAAGCTAAAAAGTCAAAAAAATTGACTTTTTATCAAGTTCTCAAATTGTCCCTATGATTAATGCTACGTTTACTATTTTTTTTATTACCTCCAATGTACTATTTTATATGTTAATATATCATTTAATATAAACATAAATGGTGTGACATGACTTATTAGGTACATCACTGATGTATTAACACATAAAGTGATATATTAAAAATAGTATAGAAATGTGGTAAATGTATATTACTATTGTGCCTAAGATGCCCATTAATATAAAAGAGCATCTTTAAATATAAATAAGTAAATGGTTTACAAAATTAGTGCATCAAAACAGGGGAGATCGGATGGCTATTGTGCGGTTATATGGGCTCATTTTGAAATTTGTTTCGATAATTTGAACCGTATACATTTTAGAGTATATTAGATAGAATAAATATACAAATAATCAAATTGATTGGATATCGTTAATTTTTTTATCTACTTATATTTATATTCAGTTTTATATTTCAAATCACAATTGCTATTTATTTTTGTAAATACAAGTGTAATTTGATGAAATGGTTAACGATATCCAATTAATTTAAATTTTTACAAATATATTATAGGGGTACTTACCAATTAGTCCTATTCACTAGACTTATTTACCTACAGGTCCTAACTAATAAATTTAACACTATAAAAATAAGAGAGTGATAAATTTATCACTAAAAATTTATTCATAAAAACAAAGAGACTGATAAATTTATCACTATAAATTTATTCATAAAAAAAAAGACTGATAAATTTATCTTTATCACTTAATAAATTTATCAAATAGGACTTAATGGGTATTAAGTCTCCAAAGTAAGACCTATTGGGTAATAAGTCTCCAAAATAGGACCTATTGGTAGTTTACCCTATATTATATTCGATGTACTCTAAAATATGAATGATTTAAATTATCAAAACGGCCCCTTAAATGAACCCACATAACTATACAACATTGATTGTTGTGCCTCTCACCAACCACCCCATTTCCAGAACGAGGAGGGACAAACTTTATCCTCATTGTCGAAATCTAAGCATAAAGAACAAAAATTTGATTATGATATCCCATGAAATGTTCATTCCAATGCCCAAGGAAATATTATACGCGACCCTTCCTTTATTCTCATTTGATTTTCGTTGTATTATTGGTAGTACTCAAATCTTTAATAAGAAATTGTTTCCTTGGTCAAAAAATTTGTTGCTTGATTTGTTTTTATGTACACAAAACGAAATTTGAGATTGCAATATTTAGATAAGACAATCTTGAAGTAATTGATAGTTTTGTCATTTTTTGATTTGGCATTTGTAAAAATTATGTAGAGTTTGTAAAGAAACAACTTCAATTATTATATTAGAATAGTCAATTTAAAGAACAATTTGTAATTCTATTCTGAAAGCTCAACGTTTAACAGTTATTATAATAAAATTGTATCAATACTGTTTTAAGATATGACTGAACATTATAATGAGTGATTACTAGCGTTTATTTGACAATTTGCTAATCTCATCAGCATAATAATCTATAATTGAACATCACAAATAATTCATAACTAATTATTATATATATATGCATAATCAATATATGATTCTACCAACAAAAAAAACAAAGTTTTTTATTTTTTATTGAAGGATGTAACAACCTTATGAAGTTTGTCTAAGGCTTGCTATTGGTTTGGCATGGGAAGCTATATATATTCCTCACTTTGTGGCACATTAGGTGAAATTGGAGGCAACTTCAAGATGGAGTTAACCATTAAGATGTTTTGTTTGTTATAAAATTATGTAGAAAATTTTAGTGGTTCTGCTTTAATATTAACTCCAAGCACTTTGGTTTCTTATGGTGAGACACAAAAGAAGCATGTATCATTGGGTTCCACCAAAATAAAATTTCGGGACCATGGCAATAATAATCTTAAAATCACATTACTAGGAATCATTTTGGCACCTTCTTGCTCCACAATGCTTTCTCCACTTCTAGACTCACATGCTCACTTTCTCTATTTTATGAAATTAAGAATATTTTTAAAAGTATTAATTAATAAAAAAATTAAATAATTATGCATTCCTTAATTACTTGTTACATAGGGGTTACACAATTATTTAAGGGGTACTTACCAATCAGTCCTATTAACTAGACTTATTTACCTACAGGTCCTAACTAATAAATTTAACACTATAAAAATAAGAGATTGATAAATTTATCATTATAAATTTATTCATAAAAACAAAGAGACTGATAAATTTATCACTATAAATTTATTCATAAAAATAGAAGACTGATAAATTTATCTTTATAACTTCATAAATTTATCAATAGGACTTAATGGGTAATAAATCTCAAAAATAGGACATATTGGTAGTTTACCCATTATTTAAATGTGTTAACAAATTCTTTAAGGCTCCGTTTGGGATACACATTTGGATTAAAATAGTCATATATGACAAAATAAGTTATTTTAGCCAAATAGGACAAAATGACACATCTAACCCATAATCATTTTATTTTTTCTCACAAAAGTCAAAAAAGTCAAAAAAGTCAAAAAATCTATCTCAAACGAGACTTTTTAGCCCCAGACTAAGGTCTCATTTGAGAACAAGTTATTTTAATAACTTTTGACTTTTTACGAAAAGATATATAAAAAAATAAAGAGAGTAATGTGACAACTTATAGAGACTTTTTGACTAAAATAGTTACCCTCCAAATAAGGCCTAGAATAACTAAAATGTCAAAAAAACCAACTTACATTTAGGGGTGTAATTTTGGCCCGCGGCCTGAGGTGGGCCTGGCCCGTTAAGGCCCGTTTAGACCCGAGCTCAAGCCCAATCCGAGCCCTTGGGCCAGGGCCTGGGCCATCGTTTTGAACCCCGGCCCGACCCAGCCCGTGGCCCGCCCATGGGCTCGCTCAAGGCCTACCCAAAAGCCCGGCCCGAGGCCCAGTGTTATTTTTAATGGAAAATAATAAAATTTTAGTAGAAAAAATTTAAAAAAATAAAAAAATTTGTTTAAGCCCGGCCAAGCTCGCCCAAAGCCCGAGCGCAGGCCCAAACCCAAAGGCCTGCCCAGAGCCCGAATACCCCTGGGCCTGGGCTTGGGCCTAGTTTTTTGGCCCATGGCCTGGCCAGGTCCAGCCCGATTTTTTGACGGGAGCTTGCAAAGCCCGACATGGGCCAAGCCGGGCCGGGCCAAAATTATACCCTTACTTACATTCCAAACCAACTCTAGGGGACAAGAGCACTTACTAATAAAACTAAATTAAAAGTGGATAATTCTTTCTTCTAGTTTCATTTGCAACCTTATGATTTTTAGTGGTGAGAGGTAGGTTTTGTAAAGTGAAAGTAACGTAATTCAATGTAAAAGTTAATCATAAAAAAATAAAAATAAAACAACTCAACTCAACTCAACTTTGATAGCATTTTTTGTCAATTTATTTAGAAACATCATGAGAATTATATCAAATTAAACAATTAATTATATTAGAAAACGCAACAACAAAGGACATTTTTTTTTACCTCATCAAGTTGTTTTTAACTCAAGTGGATCTTGTTTTTATTGAAGGCTTCCACGTGGAACACAACTAAGGGTTGGTTTGGGATGTCCTAAAAATGTGTACTTTTTGACTTATTAGTGGGTTTGGGTTGTGTTTGGGTTGGGTTTGGGTTGGATTTGATGTGATATGTTAGAGAGGTGATGTGATTTAAATAAGATGATGTGACTTAAATAAGATAGTAACTTTTTGACTTTTTGACTTATTTAGTACATGCCAAACTAGCCCTAAATAACTAGGTGTTTTGAGCACTAAAAATACATATTAATACCTAATAATTTATGATACATTTATACACAAGTCCCATAGAGTTATATTTCATTAAGTCATAATTAAAATTGTTTAGACATTTACGTCCCATTAAATTTTAAATAATTAGAATTACTCTTCAAACAGTGATTATTCATTATTTGTAATTATTTATAAAGAAGTATAATAATGTGACATTTATTTTAATTTTTAAAACTTTAAAACATCGTGATTTTTAAAATATATATTTGTTTTCAATAAAATTTATTTTATTAGAATCAACACAACAAGATTTTTCAAACAAGACTAATATACATAAATAATTTGAGATATACATCTCAATTATGGAACTAAGAAAACTGAGAAATTTCTTAGTTGGCGAAACTACTCTATGAAACATTACTGGGCAAAATTAAAGAATCTCAATTTTAAAATAGTGAATTACACTAATAGTTCTTATAATTTGGGGTTTGTGTCACTTTAATTCCTGACTTTTTAATTGTGACACATTTGACCCTGAATTTTGAATCTTGTTCCAAATAAGGACAATTGAAGATATTATTTGATTTTTCAAGGGTAAAATCGTCAATTTGATAAAATATAAACTAATTTGACAAAAATAAATGTCAAACAAATATTTTTGAAATTTTAAAAATTATTTCTACCTACAAAAAATAAAATTATGTAAAATTGATAAATCTTTTAGACATTTATTTTTTTTTACCAAATTAATTTTTATTATGTGTTTGGATGATGATCATGTAAAATTAATTTTTAAAAATTAATCATGTAATTTTTATTAATTTTTATTAATTTTACATAATTTTATCATTGGTGGACAAAAATAATTTTTAAAAAATTAAAAATATTTTTTTAACGTTTATTTTTGTCAAATTAGTTTATATTTTATTAAATTAACAATTTTGCCATTGAAATTAAATAATGATATCTTCAATTGTCCTTATTTAGAACAAAATTCAAAATTCAATATCAAACGTATCATAATTGAAAAGTCGTGGACCAAAATGTCACGAATCCCAAATTATAGAGACTGTTAGTGTAATTTGTCTATTTTAAAAATGAAAAAATTTGCACTGCATTGAAATTCACACGGTATAAAAAAAGAATTATTTTTTACTTTTTCTTACTGAAATTGCATAGTCACCATGTGCCAGCCCCTCGTATATTTATCATGGAGGCCTCTTATATCACTTTTAAACAAGGGTTGGGCTTCTCTCCAGTTTGACACAAGTCTCATTTCGATAATTCGAACCGTCAATATGTAGAATTTGTTGAGTACTATATACTTGTAAAAAATTACTTTTATCAGATATCGATAACTATCTCATCGGAACATATTTCTATCAACCATTTATTTTTTCACTGTCCATTTTTTTTAATACAAAACTGATTTGATCACATAACTATCAATATTCAATCAACGTAAGTTTTTACAAACAAATATTACTCGACAAGTTCTACACATTTAACGGTTCAAATTATCGAAATGGGATCTGTGGTGGGCTCCCAGTCCAACAGTACCTCTAATCCATATAGGGAAGCCAGCCCCTTTCAACAAACCTTTGGAAAATGAAAAGCCAATTCATAAAAGGCCCTTTATTAGGTATGGACCAATCCGAACAACTGTGCTGGATGAGGCCGATCGTCCGGTTAAATTAACTGGGCTCAATTCAGTGCTGAGGACTTGTTCTCTTCTTGTTCTTCCTCCTCTGACATTAGGAAGTTGGTCTAAAACAATCCTGAAATGTTGAAACCCAATTATAATAGGAAAATGATTTGGAGTCCTAAAACTGTCCCCCCTAATCCCCCTAATTTCTATTTTAGGCAACTGTTTCCTTGTTTTTTTTTTTTTTTTACTTGATATGGAAATTATGGGAATTAGGGGGGTTTTTTTTAGGGGGATGTAGCAAGACCCATTATAATATTAGTATAACAATTTTTGTTGCACTTGAGGGTAGATGGAACATGCTATTTAAGAGAGACACCTTAAAATTTATTTATTTAAATACGTTTAGAATTAATGATAAAAAATGGGTCTATTAATATTTTACACTATATATTAGTTACCTAACACAACCTTCTTCCTTCATCCATGCTTATGATCAACTAGGTTAAATGATACAAGTTTAAGCATATATAGACAAAGTTTCATGAAATTAAAAAAATTTGGCTGCAAAATGAATAATTAAAAATCTTTAAAAAAATTTAATGCTTTCATGAAAATTTAAATTTGATCATTTTTAAAACATAATATTAGCTAATCTAAAACAACCTAAAGTTTTGCTTAATTTCACTCATATCCCAAGAAATTTATTTATTTAAATTTCAGTGAACATTGCTTGACTCCAATTAATCTTATGTAGATTTCCAAATACTTCGTCACTTTATTTGCCAATTTTCATGAAAGTCAATTTGCGGACTGGTTTATTTTATGTAACAATTTTTTACATTCAATCTGTAATTCTACACAATACGGAGAGGGCTTTATACATTTTTAAAACCAACATGTCTAAATGACAAAGAAGATCCCTTAAAAGATAATTTTAATCATGTTTTGTATTTGTTGAGTACGGCGGCTTAATCTCTATTGTATCAATGAGAAAACATTATGAAGGGTACTCAGTTACCTGTTGATTCAGTTACTTGTTGATACAGTGGACTCTTGTTGATATAGCCTAATCTGTATTATATTGCAGAGGGACGGAAAATTAAGTGTTAACCTAATTGCTGAGGTCGCTTCGATTATACGGACAATAATGATTAAATGGACATGGGTCAAAGCCCAAGGGAAGTGGGCCAACCAGAATGCCGAATCAAGTTTGATCCACTGGATCCGAATCAAATTCTTTGTGGTAAAAATGTCTAAGGGAACCTGTTGAGGCACTACTTATTGCGACCTAGTAGCTAAGATAACCCATGTCAACACTACCACCCCGCTAAAAGGTCATTATGGCGCCGCCTTTAAGGCAATACTTGAAGTGTACTTACAGAGAGAAAGACTTCCTAAGGTAACTACCTTCTAGGACGATTCCCCAAGGTGATAGTAGCTCTAAAGGAGGCCTTATCTTTGCAAATGGAGACTAATGCTTGGCGCTAATAGTAAGCCCCAAAGTATAACTAGCTTAGGGCTAATAGCAGGCCCGAAGCATAAATAGCTTAGCGTTGATAGCAGGTCTCAATGCTTATTGGTTGGAGCCAATAGCAGACCCCAAAGATACCAGTATACTGTGGCAACCCCGCGAAGATAAGAGTAAGATAGCCTGAAAACAAGGGACTCCTTTTCCATTACCTAGGTTATGGACATGCCTCGGTCGTACTGGCAAGACCAAGGAAACCCCATTGGGCTTGGTATGAGGCATAACCCTTACTATGGCCTATACACTAGGAAGCTGGGGAGTTTGTAGTTAGATGACTAAGGATGGAGGAGTTGCTGAGGTAGATACAAGAACGGTTGATAGTAGGCTGAGTCCTAAGATGTGCTTTAGGAAATTGAACTAAGAAAACAGGTGCCGCATCAAGTACTATCGCAGAGGGTATCACCAAAGCAGGTGCGCCTACCATGGTCTGTACCACAAATGACACCTGCTGAGGTTCACGCCAAATAGATAGTACATACGAAGGAACATGTGTCTACCAAAGCTTGGTGGTTCAGGATAAAATATTCCGCAACACATGTTGCTACACTATTTGGCCACCTAATATATTAAGTATTGGGGGGAAAAGCCTATAAATAGGATCCATTCTCAAAGTTTGAAAAGAGAACTTCTTGGGATTTGGGAGATATGCTACCAATTTTTTTACTTCCACATGCTTCTTAAACTGCTTGTTTCATCCTACCTGGCCACTCACTCTCTAGTTACCCCAAATTATCTACTCATGAACATAGTTTTGCTTCTCCAAGTACTATCATTATTTAGTGTTCATTTTGGACCCCCTACATATATCTGTGTTGATCACTGCACCTTCTAACTAGTCATTCCCAATGTGTCCAACATGATGGTAGAGTTTCATACTTTCCACAACCACCCAAGAGTGGCGATGTTGCTATTAAGTTGCTTGCCTGAAGCCACAAGACCTCCACGAGCATAGTCAAACCCAAAGCGCACGTTCGTGAGTTGGCACATGAAACTTTAATGGCACCTTGATAGCTCGTTCGGTCTACGATGACACCTCAAAATGGTACAATTATATCCCAAACCTCACGTATATAAAATAATGCATAGTTTTGACACTAATGTCTTTTTATGACACCGTTTATGAGGCTTTCAAACCTGCGTGTAGATGAAACCTAACAGGTTGGCTCTAAGTGTTATGCAATTTTAAAAAATAAAAGAGAAATTAATATAATTATAATAAAATTATGAAATTAATTGTAATTTTTACAAATTTGAAGAAAGGAAAGTGGCATCGTGTACAATCAAAGATCAAGTGTTACATACCATCCCACACCGTTGATTAAATTGGGAGTACAATTCTATTTTCGGTAAATAAATTTTGTTAAGTAAATTTATTTATTTGTTTGATTTGTTTATGTTTTTTTTATTGTACATAAAAGATTGTTACAACACTAATATCCTTTTACAACACTAATTATGAGACTTTAAAACCTAACGGGTTTGATTAAAGGTTATTTTGGAAACCACCTAAAAAGTTAAAAGGTCAAAAAATCACTATTAAAAAGTTAACTCTTCTATCTACTTTTCTGCATATTTTTTTGTAAGAAGTTACTAAAAAGCCAACCAAAATAACCACTTCCCAAAATAACTCTCAAGTGTCATGCAATTTGAAAAAATAAAATAAAATAAGATTAATGCAATTATGATAAAATTATGAAATTAATTGCAATTTTGACAAATTTGAAGGGAGGTATTGTGTACAATGAAAGATCAAGTTTTTCAAACCATCCCACACCGTCGATTAAGCTGGGAGTACAAGATAGTTGGCAGCACCCTCATTGAGAGAAAGGTGTGTATACATTTATGCTCTGCCAACGAAGAGTGACCATAGAGCTTGGACTGGCAAGTGATGGTTTCAATTGCGTTCCTTCCTTCCTTCTATCAACCATTTCCATGGTATATATAATATATTATTATAGACATGCATACATATATATACATGTATGATCATTCATAGAAATCGAAATTGAAATCTAAGATCGGAAATTGCTCGATTGGAGCCTCTCTTTCTTTGGTTTTTGTTTTTTTGCTCCACAATCATCAGATTCAGATAAACAATCCACTGCCCAGTGAGAAAACCCTAGAATTGTTGTTGCAGTCATGTATACTGATAATTTGATATGGTTCATTCTTCTTGTTGCTTCTAGCGCCTATTATCAAGAAGAAGGGTCTCTAGGGGGCCGGAGCTTCGGGCCCTCGTGCCAGTAAGTAGCAAAATTTTTGTGATTCATTGGTAATTTTAACCCTATCCCTAATTTTCCCAGCTCTTGTTTGGCTAATTGGATGCATAATCTATACAGTAAATCTGTTTTGCATACTGTAGATAATGCACGTTGTAAGAGGTTTTGTTAATTCATTACAATTAGAATTAATGGAGATAGCATTAATGGGTTTGCATTGTTAGCCTTTTTGCATGTGGGATTAACGGAGGTAGCGTTTTGAAAGGTAGAGACAAATTGTTTAGAGGGTAGTTGGGTTTCTTTTTTTGTTGTTGTTGTTGTTGTTGTTGTAGAAGGATGGATATATTGCAAGATCTTATATGAACATGAGGTGGGAGGTTTTACTATCTAACTTGGAATTATCCCCCCAAATAGGTTAGTAGCTACATTAGTAGCAGCTTGGCTTGGTGTTGGGCAGTGTTATATGAACTCTTCTATTCTTACCAGTGCTCATGTCCATTGGATGCGAGCTTGAATCCTTTACTTTTATAAAATGGTCACAAGAATTGTGCAAAGACATTAAGGATATAAAACATTAATGAATAAAAAAAATATCAAGAATGCTAACCAATTGGATTGAAAGAGTTAGAAAAACTACTATATTATATATTGTTTTGCATGACCAAAACCAAAAAGAGAAAGTGAGAAAAGGTCATCTTTTTAATTATTAGATAGTAATTGATTAAGAGAACCATCTACACACACACATACATCATTAGCAGTAAGTTTCATCTAACAACTCCCTTAACTAACCAATTGCGATTTATATTTAGCAAAAATAGACTATTTCCCTTAAACAGAACTGTAAATTGCAAGTCCACTTCATTTACTAGTAAGCTCAATGTACCATTGAACTGTTATACATGAAACTTTTTGCAAGGACTGTTAGTAAGGTTCTTTATCATCATCATCATCATCATCATGATTATTTATAAATGTATTTCAATTTGGGAGACTCATTGTCTATTAATATGAAAATTCAGCATGTGTATAACATTTTTCTCAAGAAAAGAAAAGAACATCAAAAGGAAAAAGAAAAGAGATAAAGGAGAACCTAGTAAATATTCTTTGCCACCTTTTGTCCCTAGAAGCAAAGTATCAAATAATCAAACCCAAAATAAAAATTATTATCATAAATTTAGGTACCTATTTTTAGTTTCAGCTAAGCTTTATTTTTTTATAAATTTATTTCCTATGAGATGCAGATTTCTAAACCACGTGTCTGGTAATACTTTGGGCTTGCAAAATATTTTGTTAATAAGATGAGGAAGATAGGCAAAAATAGACATATTAATCAATAACACATCACGATTAAAATTGCATGCTTATACATAAGATATGATGTCAAGCCAAGTCAAACAAAGCAAGATGTTCTTTACCAGTCCTCCGACAACTCAAATGTATTGGAAAAAATGGTTTTTGGTGACTTTAATGTGAAATTAAAGTAGGTCTCAACCATTAGTTGAGGTGAGATTAAATGAGGTTTAGATTTTTTGTAATAAGATCTTTACAGCACAAAAAGAATGACTAAAAATCATTAAAAATTGAATGAGAAATTGTCTCATAAATATGGCCTCATGAATGAGGTATTGAGAATTGTGTATAACTACTGATCCCACATTGATTGTAAAGGAGAACTTTGATGGATATTTAAACCTCAGGATTATGAGAAAAATATGAGCCCTTTGGGACATCCAAATTTTCCAAAGGAAAAGAGTTATGGATGCTTGAAAGATGGACTTGGGTCAAGCCTATGGTCCAAGTTGGTTATGGAAAAATTGCCACACGCGCGCGCTCGCTGCCCGCTCGCCCACCCACCCACCCAAGCCGGGACAGGGCCGTATGCGGGTTGTGGGTTGTAGATCTTGGGCTTGAGAAAATGGGTTAGGTTTGGGCTGGGCCGGATCGGTTGTCCACCAATCTATTCTTGTTGGGCCACAAATATACACACTTGTGTATACAAAACATATATATCTCAGATATTATTATCCCATCAGTTTTGGTCCATTATTCCAGTAATTTTTGCAAGCTTCATGAGCATTGGTTGCTAGCCTTCATGGTTGGAGACTCCTCATCTCTCCTTCATGGTGTATAAAAGGAGACCCATCTCCCTTGGTTTTGGTATAGATGTTTTGCTTTCAGAACATATACAATTAGTTTGCTTCCGCTTATAATTTTTTTCCTATGTGAAAGAGTGCTACTATTGTCGGTTCGCCAAAGCTATTAGAAGGTGCTTCTGCGTATACGATCTAAACTATCGTATCCTGGGAGATAGAAGCCGACGTAGCTCTAGCACCCACGGTGAGGCAGCTAATCTATTTTAAGGAGACTGTGGTACAACACCGGTTTCGGTTTGCTTTTTTTACCATAATATTGTATTGTGTATTTCTATACAATATGATTGTAAATTCAATTTTTTTTTTTTTTATTCTGTTGTAATTGGATTAATCATGAATCTATTTATTTAGTTAATTACACAATTTGTACAACAATGTATAGATTAGTTTCCATAACTAATTTAATTATTCCTCAACATCCCCTTTTTTATTTATTCTCAAAGAAAATTATGTTCATTCATATTGATTAGGTATGGTGATGCAACAACAATAACAACAAAAGAAGCAATAATAATAACAATAATAGTTAGTTGCAATTATATTAGTAATTATGATCATATCTAATGATGATAAAGCAAATACAGTTATTTTTCTGGAGCAAATCCATGTCAATTAAGGCTTACTTTAACATAATCTGTATGTCCTGGGCAATCTACATGTGCATAATGCTGCTCAGTAGTCTCATACTCCACATGGTCCTACAACATCAAGTCATTCCTTGTATTCAATATGGATAGATGCTTCAAAAATCTTACTTGGTTTCAAGGAGAGATATGGATGCTACACAAAATCATACAACCTAGCATAATGGTGTGAAAAAACAAGGGGTAAAAAAAAAAACTATAACCCATCGTTGCAATTGTAATCCCTTTATTTTTCTCTTCAAGGGCTTTGTCAATTTCATCAAAGGCAACAACCTTAGCTTTGCCTTCTTCTGCTAGCACCTAAAGGAGGTGCATAACCATTTTAGAACCTAAATATCACTGTAATACAAATTAGAATAACTTTTTCTCAATGGTCCTTCTCTGTTCTCTTTTCCCCAGCACTGGTATGCTCCACTCCACATATTGCGCACTATGAGATCATAACTAAATTCCAAATTTCCAGTAACAATTGAATAAGGAAATTAGAGAAAACAAAATTTATTATTTTTTTGTTAATTTAATACACATCTATTTGAAGTTTAAAAGCCCAACAATCTCCAAACTCAATTACAATCATAAGAAAAACGACATATTAACCAATTGAACTCTTCTCCATAGAAGTTGAACCACAACCTCAAACTACATAGTGGTGCTACTCAATCAATAGGCCAAAAATCATGATTCACTTACCCATTGTCTTTCTCACATAACTTTGACAAATTTTTTGAAACATTGCCATCAAATACAATGTACTGATATCTACTTGTGGCAAATGTTATTGTCATTTTAGCATACATTTTAGAATTCGTTTTTTAATTTTTATTATATTTTTAAATAACCAAAAAAAATTTCTTTAAAAAAAATCAAGAATTTTTTTTGTAAGGGCAATTATATATAACATTTTTATTTCACCGAACTTTTCATCTCCTTGGTGATTTCTCATATATAACATGACAAGTTTCAAATATAGCCATTTGCTTTATATATATATATTTAAAACAAAAACTCACAAGAAAACAATATAATAGTATAGTAAGAACCAACCACTCTTAGTTGCATTTTATCAAGCACCTAGGAGGTATAAATAACGTGTATATAGTTTTCTTCTCTACTAGACAACAGAAACAAAATAAAGATATATAAAGATACCTAAGCAAACACAGATACACAAACATAACTAGCCAAAGACAACAAAGAGAAACAAAGGCAAGCAATCATCATACACATAGCACAAATCATCTTGACATGGAGTCATAATTTTGGGTATCTGTTAATATTAGATACATACAAACATGTGCAAACATCACAGAGAGACAAGGAAGAGAATCACCTGATACGAATTTTCTTTCTAGCAAGAACCTAGCACAAATCTTGAACAAAAAGAATGGTCAAAGTAAAATAGGAGCCATTAGAAGTAAAAATCAAAATTACTTGAAAAATTGGCAATGGCAACAAAATCTTAATTTTTAGATCAAAACCCCTAAATAAAAACCCTAAATTTTTAATTTAAAACCTAACTTCTCAAAACCATTTTTTTTCCCCCAAATCACTAGACAAATACATGAAATATAACAAATGGTGATAGAAAAATCTGAACAGAGTTTCGCAAGAAACAGAAAAATCTGTCTTCGTTCAATCAATACCTCTTGACAGTGGTGGTTTTGAAACCTTAGCTTCATAAAGAGAGAGAGAGAGAGAGAGAGAGAGAGAGAGAAGAAGAAGAAGAAGAAGAAGAAGCAGCAGTTTACCATAAAAAGAAAGAGAATTTGCAATAGAGAGTTGAAATCGAAATCGATGAGACAATAGAAATCGAAATCAAAACCAAACAAACAATGAGTAATCACTTTAATAGAAATCAACAAAGATAAGAGAAAGGAGATGAGGAAGCAATGTCCCAGGTAACCCTTCTTCGATGAGACGATTCAGAGAGATGAGATTGAGCTCCCTCCGAACCCTTCTCCTCTTTTATGAAACCTTCTGGGTTCATTTTGATTAGAAACCAAAGCCAAAGTCTTCTAGGTGAACCCTCTCTTCTTGGTTTTGCCCAAGTATCTTCTTTGAACCCTCTCCCTTCTCCCCCTCTTCTTTAGTTTCTATGTTCCTCTGCGATTAGAAGCCAAATAGTTCGTGTATTTTGATATATTTATTTTTGTCTAATATATTTTTGGGTTTGGGGGGTTTGGCGACTATTTTTATTTCGGTCATATTATTCACGACAGACATGGCGTGTTGTGAAAAGTAAAATATTTTTAACGGCTAGTATATATGCGTCGTGAAAAGTGTACTTTTTAACAATTAATTTTTTATGCGCTGTGAAATGTTCGATATTTTTAACAACTGGTGTACGCATATCATATATAATTGATGTATTAACGGCATGTTATATGTATGTCATGGAAAGTTTTATTATTTATGGCTAACATTGCAAGTCGTAAAAAAATCATCGTTATTAGCATTCACAACCTACACAATAGGCACGTCGTGGTTGGGTTAATTTTTACGACATGCAAAAAAAGCAAGCCGTAAAAGTAAGAAATCACGGCTTGCATTTATTGCATGTCGTTGATGTGAAATCGTGAAAACCCAATTTTGTTGTAGTGGGTTATTATAATGAAATTGTATCAATATTATTTTCAGATATAACTGAACATTATAATGAGTCACTACTTGTTTTTATTTGACAATTTGATAATCTCATCACCGTAATAATCTATAATTGAACACCACAAATAATTCATAACTAATCATTATATATATATATGCATAAACAATATATGATTCTACCACCAAAAATACAAAGTTTTTTTTTTTTTCTTTTCCCGAAGAATGTAACAACCTTATAAAGTTTGTCTAAGGCTTGCTAGTGGTTTGGCATGGGAAGCTATATATATTCCTCACTTTGTGGCACATTAGGTGAAATTGGAGGCAACTTCAAGATGGAGTGACCATTAAGATGTTTTGTTTGTTATAAAATTATGTAGAAAATTTTAGTGGTTATGCTTTAATACTATGTAACACCCTCAAAATAATACATATAAACTCAACATTCATGATATTCATAGACAAGAGAATAAAACATATTTCCATTCATCAGAGTGTTCTCACAAAAGTAATACATGTTGACAACAAAAGTAAATGCCCTTTAGGCTTACAACTTTCCAAGTCAACACTTGGTTATAACAAAAGAAAAGTTCTAACTCTCCACACAAATAAGCCCTTGACTTTAATTTACATGTATCACCAAAATAATAAAACAACCAAAAGAGTCTTCAACTCCCCAAAACCGAACAAGCTAAGGCCTTGGTGGTGGCATAACACCGGAACCTGAAAATGATGTCCCATATAGGGTGAGCCAACGCCCAATAGAGATATGCTAAACATAATATGAGCAATAACTAAAACATTGGCATTTGATAAATGTTTAACTCATATAAACAAACAAACATCTTTTCCCATTTCATTTTCCAAACCAATTCATAGATATGGTTCCCTATTCAGCCAAACAGTTCATAATGAGCCTACAACTCATATTAACAATACTTCAACTATTTAATTTTAAATGAGACTACAGCTCATATTAACAATACTTTAATTTATCTACGTTATACAAACGCAATTAGGGTTTTGGGACTTTCACCCTGGACACTCCGGTCAACTTAGTTATCACTGGAGTCCATCCCTTATCTCCTCCCAAATCCGGTTTAGGAGTACATCTCCTATCTCCTCCCAAACCGTGGAGTACATCCCCTATCTCCTCCCAAACAGTATACATATACAATGTATTTAAACACTTATCATACACAATGATCAAGCCAAGCACATATTCAATGCGTCACCCCATCCGTCATATTCAATGACATACTCAATTGATTAGTTTTAATTCACCTAATCATCATGCAGTGTCTACAACAATCAAAACTATCATCCACCGATAGCCCAAAACAATTATTTCTAAACAGATAATAAATTATCAAACAGATAAATTATCTACAATTTCAAAGGTGAGTGATCAATCAATCCAACTCCACCATTAAACCTCATAATTACCCAATTTCATTATTTCCAACTCAATTTCATATTTCCATAACTTTCCCAAATTAATTATACAAATTAATTCATCACAATAAATTAGGGCTTTTCTCCCCTTTTTCTCTACGTTGACCCAAAGGTCCAAATATCATCAATAAACATCAATAACCTTATTCTATGACCCAAAATACACATGTATTGGTCAAAAAAACAAAACCCCTCTTTATACATTTTGAAACCCTAACACCCAAAACTTCCCAACTCCAACATTAAATCAACATGACCACAAGTTTATGTCAAAGATCATAAATATAAGTAGTAATCCCTACCTCAAATTTCAGAGCTCAAGGGAGAAGATGAAGAAACTCGAAGGTGCTCCATACCCAAAGATTTTCAGATCAAAACGGAGGTCTTGCAAAGCTCTATCACTTTAATGAAGGAACAAAGATCGGGTCTCACTAAACCAAGATCAAAATGTAGAGAGAGAGAGAGAGTTCTAGAGAGAGGAGCTCTCAAATTAGGGTTTTGAAAAGCTTGAGAGAGAGAATGGCCCGAAAAAGTGATTCAAAATGCTAAAATTCGGACTGATATAATACACAGTCCGCTCGAGAGTGGAACGCCCCGCTCGAGCATCAGACACAGACTCACGCTCGAGCGTGAAAAGCGCCGCTCGAGCGTCGAATGCATACTTCCAGAAGTTCTGCAGACAAAGGTCTCCGCTCGAGCGTGAAAGTAGACGCTAGAGCCTCCGATGACCTGCATGAAAAAAGTACTGGGGGTGTGATAATCCCGCTCGAGCGTCAAAATCCCCGCTTGAGCGGAGGAACAAAAGCAAAGGGGTCCGCTCGAGCGTCAAAAGCCCCACTCGAGCGTGAAGACCAAAATCTGGGTATCAACTCTTGGTTCCTAAACACAACCAACCTGTTTCAAACTTGCCTAACACAACCCAAGACTTAAATACAAGAGTAAAGGATGGGAATGAGAATAAGACAACAACACATCCACGGAACTGAGTCCGGAATACAACAAACAATGAAAGGAAAACCGAGATCGCTATAACCTCCCCCCTTAAAGAATTTCGTCCCCGAAATTAGATAAATAACTTTCAAAAACATGATTTCTCAATTCTTAACAACATTACAAATCGATATCCAACATCCTGACCCACTACCGGTCACCCCATCTCTTTTCAAGAGGCAAATTACAATATATTTTCGATATGCATTATCAACATGCTTTTCTTTGAAATTCAACAATTTCAACACAAGTATTCCACAATTCAATAACATATTCAGGGGTTGTTTGGAGTGTCCTAAATAAGTGCACTTTTTGTCTTTTTGGATTAAAAAGTTGAGGGAGAAAATATGGATGTTTGGGTTAACTTTTTGACTTTTCATGAAAAAATGTGTAATAAAAAATTGTAAAAATTGGTTTGTAGAGGAAAATTAGGATTGGGAGTTATACAGCCGTAATTGTTGACTTTTGGTGAATAGTGTTAACTTTTTAACTTTTTGAGTAACTTTTTGGCTTTTTGGCTTTTTGGCTTTTTTTACATAACCCAAACTTGGCCTCAATGTCGACAATATATTTGCATTTCCAAAACATAATTAACACATGCAATGTTAAAGTAAACTTCCATTTTCGAACCATATTCAATGGCTATAACATTTCCACAATCTAAAACACATATAATGTTTCCAGAATTCATTAACAAAACAAAATTCCCAATACATGGTTAAACATTAACAAACAAGTCCGGGTATTTCTCGCGGACCTCCAACTCACGTTCCCAAGTGGCTTCCCCCTCTCCGTGATGTTTCCACAAAACTTTCACCAAGGGTATCGTCTTGCCTCGCAAGACTTGATCTCACCTATCTAAGACCCGTACCGGTCTCTCCTCATATGAGGCATCCTCGTCTACCTCTAAGTCGGTCCAATCCAATACATGTGACGGATCCGGCTCGTACTTCCGAAGCATACTAACATGAAACACGTCATGCACTCCGGATAACTGCGGCAGTAAAGCTAAACGGTATGCAACCTCCCAAATCCACTCAAGGATCTCAAAGGGGCAAATAAACCGAGAGGACAACTTCCCACTCTTCCCAAACCTCATCAAACCCCGCTTAAGTGATATTTTTAGAAAGACGTGATCACCCACCTCAAATGCCAAATGCCTCCTTCGACGGTCGGCATAACTCTTTTGGCGACTCTGGGCTGTAACAAGCCTCTTACGGATAAGCTCAACTTTCTCCGTCGTTTCTCGCACCAACTCCGGGCCCAACAAATGTGCATCACCCACCTCGGCCCAACACACTGGAGACCTACACGGTCGGCTATACAAGGCCTCAAACGGTGCCATATCAATACTCGATTGGAAAATATTGTTATAGGCGAACTCCACTAAGGGCAAATGCCTCTCCCACGACCCACTAAAGTTAAGGACACAGCCTCGAAGCATATCCTCAAGGATCTGAATAGTACGCTCGAACTGCCCGTCAGTCTAAGGATGATAAGCCGTGCTAAAGATCAACCTAGTGCCCAAGGCACTCTGCAAACTCTGCCACAACCTAGCAGTAAAACGTGGATCTCTATCAAAGACAATTGACACTGGGACTCCATGCAACCTCACTATGTCCCGAATATACAAGTCGGCAAGATGATCTACCGAATCTCTCACGTGCATAGGAATAAAGTGCGCCGACTTAGTCAACCGGTCTACAACTACCCAAATAGCATCACTACCCCGCTGAGTCCTCGGAAGACCTACAACGAAGTCCATCGTGACATGCTCCCACTTCCACTCGGCTATAAGCAAGGGTTGCAACAAACCCGCTGGCATCTGATGCTCAGCCTTCACTTGCTGACAAGTAAGGCACTTAGATACGAAAACCGGCACATCTTTCTTCATTTCCCACCACCAAAACTGGCGACCCAAATCACGATACATCTTAGTGCCTCCCGGATGCACCGCAAGGCGTAAATGGTGAAACTCTCAGAGTACTTCCTCTCGGCAAGACTCCGGCACAAACAAGCGGTCTCGGTACCTCACACTCAGGTCAGGGTACACAGTCAAACCCTTCTCGACCTTCCCACTGAAGATCTTCTCTCAGAGGGATTCTTCCTCAAGGTCACTCCTCTGTGCCTCTAACACTCGATTCACAAGTGTAGGCTGCGCAATTACAGAAAACAAGGTCGCAGACTCAACAGATTCGCCTAGAAGCAAATCAAACTCGCCAAGTGCACCCAACATCTCCCATTCTCGGATGGCTATGCAAGCTACATTGCTAATGGATTTCCTACTGAGGGAATCGGCCACAACATTGGCCTTTCCCGGGTGATAATGCAACTCGAAGTCGTAATCCTCAATAAACTCCATCCACCTCCTCTGCCTCAAATTCAAGTCTTTCTGTGTAAACAGATACTTCAGACTCTTATGATCCGAGAACACCTCGAATCTCTCACCATACAGGTAGTGCCTCCAAACCTTTAAGGCAAAAATTACAGCTGCTGACTCTAGGTCATGCGTAGGGTAATTCTTCTCGTGTATTTTCAACTGACGTGAGCCATAGGCTACTACTTTCCGCTCTTGCATCAACACACAACCCAAACTTTCTCGTGAGGCATCACAATACACTGCATAACCCAAGTCCCTCTCCGAAATAATCAAAACTGGAGCGGTGGTAAGTCTAACTTTAAGTTCTTGGAACGACTTTTCACAAGTCTCACTCTATACAAATTTGACCCCTTTCCGCGTCAACCTAGTCAACGGCGAAACTAGCTTGGAGAAATCTTTCACAAACCTACAGTAATAATCGGCCAATCCCAAAAAACTGCGGATCTCAAAAACACTCTTAAGCTGTGCCCAATCCTGCACTACATCTACCTTAGATGTATCAACAGACACCCCTTCCCCGAAGACCACATGGCCTAAGAATTTAACCTCTTTCAGCCAGAACTCACACTTCCCGAACTTAGCATACAGCTTATGGGCTCTAAGCAACTCAAGCACCACTCTCAAGTGTTCCTTGTGCTCCTCCTCCGAAAGTGAATAAATCAGAATGTCGTCCACGAAAACGATCTAAGAATTCCCGAAAAATCTGGTTCATCAAGTCCATAAACACTGCCGGTGCATTGGTGAGCCCAAAAGGCATCACCAGAAACTCATAATGGCCATACTGTGTACGGAATGCCGTCTTCGGGATATCCTCCTCCCTGACCCTCAACTAATGGTAACCCGATCTCAAGTCTATCTTAGAGAAACAACGGGACCCTTTTAATAGGTCAAACAAATCATCTATACGAGGCATAAGGTACTTGTTCTTAACCGTAGCCTGATTCAATTTCCGGTAGTCAATGCAAAGTCTCAAAGCCCTATCTTTCTTTTTAGCAAAGAGGGCCGGTGCTCCCCACGGCGAAGTACTAGGGCGGATAAAGCCCTTATCTAGCAACTCCTGGAGTTGAACCTTCAACTCACTCAATTCGGCTGGGGCAAAACGATACGGTGCCATGGAAATCGGTGCCGTGCCAGGCACTAAGTCAATAGATAACTCAATCTTTCGATGGGGTGGCAAACTAACAAGATCCTCGGGAAAGACGTCCGAGTAATCACAAACCACTCTCGGCAACTCAGCCTGGATTTCATCACACTCACTACTCATATAGCTAGTGAGAAGACAACTAAGCTCACTCCGCCCTCGCGGATCATACATCAGTGGCAAAACACTACCAACCCAATCCCCCAAGAAATGGAAACAATTCCCGCTCAAGGTACATACAGTGACCCTCTGGCAGTAGCAATCAATAACAGTTCGGTATGACGATAACTAGTCTATACCAAAAATTATATCAAAACCCGACATAACCATTACTACAAAGGAAAATGGAAGTCGGCGGTCGGCGACCTCTATATCACAACCTCTACACCCCTGTTTTAAAATCAACTCACCCCCAACAGGTAATACTACAAAAATAGGAGAAGCTAACTGTGCCAACTCCAACCCCAAAACAGATGCAAATGCAGCAGATATAAAGGAATGAGATGCACCCGTATTAATCAACACATTAGCAACCGAGTTGCAAAACAGAAAGGTACATCTCACAACAGATGGAGCCGGTACAAGATCCTACGCGGTAACAGCATACACGCACCCTGTAGGCCCCTAATCTACATATTTTGTTGCACCGCACAGACTGAGACGATGAGGCTCCCTGATTGGCCCTCGAGGCCTGAACTGACTGAGCTGGCTGAAAACCCTGTATCGCCCCAGATGCACCAGATGTGCCACTCAACTGCGGGCAAAACCTCTTCAAGTGCCTCACCTGACCACACTGGTAACACGAGAGCAGCTGGTCTCTGTCCTGACTCTGGCTCTAAGGACGAGCCAAAGATGAAGCTGCTCTCTGCCCTTTTCCCTTCTGCGGGCAAGCTGGAGACTTGTGACCCAGCTGACCACACTTGTAACAAGTAAAGTCTCCCTGACTGCCTCTCCCAGAGCCTGAACTCGGCACTGGAAAGGTAGATCTCGTAAAAGCACCCTGGGACCACTGAGGGTTAGAACCCCTCTGCCTCCTACCATCCCCCTAGCCATCCTGACTCCTCTTTGAGCCCCTCATCCTCTCCTCCTCCTCATGCATAATAATCTCAAGATGGGCCGCAGCATCCACAAGGCGCCCATACTCCCGAGTCATGGACCCCGCAACTCTCATCTTGAGCCCGGTCCTTAACTTCTTCTCAAACTCAAAACAACAGCGTTCTTCAGACGCCACTAACTCAGGAGCAAACCTCGATAAATTGGTAAATGCGGCCTCAAACTCGGCCACTGGTGTGTTCAGCTGCTTGAGCTGGCAGAACTGATCCCTCAACTTCTCCCTAACAGGGGAGGCAAAAACTTCTCCTGGAAGGCATCAACAAAAGCCTCCCACGTCCTACCAATACGGCCCCGAATAAACTTCCACCATTGACCCGCATCTCCCTTCAGCTGGAAGGACGCCAAGGTCACCCTCAAGGCTCCATCTTCGATGCCTAGCATCTCAAACGTCTTCATCATTTGCTCAAGCCACTCATCAGCCTTAAGTGGCTCTTTCGGATCCCCCAGAAACTCATCCGGATTAGACCGGAAAAACTCCATCTTTAGAAAAGAAGGCCCTACCTCAGCAACATGGGCCTGGGCTTGATTCTCAGCTCTGAGAATGCCTATGGATTCCCTCAACGCTCCTGCCATCTCGCGGGCTAAGGCGCCCATGGCCTGCTGACCTACTGGCTCGGCTACATTGGCCTGACCAACACCCTCTTGTTGCGCCGAAATCTCATCCGGTATAGGCATCTCCTGCCTCCTAGGCCTACCTCGCCTACCACCACGTCCTCGTCCTGACATCCTAATAAAGGTAACGAGAACATTAGTACGTTCACAAATGTGCCGAAGCTATAACACTCTCGTCCTAATACATGGACAACTGTAATTCACTCCACGTAAGCACATAATCACATAAGCACTTACGAATTTCATTTCCGAATAATGACGGTCCCGAGGCGTTGCTAGAGTTCCGATTAGAAATAACATTGATCAAGTGCTTTTCCAACAGGACTCCCAGCAACCCAAGGATCCAATCAACATCCCAGAAACTAAATCCCATACCCAAATGGTCACATAAACATGTTATCACATAAGCACATAACATCATACATGAGTCTCTAATCAAGCGAGACAAACCCACTGTGGTACTAACCACTTCCCACGTACCCGAAGTATTCAAACCCGGTACGCTCTGATACCAAGTTGTAACGCCCTCAAAATAATATATATAAACCTAACGTTCATGATATTCATAGACAAGAGAATAAAGCATATTTCCATTCATCAGAGTGTTTTCACAAAAGTAATACATGTTGACAACAAAAGTAAATGCCCTGTAGGCTTACAACTTTCCAAGTCAACACTTGGTTACAACAAAAGAAGAGTTCTAACTCTCTACACAAATAAGCCCTTGGCTTTAATTTACATGTATCACCAAAATAATAAAACAACCAAAAGAGTCTTCAACGCCCCAAAACCGTCCAAGCTAAGGCCTTGGTGGCGGCATAACACCTGAACCTGAAAATGATGTCCCATATAGGGTGAGCCAACGCCCAATAGAGATATGCTAAACATAATATGAGCAATAACTAAAACATTGGCATTTGATAAATGTTTAACTCATATAAACAAACAAACATCTTTTCCCATTTCACAATCCAAACCAATTCATAGATATGGTTCCCTATTCAGCCAAACAATTCATAATGAGCCTACAACTCATATTAACAATACTTCAACCATTCAATTTCAAATGAGACTACAACTCATATTAACAATACTTCAATTTATCTATATTATACAAACGCAATTAGGGTTTCGGGACTTTCATCCTGGACACTCCGGCCAACTTAGTTATCACTGGAGTCCATCCCCTATCTCCTCCCAAATCCGGTTTAGGAGTACATCTCCTATCTCCTCCCAAACCGTGGAGTACATCCCCTATCTCCTCCCAAACAGTATACATATACAATGTATTTAAACACTTATCATACATAATGATCAAGCCAAGCACATATTCAATGCATCACCCCATCCATCATATTCAATGACATACTCAATTGATTAGTTTTAATTCACCTAATCATCATGCAGTGTCTACAACAATCAAGACTATCCTCCACCGATAGCCCAAAACAATTATTTCTAAACAGAAAATAAATTATCAAATAGATAAATTATCTACAATTTCAAAGGTGAGTAATCAATCAATCCAACTCCACCATTAAACCTCATAATTACCCAATTTCATTATTTCCAGCTCAATTTCATATTTCCATAACTTTCCCAAATTAATTATACAAATTAATTCATCACAATAAATTAGGACTTTTCTCCCCCTTTTCTCTACGTTGACCCAAAGGTCCAAATATCATCAGTAAACATCAATAACCTTATTCTATGACCCAAAATACACATGTATTGGTCAAAAGAACAAAACTCCTCTTTATACATTTTGAAACCCTAACACCCAAAACTTCCCAACTCCAACATTAAATCAAAATGACCGCAAGTTTATGTCAAAGATCATAAATATGAGTAATAATCCCTACCTCAAATTTCTGAGCTCAAGGGAGAAGATGAAGAAACTCGAAGGTGCTCCAAACCTAAAGATTTTCGGATCAAAATGGAGCTCTTGCAAAGCTCTATCACTTTAATGAAGGCACAAAGATCGGGTCTCACTAAACCAAGATCAAAATGTAGAGAGAGAGAGAGAGAGTTCTAGAGAGAGGAGCTCTCAAATTAGGGTTTTGAAAAGCTTGAGAGAGAGAATGGCCCGAAAAAGTGAGTCAAAATGCTAAAATTCGGATTGATATAATACACAGTCCGCTGGAGCGTGGAACGCCCCGCTCGAGCATCAAACACAGACTCATGCTCGAGCGTGAAAAGCGCCGCTCGAGCGTCGAATGCATATTTCCAGAAGTTCTGCAGACGAAGGTCCCCGCTCGAGCGTGAAAATGGACGCTAGAGCGTCCGATGACCTGCATGAAAAAAGTACTGGGGGTGTGATAATCCTGCTCGAGCGTCAACATCCCCACTCAAGCGGAGGAACAAAAGCAAAGGGGTCCGCTCGAGCGTCAAAAGCCCCGCTCGAGCGTGAATACCAAAATCTGGGCATTAACTCTTGGTTCCCAAACACAACCAATCTGTTTCAAACTTGCCTAACACAACCCAAGACTTAAATACAAGAGTAAAGGATGGGAATGAGAATAAGACAACAACACATCCACGGAACCGAGTCCGGAATACAACAAACAATGAAGAGAAAACCGGGATCGCTATATATGATTAGATTGCAATTATGAAATTCAAACAATGAGGAAACAAACAATGAGGAAATTAAAATAAAAAATTAGATTGCAATTATGAAATTCATCTAAAATATATGATTCCTAATACTAAGAAATTTTTCAGTTTGAATAAACTTCTCAATTTAAAAAATTGAGAAATAAGTCAGTTTATAAATTTCTCAATTTCTAACCATAAATTAAAATTAGTTATATCTCTCACACACAAATATACACAAATAATTTGAGAAATATATCTCAATTTCCTAGTTGGCGAAACTACTATATGGAATATTATTGTACAAAATTAAAGCATCGCAATTTTAAAAATGAAAAAATTTACACTGCATGCATGAAAAAAAAATTTTATTTTCACTTGCTTAAATTGCATACTCATCATGTCAGCCACTAGTATATTTATTATGGAGGCCTCTTATTCTTAGAGGTTGTTTGGGATGACCTAAATAAGTGTATTTTTTATCTTTTTACGAAAAGATGTGCAGAAAAGTAAAGAGATGATATGATGAAAAAAAGATAAAAAGATGAATTATTTTTGAGTTGCCAAACTTGACCTTAATATCACTTTTCAACAAACCGTTCGAAAATGAAAAGCCAATTCAGGAAAGGCCATTTATTAGTTATGGACCAATCCGAGCAACTGTGCTGGATGAGGCCGATTGTCCGGTTGAATTAACTGGGCTCAATTCAGTGATGAGGACTTGTTCTCTTCTTGTCCTTCTTCTTTTTTTTATTTTTATGTTAGATATCTGACATTAGGAAGTTGGTCTAAAACAATCCTGAAAGGTTGAAACCCAACTATAATGTTAAGTATAACAACTTTTGTTGCACTTGAGGGTAGATGGAACATGCTATTTAAGAGAGACACCTTAAAATTTATTTATTTAAATACGTTTAGAATTAATGATAAAAAATGGGTCTAGTAATATTTTACACTATATATTAGTTACCTAACACAACCTTCTTCCTTCATCCATGCCTATGATCAACTATGTTAAATGATAAAAGTTTAAGCATCTATAGACAAAGTTTCATAAAATTAAGATATTTTGGCTGCAAAATAAATAATTAAAAATCTTTAAAAAAATTTAATGCTTTCATGAAAATTTAAATTTGATCATTTCTAAAACATAATATTAGCTAATCTAACACAACCTAAAGTTTTGCTTAATTTCACTCATATCCCAAGAAATTTATTTATTTAAATTTCGGTGAACATTGCTTGACTCCCATTAATTTTATATAGTTTTCCAAATACTTCGCCACTTTATATGCCGATTTTTATGAAACTCAATTTGCGGACTAGCTTATTTTATGTAACAATTTTTATATTCAATCTTTAATTCTACACGATAGGGAGAGGGCCCAACATGTCTAAATGACAAAGAAGATCCCTCAAAAGATAATTATTAATCAAGTTTTGTATTTGTTGAGTACGGCAGCTTAATCTCTATTGTATCAATAAGAAAAGGGAAATTTAGTCAAAACCTCCTATTTGACATTTATTTGGTGGAAATGATAACTTAATTTATTTTGTTTTATAAACCTCATAAGGAGAAAATACATAATTGAATAAGTACAAAATAAAATATCTTCTTTTGTTTTTTTTGGGCAATATTGTCAGAGTAATATGTTACTGTTATTGTTTTTTTTATTTTATTTTTTTAAGAATTCTAGTCAACATAGATCTTGTATGTGCTGTTTTCTGACCACACTGCCAAACAGGTACTCAACTTTAGAACACTGGCATAATAGATTGCGCCTAAACAACCTGTCATAGAAAGAAAAAGACTCCGGCGGTGGTTCGTCTACCCGGGGACACTCCGACAATCAAGTCAGTTATCTCTCAAAGATAGCAAAAGCTCTTAACTCACTATTCAGAATACAAAAAGCGTACCTTAGACCCACAATGGTGCATTACTTTTATAACCAACACTGACCTGATCCCTGTAGAAGCCTAGTTTCAATGGACTCTGGCTCAATGCCTATCCAGGACTCTCAAATAGATAAAGATAAACTCCCTAAGAGCTTTATTCTTATCCAAGCTGAAGTCCTCCCTCATTTTCGGACTCTTGTAATTTATCCGCTCATCTTAAACTCTGGTATCTCTGCAGATAACATCGGCCTAGCCGAGATTACCTCGGCGTCAAGTCAAGGACACATGGCACCTCGGCTAGCACTTCGGTGCCACCTTGGCCACGTGTTGTTATCCAAAAAATATGTCCCCACAACTACCCCCTAGGTTCTATTACCTCGTCATCCTAAGGTGATGGAACTTATATCATTTGAACCCATAGCACGTCAGCTAAACTTGTTTTATCATTTGTTACCGAGGTTATCACACAATAGCTTCCATATGATAAACACTTCAGTGTGTTTGCATCAATGCTTTAGAACCAATAACTAAGTTTGTTCAAGTTCATTTAGCCGAGATCGTCCTCCTAGCCAAGGTCTTTGCTTCATTAAATCAAGAACTCCAAGAGTTTCATCACGCGTATGAACTGTCACGCACAGTATTTCAACCGTTTTTGCCATGCATCTCTTTCCCATTGAACCGTACCTGACACGTGCCATTAAGTCGCATCGCACTTGGGTGCGCCGTCTGACAAGCACGTCGTCCTAGGCACACTAATTGCGTTTTGCCGCCTTTTCGTGTTTTGACAAAAACACTTCCCTCTCTCTTCCCTGTTTCACTTTTGCAACATCATTTCCGCTCAAGCTTTCTCTCTCTAACATTCATCTCCCAAATCCTCTATTTTCGTTTCTTGAAGCTTTCTACAACTACTTCATTATTCCCCTCCGGCAAGGCTTTTGCTGTACTTCTTTGCTCATTGCCACCGTCTAACACCGACGTACTTTACACCGACCTTATTTTCCTCGGTAAGCCACTGTTCCTCTTATTTCAATTCCTTGTTTCGCTCAAAAACTGTTATGCTCGTATATTGCCATTGCAAATCTGTTCATGCTCTTAGATAGTTTACTTTGTGTGTTGAATTTCTATCACGTATTTGAGTATCTTTGCTTCATGATTTTACTTCTGGGTATACATATACACACATATGCACTTTGACGTTATTGCTTGGCGTTCTTGATAGCTTAACACTGTTCTTGATTTTTCTGCTACCTTTTTGGATCTAAATCGTGTTATTTGCCTTGCTTTCTTGTTGTTTTTTTTTTCCAGATTCTTGCTCCTTATTTCTGTTTCAATAGCTCCAGGTTTTGGGATTTGTTCTAGAACTCCTATCCTTAGGAAAAACTGAAACAAATTCCTCTTAGATCTTGAAATCCCTTGCCCCAGTTTCTGTTTTGAGTTCAAGCCGAGGTCCTTAAAACCCTAACAAACCACTTCCTTCTGAAATCAACACCCTCCCCACTTAGCCGACGTCATGGGTATGTTCAGGTGGAGGGTAAACACCCTAACTAAGTTAGAGTACTTTAGGCAGGAGTTTGCCATCCCTGCCGACGTTTATCTCAGGTTGGCAGGAGAGGAAGACTCCATCATGCCCAAAGACGACTCCATTCCCTTCCCAGTGGTTGCCTTCATAGAGTGTGGTCTTAGGCTCCCTCTCAATATTCTCTTCTGATAAGTCCTTCACTATTATAAATTGAACCCAATACAGATAGCCATTAACTCTTACCGAGTTATTAATGGTATAATTGTCTTAGCCAAAAGAGAGAATGCTAGGGTTACCCTCGCCGACATCCAGTAATGCTACACCATGTGTGGCCTTAAGTCAGAAAAAGGTTACATCTACTACCTTAAGCTGAGGTCGACGGAATACAAACTCGTTGCCGACCTCCCAGACTCAAACAAGGGTGCTAGAGACGATTACTTCATCGTCTCGAGCAACTAAGAGTTTCAACCAGATGATGACCTTCACCTCTTTCCCCTAAGCCGAACAGTTTTCAGAGAGGGAGATGGTAAGAGCCAAGTGTCACATTTTCTTGCTTTCAAGTCTTTCTTACTTTGATATTTTTGTATGTGCTAACGTCCATTCGCTTTGTCTTTGTAGCTCTTCCTCAACCCTCGAAGGACTTCCGCAAAAAACTTCTACCCCAGCAAGGACTTTAAGAAGCTGCTGGACTTGCTTGTTAACCAGCGCAAGGCTCCTCTGCTTCTGAATTTCATCCCAACCTACAGATCAACTTTGCCCGACGTCCGCAAAAAGAGCAAGTCCCTTTCTTTTACTACAACTCCTGCAACAACCTCTTCACCTCGGCCAGATCAGGGATCTACCTCTGATCTAGCAGAACAGCCATCAACCTCAACTCTACAGCTGATTCCACCTTCTCAACGCCAGCGCCGACGTCAAGCTCCACTGCAAACACCAGCAGGCAGGACTCAAAGCCGAAGACGCCGAAGCGCTGAGGTGTCATCTTTCGACCCAGCAAATCCACCAGCAACTCTACCAGCAATTCACTTTGGTACAAGGGTCACAATCGCTGCCACTGCTGATGAGATGGGCCGAAAACCTACAGTTGTTGAAGACTTGCTTGCCAACCTTCCCAGCATTGTCAATGTCCAATCTTCTTCCTCCCCTCAGCCAACCCCTAAGCCAAAACGCATAAAGAAGGCCAAGGCCAAGGCTATAGTGACTTAGTTTGATTCTGAGGACACTGTTCCTATCTCTAAGTTAGCCGAGGCTGAGAAGAGCGCCCCCTCTCAGCCGAAAAGCGTCCCGCCGAGGACCCAGAATCCGAGGCCCCACCTACTAAGAAGCCAAGGTCAGACCCTCAAGAGGGCAACAGCTATCCCCGAAGTATGGTCTGGGCGCCCGAGATTATGCTCAATGACAGACCCCTTACCGCTAGTGACAGTGCTGCCAATCTCAAGGTCAGCGTGGCCCTGTCCACGGCAGTTCTTCTGCCCGAGGACATGAACCGTATGGCCGAGTTTCATGAATATGAAGACTTTGCCTTCATGATGCAGTATTCAATTCTGGTAAGCATTTTGCCTTCCATTTTGACAATCTTTCAACACTTAGTGAAATTTTGCTACTTTATGTTACTTCCTTGCAGGCCATCCAACATGCTCACTCCTACGCCACAAAGACCGAGATGATGAGGAAGGACTTGGCGAAGAAAACAACAGAAGCAGCCAAGCTCCTGTCCTCCCTTAATAAAGCCGAGGCCAGCAACTACGCCCTCATGGACCAAGCCAAGGACGCCAAGACTGCTCAAAGTCTGGCTGAGAAAAGGGCCAAGGTTGTAAACGATGAAGCCAAGGCAGCAAAGGCCGACCTCGAAGCTGCTAAGGCCAAAGTAACCGATCTGGGAGCCATTGCAAACAAAGAGACTGAGGTTAAGGCGGCCGATGAAAAGGCCTACGAAGAGGGATAGGCAACCGTTCGTGAGCAATACAGGAAGCAAGTCAACATGGGTTGCAACCGAGGTTACTACCTCCCCTGGACGACGACCTTTAACAAGCTAGATATTGCTATGGACTTCGACCTTCGCGACATTAGCAAGTTCCAAGTGCCATTCCCCCCAGAGAATAAAGAGGCCGATGTTGATGATGATGATGACGTCGAAGCCGATGAAGGAGATGGGAAGGCTGCCACTGATAACAAGTCTCCTACCCTCAACAAGCAAATTGACTTAACTCAGGATGAGGATGATGACTTGGCCTCCAAGGGCGTTTCCCCCAAGCCAACCATTTCCAAGGCCGAGGTCCAGTGCTCCGAGAAGAGTCTGGATAAGACTTTGCAAGAGATAGATGTTGAGATTCAAGCCGACAAAAGTGTATCAACCCCAGCCGATGAAGCCAATCCTAACACTTAGGATATTTCTGTTTTTTCTTGTATTCTTTTTCTATTTTCTTCTTAGCTGTAATACTTTTGTCTTTGAACAATGTTAGCTCTGTATTTGGCCGATGTGCCTTTTTGCAATCCGAACAAGTAATCCCTTTGTAGGCCGAAGTACCCTTTTTTATTTTTGAATGCAAATTCAACTTCTCCTTTCAACTGTTTGTATGTTTGTCTTTAAAGTATACCTTAACTGTGCAATCTCTTCGGGGTAAAATACCTCGAATATACCCACTGACTTGTTAATCTTGGTCTTGGTTTAACACTTGAAAACATTTTGTAGAAATATTTTCACAAGTGTTTATTTAAGACTTGGTACTTCACTTTTAGTTAACAAGACTTCTGTCTTCCATGGTAATCTCGGTAAGTAGGTAGATACTTCTTTCAACATAACCTTGGCTTAACTTCAACTTGTAAAATCTCCTCAAAATTTCAACAGGTGTTAAACCAACTTTCTTTCAACATGATCTCGGCTTAACTTTAACTTGTAAATTCTTCTCAAAATTTCAACAAGTGTTAAACCAACTTTCTTTCAACATGATCTCGGCTTAACTTCAACTTGTAAATTCTTCTCAAAATTTCAACAAGTGTTAAACCAACTTTCTTTCAACATGATCTCGGCTTAACTTCAACTTGTAAATTCTTCTCAAAATTTCAACAAGTGTCAAACCAACTTTCTTTTGTGATTTCCAACTCCCAAGCATTATTGTCCAACTCTCTGCCCCCTAATGTGAACTTAAGTTTCACTTATGTTCACATTAAGTATGGACCTATGATCTTGTCGCCGAGATCTAATTCGAACAGAGACTGGCCGAGGTTATCAACCTCGGTCTCTGTTAATCTAACTGATATTTACTTAGTGCCATTCAAAGTTTTAATTCTGCCGATATAGCAAATCTAGGTGAATACAACTTTGTTTAACTCTATTATATGCAAGTATAATTCAACTCTGCCATATAATAAGTCAAAGTTATTCATCATATTTCAATTAGAAATATCGCCAAATTAGTTCAACTCTATTATATGCAAGTATAATTCAACTCTGCCATATAATAAGTCTAAGTTATTCGTCATGTTTCAATCAGAAATATCGCCAACTTAGTTTAAGTCTACTATATGCAAGTATAATTCAACTCTGCCATATAATAAGTCTAAGTTATTCGTCATGTTTCAATCAGAAACATTGCCAACTTAGTTCAACTCTATTATATGCAAGTATAATTCAACTCTACCATATAATAAGTCTAAGTTATTCATCATGTTTCAATCAGAAATATCGCCAACTTAGTTCAACTCTATTATATGCAAGTATAATTCAACTCTACCATATAATAAGTCTAAGTTATTCATCATGTTTCAATCAGAAATATCGCCAACTTAGTTCAACTCTATTATATGCAAGTATAATTCAACTCTACCATATAATAAGTCTAAGTTATTCGTCATGTTTCAATCAGAAACATCGCTAAGTGACTAGTCAATCCTTTTACACAAGTTTAAAATAAAAAATCGAGCTAAAATTTTATTAATTACTTTGGCTAAAATCAGAAAAACTTAAGAACAAAAGGAAAACTTAATGATAAAAAAACTTCAGGTTGCAAGTATTCCAAGGTCATGGTAGCTCTTTGCCTTCACTGTCTTCAAGCCGATATGCCCCATTGCCCAGGACCGAGATGATTTTATAAGGTCCTTCCCAATTTGGGCCAAGCTTGCCCTCTCTGGGATCCTTCTTGTTGCTGATGACTTTTCTTAGGACGAGGTCCCCAACTTGAAACTCTCGTGGGTTGACCTTTTTGTTGTAAGCCTTAGCAAGCTGCTGCTGGTATGCCCCCAGCTGAATTGTTGTTTTCTCCCTTCTTTCTTCCAATAAGTCTAGATCTCGGGCTAAAAATGCATCATTAGTTCCATTCTTTACTCCTTGGGTTCTGATCCCTGGGATGCCGATCTCCAGTGGAATTACTGCCTCTGTGCCATAAGCCATGGCAAATGGGGATTCCTCAGTTGATCTTCTCGTCGTAGTCCAATATGCCCAGAGTACATTGGGCAACTCATCCACCACTTTCCCTTTGCTGCTTCTAGCCTCTTCTTGATCCCATCTAAGATAAATTTATTAGATGCTTCTGCTTGTCCATTGCTTTGAGGGAAACTTGGAGTGGAATAGTAATTCTTGATCTTGTACTTTGCACAGAAGCTTTTGATTAGCTTACTGTCAAACTGCGTACCATTGTCTGCTATTATTGCCCTTGGGATCCCAAACCTGGTGATGATGTTCTTCCATATGAAATTCTTTACATCAATGTCCCGAATCTTTGCTAGGGGTTCAGCTTCAACCCACTTGGTGAAGTAATCTGTTGCCACTAGCAGGAACTTCTTTTGTCCAATTGCTTGAGGCAGTTGTCTAATAAGATCCATGTCCCATTGGGCAAATGGCCAAGGTTTGGACGCTGGGTTCAAATCTACTGCGGGTTGGTGTATCAAATATGCAAACCTCTGACACTTCTTACACTTTCTAGCATAGGCTTCAGCATCTTTCTGCATATAGGGCTACCAGTACCCCTAAGTAATGGCCCTATGAGCAAGTGACCTGCCCCCAGTGTGGCTTCCACATACTCCTTCATGTATCTCATACAAGAAGTCTTCAATTCGTGAAGGATGCACACACCTCAAAAGGGGACCAGTAAAAGATCTTCTGTAGAGATGCCCCTCTGCTGTCAGACTGAATCTTGCCGATTTCAGTCTGATCTTATGTGCTTCTTTACGATCATCTGGCAGTTTGCCCTCTTTAAGAAATACTATTATTGCATCTATCCAGCTTGGTCCCATCTCCACACACATTGCTTTATGCTCTGTGTTCAGTGGTTCTACACTTGGCCCTAGCAAGTAGTCAACCATTATTGTTCTTGCCTCTCCTGGTTTCATTGCACTAGCCAGGTTGGCCAAGGTATCAACATGGCTATTGTCATCTTGGCTGACCTACTGTAGTTGCCAATTTTGGAACAATGCCATCAGTCTACCTACCTCCTTTACATAGGCCATCACCCTCTCATCTCGAGTTGCATATTCGCATGTCGTTTGGTTGACGATAAGTTGGGAGTCACAGAAGACCATTACCTCGTCGGCTTCTATTGTTGCTGCCAATTTTAATCCTGCGATTAATGTTTCATACTCTGCTTCGTTGTTTGAGGCCTTAAACCCCAAATTAATGGATTGTTCCAGCATCTTCCCTTCTAGTGATACCAACACTACTCTTGCCCCTACTCCTTGTCGGTTTGAACTTCCATCAACAAACAGGTGGAAGGAGTCGCCGACGTAAATACTGCAGGGCCTGAATTTCTCTTCTTTCCTCTGTTTGGCTATCCCCAACTGGGTTTCTCCTTGTTCACCTAGGCATCGTATACCTCGGCTCAACGGAGCCTGATGTATGATGGCGCCCGATGTGAACTCGGCCACGAAGTCGGCCAACACTTGGCCTTTGATTGCTATTCTAGGTCTAAATTTCAGGTCATATTGGCCTAACACCACTGCCCATCTGGCTATCCTGCCTATCAGATCCCCTTGCTGCAACAGGGATTTCAAAAGATGCTCAGTTAACACCATAATCTTGTGGGCTTGAAAGTAGTGATTTAGCTTCTTGGAGGCCATTACTAAAGCTAGTGTCAACTTCTCCAAGGGCAGGTATCTGGTCTCTACATCTGCCAGGGTTTTATTCACATAGTAGACTGCCTTCTGTTCTCCTTTATCTTCCCTAATTATTATTGCACTTACTGCATGCTCTAAAACCGCCAAGTATAAGAACAGCTCCTCTCCAAGTACTAGATTTGAGAGAACTGGAGCTGTGGTCAAATATTTCTTCAAGTCGACCAAGGCTACTTTACATTCCTCTGTCCATAAGAAGTCTGTGGCTTTCTTTACTAAACTGAAGAAATGTTTGCATTTGTCAGAACTTCTGCTTATGAATCTGTTTAGGGCTGCAGCCCTTTCAGTCAATATCTGCACTTGTTTTACTGACGTTGGGCTCTTTAACTCCAAGATGGCCTTGATTTGATCCAGGCTTGCTTCAATACCCTTTCTGGTGACGAAGTATCCTAGGAACTTCACTGACCCAACTCCAAATGCATACTTCGATGCATTGAGTCAGAGCCGAAATGTCCTTAGGATGTCAAAGACTGTCTTCAGGTCGGCCAAATGATCTTCAGGTTCCTTGGTCTTCACAACCATGTCATCAATGTATACCTCCACATTTTTGCCAATTAGATGTCTGAACATCTTAGTCACCAATCTCTGGTAAGTTGCTCCTGCATTTTTCAACCCAAAAGGCATCACTCTACAGCAATACAGCCCTTTTGGGGTGATAAATGCAGTCTTCTCCTCGTATGGGGGATACATGGCTATCTGATGGTACCCTCTATAAGCATCCAAGAAGCTCATCCTTCCATGTCCTAAAGTGGCATCCACCAATTGATTAATTTTGGGCAGTGGGAAACTGTCCTTAGGACAAGCTTTGTTCAGGCTAGTAAAGTCCACACAGACCCTCCACTTCCCATTCTTTTTCTTTACTACAACCGTGTTTGACAACCATGTTGGGTAGTTTACCTCTCGAATGGCTCTAGCCTCCAGAAGTTTATCCACTTCCTCTTTTACTGCCTCAACATGCATTAACGTCGGCCTCCTTGCTCGCTGGATGACAGGTTTGGCCGACCTGTCCACATTCAGTATGTCAAGTGACCTCGGGGTCAATGTCAGGCATCTCGTATGGTGTCCATGTAAACACCTCAAGGTTTGCTCGCAGGAATGCCTCTAACTTCTTTTCCTCTTCCTCGGCCAGAGTCAAGGAGGAAGAAACGCTCCTCATCCCCTTGCTGGACTAAGATCTTCTTCAGGGCTTCTTCACTTTTCTTGGCTGGTTCTTTGCCGATGTCCTCAAGGACCTCTGTCCTCGTCTTCAACCTTCGTTACTTCTGCTTCTCGAATGTTGCAGGTGGATTTCATTACTGCCATGGAACAATTCTTTGCCTACACTTGATCCCCTCTGACCTCCTCAATTCCATGCTCTATTGGGAATCGCAACAGCTGGTGCAATGTTGAGGAAACAGCCCCCATTGCATGCAGCCATGGACTTCACATGATAGCATTGTAAGGGAAAGGAGTGTTAATTATTGTGAACTCAGTTTTTACCTTCTTGGTGCCAGCCTGCACCTCCAAACTCACTACTCCCAAGGGCCACGTCGGCGTTCCATTGAACCCGACCATTGGACCATTGGATTGTTCCAGATCATCTTGGTGAAGGCCAAGCTCCTTGTAACACCTGACATACATGATGTCACATGAGCTACCCTGGTCGATTAGAATTCGTTTTACCTGGCACTCTCCAATCTGGAGGGATATCACCAAGGCATCGTTGTGTGGATGCTACACCATCTCTAGGTCATCTTCAATAAAGGACACCACTGGTCCTTGGCACTTGTCTACCCTAGGTCTCTTCTGTCGGACTTGATACACATGTTGGAGGTGTTTTACCTTCTGAGTTTCGCCCCGTATCTTGTTCTCATTCATCTTTAAGTGACTCACATTGATCACTCGAGGTCCGCCTGCCTGTGGTTGTGGTGCTGGCGGGGGTGGTGCTACTGGTGCTTGAGACAGTCTCGCTTGCTTTTCCTTTGTCCTGGTCTCATCTATCAGGTCTCTTAAATGACCATGTCTTACCAGATCTTCCAGATGTGCCTTTAGGGTTCTGCACCCTTGAGTTAGACGTCCATCCTCATTGTGGTAGGCACAATGTTTCCATAGACTTCTTCCCATAAATTCACTAGGAAGCTTTTCTGGTGCTTTCTAATAGGGCTGATTCCAAATTCTTTCCAAGACTTTGTAGACCGAAATTCGGAATACGGTTGTGACTGTCTGTGTAGCCCTTAGTCCTATTTCTTGTTTATTGTATCCACCATTACCTCGGCCATGCTTTGATGAGCCGTTTTTCTTCTCTTGTTTCGACGTCTTTGTCCCCGACGTGTCCTCATCGGCCCTGGCATACTTCTCTATTCTGGCCATTAATTCCTCTATGCTTTTTGGCAGTGTTTTTGCCAATGATTTTCGAAGCAAATAATCATCTTTTAGGCTGTTCTTAAAAGATACGACCGCCACCTCTTGGTTATATCCTGGTATTCGGTTAAACACCTCATAGTACCTTTTGGCATAGGCCCTAAGGCTTTCATCCTTGCCAATTCTTAGAGCCATCAGGGCGTCCACCCTCAATGGCTATAGTTTGTTTATCACAAATCTATCCACAAACATCTCGACTAGGCCTTCCCAGCTTTTCACAGTTCCTTTTGGCAACTTGTGAAACCAGTCTGATGCAATTTCTCCAAAGGATGAGGGGAACACTTTGCAGAGCAATGGCTTGTTCCTGGTGTATAGTGCCATTGAGTTTAGGTACAAACCGACGTGAAAGTTAGGGTCAGACTTCCCATCGTATATCTGGAATCTCGGCATGTAGAACCTCTTCGGGGCTTCAAACTTGTCCAATTCTACCGAGAACGGTGTTCTCGACTTGATCAATGAGGTTACTTCGGCGTCTTGTTACTTTCTCTAGAGGTAATCCCTCAAGTCCTCCTTGGTTCGTCCAGGAGCTCGGCTATCAACGGATTTCAGTCTTTTCTGTACGTTACTCCCAGTATCGTTATGAGTCCTCTTGGACCTCTCTCCATTAGTTGCATTAAAACAAAGTTCCTTCCCTTGAACATGCCGATGTTCTCTGGGGTCAGCTTCCTTGGTACATGCGTCCTCCGAGAATCTCCCTTCATTGACTCTCCTCGCCCGACCTCCCTTGAAGGCCGGTGAGAGTGTTCCTTGGTCCTGGGGGACTGTAGGGACTGTTTTCTGCCCTCCCTTCTGGGCATTGTTCTTGGCCGCTGGAATCGGCGTGTCTTGTAACGGGAATGATGGCTACATGACTTTGTTCTACATCATGAAATTGACGACCAATTGCGAGTCCGCCAATTTGTTCGCCAGTCCCTTCATCTCGTAGTCCCTCCGTAGGCATCTATCTTTCCATACCTGGAGGTCGTCCTCGTTATAATAGCCGCCCCGGTCTTACTTCTTTGGTACGTCGCCCTCCTTGCTGACGTCTTTCTCTCCGGGATTTTGATCCCGAGTTTCTTTGTTGCAGTTATCCTCCTCCACATTAGGGTCAATGTGCTTACCACTCCCAGTAGGGATGACGTCCCCAACCTTTTCTTTCTGTCCGTCGTTGGCTATCTATTCTCTTTTCTTTCCCACAGAAGGCGCCAAATTGTGTGTACTATTTTCTGACTACACTGCCAAACAGTTACTCAACTGGAGAACACTAGCAGAATAGATTGTGCCCAAACGACCTGTCACAAAAAGAAAAAGACTCCGGCGGTGGTTCGTTTACCCGGGGGCACTCCGACAATCAAGTCAGTTATCTCTCAAAGATAGCAAAAGCTCTTGACTCACTATTCAGAATACAAAAAGCGTACCTTAGACCCACAATGGTGCATTACTTTTATAACCAACACTGACCTGATCCCTGTAGAAGCCTAGTTTCAATGGACTCTGGCTCAATGCCTATCCAGGACTCTCAAATAGATAAAGATAAACTCCCTAAGAGCTTTATTCTTATCCAGGCTGAAGTCCTCCCTCATTTTAGGACTCTTGTAACTTATCTGCTCATCTCAGATTCCGATATCTCCGCAGATAACCTCGGCCTAGCCGAGATTACCTTGGCGTCAAGTGAAGGACACGTGGCACCTCGGCTGGCACTTCGGTGCCACCCTGGCTACGTGTTGTTATCCAAAAAATATGTCCCGACAGATCTTATTTGATAAATTTTGATGAGAGGATTCTAAAAATACTAATTTTATTAAAAATCGACATCTACATTAAAAGTTATATTATTTTAAAGTTTAATATTTTGATAATAATAGTATGTGTTGGACTTTTCAAGGAAATTTGTTTGTACTTGTTCTTAATGTATTAAAGTTTTATTATAAAGGGGGTTTAACCAAATCCCCCATTAGAAAACATTATGAAGGGTACTCAGTTACTTGTTGATATAGCCTAATCTATATTATATTGTAGAGGGACAGAAAATTAAGTGTTAACCTAATTACTGAGGTCTCTTTAATTAGATGAACAATAATGATTAAGGCCTTATTTGTCAACTATATATTTTAGCTAAAAAGTCAAAAAGTCACTATAAGTGGTCACATCATTCTTTCTACTTTTTTGCATATCTTTTCTTAAGCCAAAAAGTTACTAAAATAAGATGTTTCCAAACGAGACCTAAATGGACAAGGGTCAAAGCCCAAGGGAAGTGGGCCAACCAGAATGCCGAATTAGGTTCAATCCACTAGACCCGAATCAAGTTCTTTGTGATGGAAGTGTCTAAGAGAACCTGTTTAGGCATTACTTACCGTGATCTAGTAGCTAAGGTAACCCATGTCGACGTTGCCACCTTGCTAAAAGGTCATTATGGTGCCACCTTAAAGGCAATACTTGAAGTGTACTTGCAGAAAGAAAGACTTGTTAAGGTAATTACCTTCTAGGATGATTCCCCAAAGTGACAGTAGCTTTTAAAGGAGACCTCATCTTTGCAAATGGAGACTAATGCTTGGTGCTAATAGCAAGCCCCAAAGCATAACCAACCTAGGGCTAATAGTAGGCTCTAGGCATAAGTAACTTAGCACTGATAGCAGGCCCCAATGCTTACTAGTTGGAGCCGATAGCAGACCCTAAAGATACCAATATACCATGGCAACCCCACGAAGAAAAGAGTAGGGTAGCCTGAAAACTAAGGACTCCTTTTTCATTATCCAGGTTATGGACATGCCTCGGTCATATTGGCAAGACCAAGGAAACCCCCTTGGGCTTGGTATAAGGCATAACCCTTACTGTGGCTCATGCCCTAAGAAGTTGGAGAGTTTGTAGTTAGGTGACTAAGGGTGGAGGAGTCGTTGAGGTAGACACAAGAATAGCCGATAGCAGGCTAAGTTCTAAGATGCTTTTTGGGAAATTGAACTAAGAAGGCAGGTGCTGTAACAAGTACCATCACGGAGAGTATTACCAAAACAGGTGCACCTTTCACGGTTCGTATAAAAAAATGACACTTGCTGAGGTTAATACGAAATAGATAGTACATGCAAAGGAACACGTATCTACCAAAGCCTGGTGGTTCAGGATAAAATATTCCGCGACACGTGTCGCTACACTATTTGGCTACCTGGTACATTCAGTACTATGGAAAAGCCTATAAATAGGATCCATTTCTCAAAGTTTGAAAAGAGAACTTCTTGGGATTTAGGGGATATGTTGCCTATTTTTTCATTGCCACATTCCTTTTGAACTGCTTGCTTCATCCTACCTAGCCACTTACTCTGTAGGTACCCCAGATTATCGACTCATTAACATAGCTTTGTCTCTCCAAGTACCATCATTATTTAGTGTTCATTTTGGACCCCCTACACATATCTGCATTGATCACTACACCTTCTGACTAGTCAATCCCAATGTGTCCAACATGATGGTAGGGTTTCATACCTTTCACAACTACCCACTGTAGCTTGACTTTTCGCGCTCCCTTTCGGAAGAATGAATAGCCCTTACAGTTCGGACTCCATTTGTGTGTTGGTTCTGATTCTGATTTCACAAGTGCAATGTGAAACAGTGGAAACACAAAAAGAGTCCAAATCCGGCAATTTCTTTTGGAAAATCGATGTTTGAATCAAATGCCAAAAATGGACTGCTTTGCCAGATTTCAGAGTCACCACCTAAATATTTATTTTTGGAAAATTTAGGAAACCCATGACCCGTGCCAAAGGCCATTAGTCCGTCGTTACCAAAGTGTCTTGGTTTGGGAACTTAGGTATGAGAGGGGAAGGTCAATAATTGAATACCCCACTCACCCGATCAAAGATTAGCCTCTACTAATCATGACGTAGTTTGCATGTACAATATGTGCTCTTGTTCTATATGTAACATACAAGTATAGACTAATTTCACGAAAAGTTAGAATGTTTGATTTCATGTTTGTTTTGAAAAAAAGTGTTTTGAATATGTATCACTGAAAATGGTGATCTCATATATACATGAATCAAAGTATCCCAATTCAAGTGATTAGCCTTCATCCACTGGCATTCAAACAGGTATATTAAATAAGCAGTTAGCCTCATGGTAGTATGTTTGATATGACAGTATTCACACTTATGCAATATGCTAAAGCAAAAATGCTTACCTTAATGTCCGAAGGCAAGTCCAAAAAGAAAGCAAATAGTTAGAAAGCTAATTAAGGTTGGGCTAATTTAATGACTAATGCAACACATGCAACGTGCAATTAAGGTTCGGCTACTAGTATGGCATGTGAGTCAATTCAAGGCATGTGATAGCGCATGTATGCAAGTAAGGAGTTTGAATTTGACATTTGAATAATATGATGAGTCGAACTTTTATGCATGTAAACGAATGGATGCAAATCATGGAAAATGCTAATTAAACATGATGTCCCTAATCTAACCATCATAAGTAGTGAAATAAAAGGGAGAAAGAATAGGGGTTGGAAGACATACAACTTATTACATATTTGTCATCGCGAAGGAGGGTCCAAATGTCCAAATGTCTAAACAAATAATTATTACAAAGCCGAATGAATAACAAATGAAAGGGGCTGTCTAATTTATCACAATAATAATATGCAATAATTGCTCGATGCTCCTCAGGAATTATTCTGTCTGCCTTACTGGGATTTGTTTTGTTTCACCCCTAGTTACTACTTTCGACCAAAAGTGTATTGTTTTGCAATTTATTGGAGCCTGCCGACCCCAAAACACGACTCAGTCGAGCCCCAAATAAATCCAATACTTTGTTTTCTTGTGGAAATCTGTTTTTTGTACCTGAGGTGAAACAGTGCAGACAGGGTATTCCTAGCCATGTTTGTCTTTTTTTTTTAAACCTTCTCTATCATAAAAATACTCAAGAGAGGGTTGGAATCATCTCCAAAACCATCAATTAGCAAGTTGATTGCTTGATGATCTCGGACACAATTTGGACAATGATCAATAAATGCAATGAATAAACAACCACCCCTCCCTCCTATCATGAAGTGAATTCAAGAAGGGAAGTAGAGACACTTCAAGGTTCATCAAATTATCATGAATTGATGTAAGACAAGCCTTGACACAATAAACTCGGTATAACGTCTGACCGAATTCAATTAATCATATTGGTTCTTTATGAGACATGGTGCTCAAAGATAACCGAGCCCCCATCCACGACCCTAGGGGCAAGTTCAGACCCAATTGGACTAGTCATTATATCATCAAGTCAATTTGGTCTGGGGGAGCAATTATTCTTATGGATTTGGATGGCCTGGAGTTTTATCAATTGATCAACATGGACAAGTTGAAGAAATATTATCCCTAAGAGGCTCACTAGGCTGAAAACTTGAAAGGGCGACCTAGACAAAAGTTAAAACATAAAATAAAATAAATTAGAAATAAAGAAAAACTGAGCTCGCAAGGCCGAAAACCGGAAAGGGCAACCTTGGCAAAAGTTAGAGCGCAAAAGGAGAGAATAAATACTCGAGTGAACCCTCTCCGAACTACATAAGGCCTGATCCTCATCTTTGGGATACGTAGGTAACTTCATCCTGCAGTTCGGCCATCACTATTTTTCAATCCAACTGTCCTGTTCATTTGGTTTAATCAATCCATCATTCTCCACCGTTTGTCGACTTGGTTATGATCTTCTTATTTGGGGCTGTATAGCCTTAGGATTAATTCTATATGTATCTGGTGGTGACCATTTCTGAAAAACAAAAAAAATAAAAAAAATTGTTTTGAAAAGTTTTAGTTCAATTTTTGTTTTTCTTCTCAAAACTTTACCGTTTACAACACAAAAGGAAACTTTTCAATACTCACTTTAATTTTATTGATTTATCACAAGTAGATTCTCCAAACCAAAGTTGATTTTACATAAAAACTTGAAAAGAAAAGACAAAGTAATAAACTAGGGGCATAGATGAGTCAAGTGTCAGCTCTTCGTCTTTTTTTTGTGCCTATGGAAATTTTTGTAACCGAGATCAGCCTAATCTATTCCTCATCCTCGAGCTAAGCTAAGTATTCGTCAGGAAGGATGGAACTGAAAGTAAGGGCAGGGACCAAAAATTCTCTTGTATTCCAAGCACTGAGGTACCGAGGCAAGTACAAACCACGAACGGGAAATAAAGCTGGGTACTTTATCCTTTCATTCGGACAAATCTGATCATGTCCAAACTGGCGTCTGAACCTGAATAGAAAATATAATACACAGTGTGTAAGGCCAATCAACTGTATACTTGGTTGCCGGGACATGCTGTAACTCATCTTAGCCAAGTTAAGCTAGGGGCTACGCCAAGCAATGTCAGCCGCAGATCTGCTGTGCATCCAGTCACACCACATTCCCTCTGAGGGGAACTCCACTAGCTGTGGATGAAGAAAGTAAGTCCTGGTCGAGTGCTTCGAACAAGGATCCACCACTTTCAGCTTATCCATCAACCATATCTGGGGAAAGGGATGAAAAATAAGAGACATAAAAGAATAGAGAGATGTATGTTGAAAGAAAAGTAAAAAAAGGGTTTTGAGAGAAAAAAAGAAAAAAGAGATTGAATGCCGAGTGATGTAAGGATCATAAATAAGGAGGGTGGGAAATAATACCTGGAGAAGTAATGGACTCCCTGCAAATCGAGTAGTCTCTCCCTGTTGAAAAGCATCTAAGCCTGTCAAAGTCTCGGCCAACACTAAGCCCATACAACTCTTACCCTCCTTAAGGCATTGGGCTACTTCAATAAGTTTAATGCTAACTCCACCGCGACTAGGGGCAAGAAAGAAGTGTGCGAGTAAGCATAAGCAAAGGGCATGTTGACGATAACCTCGCCAAAGGAGGTCGTCTTTGTCGCCGGTGATGAAAAATTGACGAATCAAATCTGGAATATCTAGTTCCCCATTGTGAGCCAAGGATCAAGCTTCGTGTAAGGTAAGCCCACACATTCGTCCTAAAGCTTGAGCATGGCCAAAACAGGGTTGAAGCATGATTTCTTTATCATGTTGAGATTCCACCAATGCTTGAAATTCTTCGAGTGTCGGACACATCTCTTGTGAACTTAAACGAATATATGTGTGACTGGATTCCAGCACCAAGCAGCGGCATGGAGAAATGGAAAGCAAAGTGAAGTGCGGCTCAACAGAAAAAGAGCATTTAGGCCGAAACCGCAAAAGTTCATCTTTTCCGAGTCATCCAAAGTGGTTATCCAGTCTTGGAGCCTATTGGTGGGCAACGTCTCCATTTTGAGAGCAAAATGTAAAACCTTACTCTTCTGCCAGAAACAACATTATGGGAGTACCATTTATAGAATTTAGATGGAGTAGTGATGATAGCCTTTAGTGGTGGGTGGGCCAAACATTGTGTTGTAGTTGTGGAGTGCACTCCCAGAAGATTCCCTTTGTCCTTTTGTGTCCTTTTGTCCTCTTGTGTTATGATTGTATTTTCAGTCTTGTTTTATTACCAAGTCTTTTGTTTTAGTATGTTCAAGTTGTTTTCATTATGTTTCTTTTGTTATCAAGTTGTAGTTTTTTCATTTTGTCTGGTTGATATTATTATCTGATTCATGAACCAATTCAAGCGCAAGTGTTCTTCAAAGATTATCATGCAAGTGTTATCCAATCATCATATGCAAACATAGTAAAAGATATTTGCAAGAAGAGATCATCCACAACAACACTTGATAAAATTAGCGGGTCCAACCCTGATCATTGTTTTACAAAATAAAAAACAAAAGAGAAGCCTTTCAACAAGAATAGAGTCTATCTAAAGCTAGTGTTTAAACTACAAAGCAAATATATAAAATAAAAATAAAAAAACAGGGGGTTTTTTGTTGAGGTTTTAGTTTATCTGAATAAAAAAAAAACACGCAAAAACAAAAACACAAAAAAAACAAAAACAAAAAAATAAAAATAAAAAAAAACTTTATTGTCTTTTATGTTATCAAATTATAAAAATAAAAAAAAATAAAAATAAAAAAATAAAAAAACAAAGAACTTAGTTTTATTTCTCATATTTTGATTTGAGTAGATATTTTAATTTGAGTAAATACTTTGATCTGATTCCAAAATATATATATAGGAAGATAAAATAATACATAAAAAAAAAAAGTTCAATTAGTTTTGCTTCTTTTTTTTCTTTTTCTTTTTTTTTTTTTAAAATCTAAAATCAAATTAGTTTTGTTAATTTATATATCCTGTTTACTTTGATCCCAAAAAAAAATAATAAATAATAATAATAATAATAATAATAATAATAATAATGGAAAATCAAATCAGCTTGTTTAGGTCATATTTATTTTGAGTAAAATTTTGAGTAAAAAAATAAAATAAAATAAAAATTTCGTAAATTGGTTTTGTGTCCGTTTTGTGTCCGTTTTATTCGCAATTGTGTTTTGCCTAATTTTAGTTCATTGAGTTTTCTTTTACGTTTTCAGTAATAGGCTTAAATTGTCCGGTTTGAAATACAACCATTTCTAACATCTAAATATTCAAACTATTTTGATTTGCCATTCGGATTCATAAACAAACTCGTTTTAGTAATTTTGGGGATTAACCCCGTTCACATTTGTACAAAATATATACATAAAGAAAAAAAAAAAAAAAAAACAACAACAACAACAAACCCAAAAACAAAACAAGAAAAACAAAAAAGGAAAAAGAGAGAGAAAGAGTAGCATTTTCTCAATTTTTCGGCAGCAGCTCGGTGACGAAGATTACAACTGGCTTCATTTGTACACAGCTTCATTGCCTAACTTTACCATCAACTGCCTCGCTTCGTCTTTACTCCTTCGAAGCTCTTAAAGACTTTGCCTCGGCCTTGGCAGAGCTTCCGAAGGAGATTATTCCTCACCGGCTATCAAATTGGTTGTGCGAAGAAACTCCGAATCGAGCCACAGAGGTGGCCTGTCGTTTCAGCTCTTTGTTCTGCTTTTTCAGCGCACTAATTTCTACTCGAGCATCTTTGTACATACGTTGAAGGAGGGGGAGTTGTGCATTTAATTGATATACTTCACACGTCATGTTCTGCAGTCGACGAGACAAGTTGGAGACCGCAGTCACAGTCTCCACACATGGCCTCAGCATATACGAGTTTGCTTCGATGTCAGACTGTGCTGCCATGATTTGTTCAACTGACATCGCTGGAAAGTTAAAAACAGGGGAAGGAGGAAGAGCCCGTGGTTGAGGTTCAGGGGAGTCGAAATCGGTCATCTCTATCGTGGACTCGTTCAGGTCTGGAAAAAGTGTGAGAGAACCATGTGAAGAGGCCATGACAGAGGAGAGTAATGCAAAAGAAAGAGATTGCAGAATGGTGGCAAAAAAAGTTTGCAGGCTTTTGCTCTGTCCTCTCTCGCAGGCCTCAACTTCAGAAGAGGATGAAACCAAAGAACAAGACCAAGAGGGAGGAAGGCCGAGACGATCATTGACAATCGGGGCAGGAGATAGCCTATCGGTCAGGCACCGCGATTGTTAAAATCGCGTGACAGACACGACACTCAAAGAAGATGAAAGAAAAGAGAGTGAGACAAAAACAAGGGAGGCGAGAGAGTTGTATACATATATGTATATATATTGTATATCTATGTATTATATATATTTGTTTGAACATTTGGTTACAAGAGTGGCTTGGGTTCAGTGGTTTAGCTCAGTGGTTGAAGGATGGAAGGCTGAGCCCAAGGTCAGGGGTTTGAACCCCATGACAAATGTTTCTTTTGTTTTGTTTTGGTTTTATATATATATATATATATGTCTCATATCTATGTGTATATATTTGTTTGCATATCTTGTCACGAGACGGGCTTGGTTCAGTGGTTGAAGAACCAAGAGACTAAGCCTAAAGTCACGGGTTCAAAACCCCGTATCTCCACATCCATGCATTTTAAGTTTTTCCTTTCTTTTTTGCGTGTTTGGAGTACGTGTGCCGACATCAGCAAACGGAATATGCTTTTTCAGTAACGACATCTTCCCACTGACGACTGCAAACAGAATATTCCTCACCTGTGTATATCTTCGTATATGTCTGTATATAGGTCCATATATGTCTGTGTTGTATATACCTGTATATATCCATATATATCTGTGCATATATATACCGTATATATTTATGTAGATATACCGTATATATCTGTGTATATATCTGTATCTGTCTGTGTATCTATACCGTATATATCTGTGCATATATCCATATATGTCTGTGTATATATACTATATATATATATATGTGTATATATCTACCTCTATCTGTGTATATGTCTGTATATGAATATATGTATACCGTATGTATATATCTGTGTATATTTTGTTTATATACACGATCACACCCGCACCGTGTATCTATCGCACGATCACATTCGCATCGTACATTTATCGCACGATCACATCTGCACCGTGCATCTATCGCACGATCACATCCGCACCGTGTATCTATCGCACGATCACATCCGCACCGTGCATCTATCGCACGATCACATCCCACCGTGTATCTATCGCACGATCACATCCGCATCATGTATCTATCGCACGATCCCTTCCGCACCGTACATCTATCGCACGATCACATCCGCATCATGTATCTATCGCACGATCCCTTCCGCACCGTACATCTATCGCACGATCATAACCATATTGTGCATCTATCGCACAATCAAGCGTCTACTGCACAATCTCAATCCATCGCGCTATCTTGCGCATCACACTATTTTGTGCACTTGTCGTGGTCTAGGAAACCTTAAATCCTCTAAAGGCGCAATTCCTTTGGTGTTTGTTGTGCCCGAACAACTTCAATCGGTTTGGTATAGCCACCCGACTATGTTTGTAATGAATTCCTAGGAGATCAACTGCGATGATGAAAACTAGAGTTCGAATGGCTGAGGCCTAGAACGCAAAGGTTCGGGATTTTCGAGACTAAAGTCTGGTTTAAATACCCAGGGGCATATCCCCGACTTGAAATTTGTATGGCAGCCCCATAGGTTGAGGTAGCTTGTATGCGACTCAATTCTGGATATTGAACCAACCTAATCTGTCACCCCGTTGGAGAATAGGGAAATATGATCCCAAAAAAAAAAAAAAAGAAGCGGCATCTGTGGCTTCTGCGTATAGAGGTTACCCCTAATCATTCTACTATACCTTCTTCCGTTCGCGCGAAACGCGTTTGGATTTTGACTTTACCTTCCCTCTTTTCACGTGAAGCGTGTTAAGATTTGATGTTTATCATTTTAAGTTCACATACTTCTCTCGCGTAAGACGCGATTGGATCTCAAGTTCACTATTTCCCCTCTCGCGTATGACAGACGCGTTTGGATCTCAAGTTCACTTTCTTTCTCTCGCAGACGAAGCGTTTGGATCTCACATTCACTACATCCAACATTTATGCTTTCATTCAGTGTCACATCATTGTCTTGATTGCATTTCATTGCATGATCATAAGTTATGTTTTGCATTTCATTGCATGATCATAAGTTATGTTTTACATATCATTCTGCATCTTGCCCCTGAACTACGCATGTTTGATTCCTTGCAAACAGGATACGTAGGCAACACTCAGGTTCAACCAACTATTTGCATCTGTTTGTTTTGCCAAAGTCTTACGATCTTGTCAAATGGGTCGTCTTTGGACTTTGACATTCACTCACGTCACGAAATGACTTCGAGTGCTGTCAAAAAGGGGCAACTGTAGACACCCCAATTTTGACCGCTCGTAAGCCTTAGGCACTTTATTCCGAACAACCGATGATGAAAGTTACACTGTGCAATCTTTTGAATTCTCAGTGAAGAAATTTGGATTCAAGCTCTAATCCCAAACCTTGCACCCCATTTTGGCCAAACTATTTTAAATCAAAACCCTCTTTCAAAATATTTGTCCAAATGCTTCTACGATGTTTTAAGGCTCACATTTCATTTAAAACTGCACTTGTCGGTAAACCGAGTAAGGACGAAGTGGAAATAAATGAAAGGGAGGTGAACTCTTTGAAAACAACAAAAATCTTTAAAACATCTTGGTTAAAGGTTTGGAGTTGAAGAAAATTGGAGGAAAGGAAAGAAAACTAGTTAGGGAGAAGTTGGTTATAAAACCGTTAAGAGAAAACTAAGCATCCTTCATTAAATCAGGCTTATCTCTTTCTACACTTAGACTTTAGCTGTGAGGACACCACCATTGGAAAGAGGACTTCTAGAGCTTCATTTTAGACTCAAGAATCACCTGAAATGGAGTCCAGATGATGGAGATATGCCTGTTTGAAGTTGGGCCCGAATGTAGATTCTGAAGTCCGATCAGACCTCACCGAGGTCATGCCGCCCCTTTTGACTTTTCAAAGCTGTCCAAATATGCTGATATTTTGAGGAGCAGCAGCTCAAGGTCTATAAATACAAGGCTCAAAGTGATGTTTTAGAGGAGACAAAAAAACATTATCAAGAGTTAAGAAAACTATATCAAGTTAGAAATATCATATATCAAAGAGAAATGTCAAGTTAGAAATATCAACAAAGAGAAATATCAAGGTGTTAGGCAATATCCAAGAGTTGAAACCATCTTTGTTCTTCCTTATTCTTCCATTCATCCATGCCATACAAGAGCTTGAACTTGGATCTTGATTTGAGAATTGAAAATCATACTCAAACTTGAGGGTGCTTTGGAATCAAGTTTGATTTACAACAAGAACACTTCTCTACAAAAGGTAAAGCTTCCCTACTTCCATTTCAATCTTTGTTCATCTTTTTCTTGTGTTTTCATATTATTTTGGTACTATTTTGGGACTATTTTAAGGGCTGAAACTTGTGAGTAAAAGCTACCCAAAGGTGGATGGGTTAATCACCCTTCTTTGAACCTTATTCCAAGCTTGAATCCTTGTGTTTCCCACTTGTTTTTGCTAATTTTTCCCATTATTTTGGGACTGATTTGGGACTGTTTTGGGGCTGTTTTTCAACATCTAAACCATGTGATTTGAAGTTGTAAAAGTGAAGGGGTTAGCCACCCCTTCTTCTACTTGTTTACTAACTTGATCCTATTTAATTTTGCTCGCTTTCTATAGCTTAATTTCAGCACTATTGTATGCTATTTAGGGGGCTGTTTAATTTATTTCAATGATTTATGTTTTAAATATCAAGTTTGCTTGTACTAACCAATTAATCAACTTCGCATAATCATCTCTGCAACCTCCCTCCATTCTTTGCTTATTTCGATTAAAAAGTTGTGAAAAATTAAGATTGTGGTTCAAGTATAAGAAAAGAACTTTTCCATGCTTAATGGTTTAATCTCTTCGGGGGTTCATTACGAAAGGTATAAAGTGCTTTATGCTTAATGGTTTAATCTTTTTGGAGATTCACTACCAAAGGCATAAAACGTTTTATGCTTAGGAGGTTCATTACCAAAGGTATAAAACGTTCTATGCTTAATGGTTTAATCTCCTTGGAGATTCACTACCAAAGGCATAAAACATTTCATGCTTAGAAGGTTCATTACCAAAAGTATACAATGTTCTATGCTTACTGATTTAATCTCTTAGGGGATTTACTACCAAAGGCATAAAATGTTTTATACTTAACGATTTAAATTCTTTGGAGGTTCACTACCCCAAATGTATACATGCTCTTATACTAAAGCACAATCTTTTATTTTTCATTTCTCTTTATTTATCAGTGTGTTTACTTTTAAGGGACTAATTGACCCTTGGAAATCACCAAGGAAAGTGTTATTATCACTTATTATCAAGTTTGGATTTCAAGTCATTATCACTCAAGTTTGGGTTTTTCTAAGTCATTATCACTCTTTTGAGTTTGACTAGTCCTTGTTGCACATCTTGAGTTTGACTTGGAATCCCTTATCGCTTGTAAATAAATTTGACGCTTCCTTTGTAATTTCCCCTTAAGAAAATAAGATTTGTTTCTCGGGTTAAATTGATGCTTGTTTCTCTTTATTGCGTTTTGGACTTAGTGGACGTAAATATCACTTTTGCACAAACCGGGGAAAAGATAAAGAAATGGAAAGGTAATAAAAAAGGCTAATAAAATTGGTTAAAATTGGAATGGTACTCCTATAATGTTGTTTCTGGCAGAAGAGCAAGGTTTTACATTTTGCTCTCAAAATGGAGATGTTGCCCACCAATAGGCTCTAAGACTGGATAACCACTTTGGATGGCTTGGAAAAGATGAACTTTTGCGGTTTCGGCCTAAATGCTCTTTTTCCGTTGAGCCGCACTTCACTTTGCTTTCCATTTCTCCTTGCCGTTGCTCGGTGCTGGAATCCAATCACACATATATTTTGTTTCTGTTCACAAGAGATGTGTCCGTCACTCGAAGAATTTCAAGCATTAATGGAATCTCAACGTGATAAAGAAATCATGCTTCAACCCTATTTTGGCCATGCTCAAGCTTTAGGACGAATGTGTGGGCTTACCTCACACGAAGCTCGATCCTTGGCTCACAATGGGGAACTAGATATTCCATATTTGATTCGTCGGTTTTTCATCACCGGTGACAAAAGACGACCTCCTTTGGCGAGGTTATTGTCAGCATGCCCTTTGCTTATGCTTACTCGCACACTTCCTTCTTGCCCCTAGTCGCGGTGGAGTTAGCATTAGACTGATTGAAGTAGCCCAATGCCTTAAGGAGGGTAAGAGTTGTATGGGGTTAGTGTTGGCCGAGACTTTAACAGGCTTAGATGCTTTTTAACGGGGAGAGACTACTCAATTTGCGGAAAGTCCATTACTTCTCCAGGTATTGTTTCCTACCCTCCTTATTTATGATCCTTACATCACTTGGCATTCAATCTCTTTTTTTTTTCTTCTCTTAAAACCCTTTTCTTACTTTTCTCTCAATGTACATCTCTCTATTCTTTTATCTCTTTTACTTTTCATCCCTTTCCCCAAATATGGTTATAGATAAGCTGAAAATGGTGGATCCTTGCCTGAAGTACTCGGCCAGGACTTACTTTCTTCGTCCACAGCTAGTGGAGTTTCCCTCAGAGGGAATGTGGTGTGACTGGATGCACAGCAGATCTACGGCTGACATTGCTTGGCGTAGCCCCTGGCTTAACTTGGCTAAGATGAGTTACAGCATGTCCCGGCAACCAGGTATACAGTTGATTGGCCTTACACACTGTGTATTATATTTTCCATTCAGGTTCATACGCCAGTTTGGACATGATCAGATTTGTTCGGATGAAGGGATAAAGTACCCAGCTTCATTTCCCGTTCGTGGTTCGTCCTTGCCTCGGTACCTTAGTGCTTGGAATATGAGAGAATTTCTGGCCCCTGCCCTTACTTTCAGTTCTATCCTTCTTGACGAATACTTGGTTTGGCTCGAGGATGAGGAACAGATTAGGCCAACCTGGGTTACAGAAACTTCCACAGGCACGAAAAAGAGACGAAGAACTGACACTTGACTCATCTATGCCCCTAATTTATTGCTTTGTCTTTTCTTTTCAAGTTTTTATGTAAAATGAACTTTGGTTTGGAGAATGTACTTGTGATAAATCAATAAAATTAAAGTAAGTATTGAAAAGTTTTCTTTTGTGTTGTAAACGGTAAAGTTTTGAGAAGAAAAACAAAAATTGAATTAAAACTTTTCAAAACAATTTTTTTTCTTTTTTTTTCTTTTTCGGAAATGGTTACCACCGGATACATACGGAATTAATCCTAAGGCTGTACAGCCCCAAATCGGAAGATCATAACCAAGTCGACAAACTGTGGAGAATGAAGGATTGATTAAACCAGATGAACATAACAGTTGGGTTGAAAAATAGTGATGGCCGAACTCTAGGATGAAGTTGCCTACGTATCTCAAAGATGAGAATCAGGCCTTACATAGTTCGAAGAGGGTTCACTCGAGTATTTATTCTCTCCTTTTGTGCTCTAACTTTTGCCAAGGTTGCCCTTTCGGCTTTTCGGCCTTGTGAGCTTAGTTTTTCTTTATTTCACTAAGTCCAAAACGTAATAAAAAGAAACAAGTATCAACTTAACCCGAGAAACAAATCTTATTTTCTTCAGGGGAAATTACAAAGGAAGAGTCAAACTTATTTACAAGCGATAAGGGATTCCAAGTCCAACTCAAGATGTGCAACAAGGACTAATCAAACTCAAAAGAGTGATAATGACTTAAAAAAACCCAAACTTGAGTGATAATGACTTGAAATCCAAACTTGATAATAAGTGATAATGACACTTTCCTTGGTAATTTCCAAGGGTCAATTAGTCCCTTAAAAGTAAACACACTGATGAATAAAGAGAAATGAAAAATAAAAGATTGTGCTTTAGTATAAGAACATGTATACATTTGGGGTAGTGAACCTCCAAAGAATTTAAACCGTTAAGTATAGAACGTTTTATGCCTTTGGTAGTAAATCCCCTAAGAGATTAAATTAGTAAGCATAGAACGTTGTATGCTTTTGGTAATGAACCTCCTAAGCATGAAACGTTTTATGCCTTTTGTAGTGAATCTCCAAAGAGATTAAACCATTAAGCATAGAACGTTTTATATCTTTGGTAATGAACCTCCTAATCATAAAACATTTTATGCCTTTGGTAGTGAATCTCCAAAGAGATTAAACCATTAAGCATAGGGCGCTTTATACCTTTGGTAATGAACCTCCGAAGAGATCGGACCATTAAGCATGAAAGAGTTCTTTTCTTATACTTGAACCACAATCTTAATTTTTCACAATTTTTTAATTAAAATAAGCAAAGAATAGAAGGAGAGCGAGCAAAATTAAATAGGATCAAGTTAGTAAACAAGTAGAAGGAGATGTGGCTAACCCCTCCACTTTTACAACTTCAAATCACATAGTTTAGATGTTGAAAAACAGCCCCAAAACAGTGGGAAAAATTAGCGAAAACAAGTGGGAAACACAAGGATTCAAACTTGGAATAAGGTTTAAAGAAGGGTGATTAACCCCTCCACCTTTGGGTAGCTTTTAATCACAAGTTTCAACCCTTAAAACAGTCCCAAAATAGTACCAAAATAATATGAAAACACAAGAAAAAGATGAACAAAGATTGAAATGGAAGTAGGGAAGCTTTACCTCTTGTAGAGAAGTGTTCTTGTTGTAAATCAAACTTGATTCCAAAGCACCCTCAAGATTGAGTATGATTTTCAATTCTCAAATCAAGATCCAAGTTCAAGCTCTTGTATGGTATGGATGGATGGAAGAACAAGGAAGAACAAAGATGGTTTCAACTCTTGGATATTGCCTAACACCTTGATATTTCTCTTTGTTGATATTTCTCTTTGATATATGATATTTCTAACTTGATATTGTTTTCTTAACTCTTGATAATGTTTTTTTGTCTCCCCTAAAACATCACTTTGAGCCTTGTATTTATAGACCTTGAGCTACTGCTCCTCAAAATATCAACATATTTGGACAGCTTTGAAAAGTCAAAAGGGGCGGCATGACCTCGGTGAGGTCTGATCAGACTTCAGAATCTACATTCAGGCCCGACTTCAAACAGGCATATCTCCATCATCTGGACTCCATTTTAGGTGATTCTTGAGTCTAAAATGAAGCCCTAGAAGTCCTCTTTCCAATGGTGGTGTCCTCATAGCTAAAGTCTAAGTGTAGAAAGAGATAAGCCTGATTTAATGAAGGATGCTTAGTTTTCTCTTAACGGTTTTATAACCAACTTCTCCCCAACTAGTTTTCTTCCATTTCCCTCAATTTTCTTCAACTCCAAACCTTTAACCAAGATGTTTTAAAGATTTTTGTTGTTTTCAAAGAGTTCACCTCCCTTTCATTTATTTCCACTTCGTCCTTACTCGGTTTACCGACAAGTGCAGTTTTAAATGAAATGCGAGCCTCGGAACATCGTAGAAGTATTTGGACAAATATTTTGAAAGATGGTTTTGATTTAAAATAGTTTGGCCAAAATGGGGTGCAAGGTTTGGGATTAGAGCTTGAATTCAAATTTCTTCGCTGAGAATTCAAAACATTGCACAGTGTAACTTTCATTATCGGGTGTTCGGAATAAAGCGCCTAAGGCTTACGAGCGGTCAAAATTGGGGTGTCTACACCCACAAGTGGCGATGTTACTACTGAGTTGCTTGCCTGAGGCCACATGACCGCTACAAGCATAGTCAAACCCAAAGCGCACGTTCGTGAGTTGGCACATGAAACTTTAATACACCTTGATAGCTTATTCAGTCTACAACGACACCTCAAAATAGTACAATTCTATCTCAAAACTCATGTATATAAAATAATGCATAGTTTTGACACTAATGTCTTTCTATGACACCATTTATGAGACTTTCAAACCTACGTGTAGACGAAACCTGACGAGCTAGCTCTAAGTGCTATACGATTTTAAAAAAATAAAAGAGAAATTAATATAATCATGATAAAATTAAGAAATTAATTGTAATTTTTACAAATTTGAATGAAGGAAAGTGGCATCATATATAGTCAAAGATCAAGTGTTACAAACTATCCCACACCATTGATTAAATTGGGAGTACAATTCTGTTTTCAGTAAATAAATTTCGTAAGTAAATTTATTTATTTGTTTGATTTGTTTATGTTTTTTTTATTGTACACAGAAGATTGTTCCAACACTAATATCCTTTTACAACATTATTTATGAGACTTTCAAATCTACATATAGATGAAACCTAACAGGTTTGACTAAGGGCTATTTTGGAAACCATCTAAAATAGTTAAAAAGTCACTATTAAAAAGTCAACTTGTTTGTATATATATATTTTTTTTGTAAGAAGTTACTTAAAAAGCCAATCAAAATAGTCACTTCTCAAAATAACCCTCTAAGTGTCAAGCAATTTGAAAAAAATAAAAGAAGATTAATGCAATTATGATAAAATTATGAAATTAATTGTAATTTTTACAAATTTGAAGGGAGGTATCGTGTACATTGAAAGATGTGTTACAAACGATCCCACACCGTTGGTCAAGCTGGGTGTACAAGATAGTCAGCAACACCCTCATTGAGAGAAAGAAGGTGTGTATTATGCTCTGCCAACGAAGGGTGACCGTATAGCTTGGACTGGCAGGTGATGGTTTCAATTGCGTTCCTTCCTTCCTTCTATCAGTCATTGCCATGGTATATATAATATATTATTGTAGACATACATACATATATATACATGTATGTTCATTCATAGGAATCGAAATTGAAATCTAAGATCGGAAATTGCTCGATTCAAAGTGTCCAACACTGGGGAGCCTCTATTTTCTTTGGTTTTTGTTTTTTTGCGCCACAATCATCAGATTCAGATGAACAATCCACTGCCCAGTGAGAAAACCCTAGAATTGTTGTTGCGGTCATGTATACTGATAATTTGATAGGGTTCATTCTTGCTGTTGCTTCTAGCGCCTTCATCGGATCCAGCTTCATTATCAAGAAGAAGGGTCTCCAGAGGGCTGGAGCTTCGGGCCCTCGTGCCAGTAAGTAGCGAAATTTTTGTGATTCATTGGTAATTTTAACCCTATCCCTAATTTTTCCAGCTCTTGTTTGGCTAATTGGATGCATAATTTATACAGTACCTCTGTTTTGCATACTGTACATAATGCACATTGTAAGAGGTTATGTTAATTCATTACAATTTGAATTAATGGAGGTAGCATTAATGGGTTTGCATTGTTAGCCTTCTTGTATGTGGGATTAATGGAGGTAGCATTTTGAAAGGTAGAGACAAATTGTTTAGAGGGTAGTTGGGTTTTTTTGGTTGTTGTAGAAGGATGGATGTGTTGGAAGATCATTATATGAAAATGAGGTGTGGTGGGGGGGGTTTACTATCTGACTTGGAATTATCCCCCCAAATAGGTTAGTAGCTACATTAGAAGCAGCTTGGCATGGTATTGGGCAGTGTTATATGAACTCTTCTATTCTTACCAGTGCCCATGTCCATTGGATGCGAGCTTAAATCCTTTACTTCTATAATAAGAAGCTTACACTTGTAGTGAAGCAAAGTTTATAGCCTCTGACATGGACGAGAGCTATCTTTCACACCAGTGATTTAAAAGGCTCTAGGTGCATTGAGGCGATAAGGTCTCCTATAACCTAAGCGCAAGGCGCACGCCTCACCAAAGCGAGGCGCGTAGTAGAAGGAAAGCAAAATTATAAAATAGGCAAACTTTTGAACATAACAAATATATATAGAATTTCAAAAATCATAAAGCAAGTTTCACCATTTCAAATAATTGATAAACATAACATTCAATCTTCTAAAAACTAGAAATATAATATCCAGCATTGGTTGCATTAAAAGAAATAGAGGAGAAACAAGCCAATTTTTTTGCATGCACAACTTCACAAGTATAACAGAGAAGAAAAAATATAGAGATAACCCGACAAGGAAGCAGGAGAAGAAGAGAAGAATAAAATAAAATAAGAAAAAAAGAAGAGAAGAAAAATAAAGAAAGGAAAAATCAAGGCAAACCCAACGAAGAGAACCCATTGAAGAAGAGAAGAAAGAAGAAGGAAGAAAAAATAGAGGCAGAGAGATAACCCAACCAAGAGAACCTATTGAAGAAGAGAAAAAGAGAACCAATGAAGAAGAAGAGAAGAAGAGAAGAACCTGAAGAAGAAGCCTAAGCCATGCTGTCTTCTCACTTTCTGATCGCTTTTTTTAATCTGCTCTACCTAGGGTTTTCTTTTTTCCTGTTCTCTTTTGACTATGTTTGGTCATTTTATATTGAAGAGTTTTGATTCGCTATGGGTATGCCCACAAAAAAAGCACTCAATCAACAGTTGGAGTAGAAAAGTAGGTAAAGCCCATGAAGCCCACGCCTCACATCTCGCGCCTTGAAAAGAATCCCTCGCCTTAATGCCTAAGTTGCGCCTTGCGTATTGCACCTTGCGTATTGCACCTCGCCTCGACTTGTTTGAAGTGCAAGGCTGTGCCTCGTTGTGCCTTGCGCTTAGGCGTGCGCCTTTTAAAACATTGTTCCACACTCTTCTGTTTCTCTCAAAGTACCCGTGTCTACCGGATTTGACAATGATGAGAGTGTTGGGATATGTGTTCCACACTCATACCCAATGTAGACATTTGGATCCTCTATTTTTTTAACGATATTTGAAGAAGAAACTCACATTTTTTAATAAAGAAACATCATAGCCTTTCACATGGATGAGAGAAAGAAATTTATTTTCCTTAAATTCTTTTTAAATTTATACGTAATTTACAACATCTTATATGAGATTATTAATTAATATGCAATATATATAAGTGTTCACGACACATTTTTGTACTGATATTCAAGTTTTGGATACATGTCATAAGATTTAGATTTATGAAGATTTAATGCTTAGACATGCACTAGCACCCACACTCACACTCACACTCTCGCCCAATCCTTGTTCTTGAGTCCATGTTACATAGGTCTTAGTTGTGGAAATTGGGAACCATGATTAATAACAATGGGAAATTTTAATATGGTACATTTAATTCTTTAATTTGTCATAAGTCAATGAGTAGTCAGTAGGACTTATAAAAAGGATAACTGATGATGAAAACATTGAGGTAAAGTCTTGCAAATTATAGGAGGCGTTCTTGGTATATTGGTAGTACACATTATCTATACATACAAAATAATCAATTTAATAAGTTTTAATTTCTCTGAACTTGTTAGGGAGTTTGTGTCACTCCATAAAATTTTCATACACATTCCTAAGTCTTAAATGCTAAAATATTACTTCAATTTGCTTTTTTTATTTTTATTTTTTATTTTTTATTTTTATAAATAAACAAACTTTATTAGAAAAGCATCAAGGCGATGCAACGAAAGTACATATTTGCTTTTAGTTCAATTTGCTTTTCAAGACCTTGATACTAAAAAGTACATATTTTCTCAATGTGCCCATCACTTAGTTCAACCTAACATGGGAAGTCTCCGTGGGAAACCAATCCCCAAGGACTTTTCAAACCTTGTCTAATTCATATATATTCATTTGATTTTTTTGTAATGGTGAATTGTTTCTTAAATGAAGATTCAGGAGGATATGGTTATTTGCTGCAGCCACTTTGGTGGATTGGCATGGTCACTAGTAAGTCTTGCATTGCTGAAATTTCTAAAATATTGTGTTTAGCTGTTGGTTCTAAAAGAGTGTTAAATTCTATTTTCTTCAATTTTGGCAGTGATTATTGGAGAGTTAGCCAATTTTATTGCTTACATTTATGCTCCTGCTGTGCTTGTTACACCACTTGGAGCATTAAGTATAATTGTTAGGTAAACCTGAAATATTCTTGTTTTTGATAGGTCCATATTTTCAGTTTTAATGAGCATTTGAAGCATTACACAATGTGGGCTTATGTTTATTTCATTGTCAGTGCTGTTCTTGCACACTTCTTATTAAAGGAGAAATTGCAAAAAATGGGCATACTAGGGTGTGTTTTGTGCGTAGTTGGGTCTACCGTGATTGTACTTCATGCACCAACTGAACACAGTATAAGTTCGGTGGAAGAAATCTGGGAATTAGCAACACAACCAGGTAAATTGATGTACTTCAATTGCTATTTATTTGATTACTATTTCTAGTTTATTTCTCTTGATACTTTTGATTTGATTTGTTTTGTTTTGTTTTGTTTTTTCCAGCTTTTCTTTTGTATACAGCCTCAGCAGCAGCTGTGGTGTTGGTGCTAGTGTTGTACTGTGAACCACGCTATGGGCAGACAAACATAATGGTTTATGTTGGCATATGTTCAGTAATTGGATCTTTGACGGTAAGTATCCTTGTATTCTTCAAATCCCCCCTTCTCCTGTTCAGTAATCCCCATAAAAATTTACTGTAGGCAAGGGCCAGACCCTGACAGGGGAAATCATACAAAAATAGCTCGAGGCCCAGTGGGCCACTTAACATCCAGTTTTTCACTTGAACGTGTCCCAAAAGCTTAAGCTGATAGGAAATGGGCCTAACAATGTATATTAAGTTATCTAACACCCTTGCTCATGTGCAACTTGTCTTGTATGTGATGCAAACATCCATACATAGAGAGAAAAAAGAATGTCAATGAGAGACAAAAAATGCAAACAGGGACCAAATATAAAAGGAGAAACTTTAACCCAAGACTTGTTGAATTAGGAAATTAGAATTTTTTGTTTATAATCCGTGATTGTATGAATCACGGATTTAGTGCCTTAATAGTTTTATTTCCTTGTTTGTAATATGGATTCATTGTATATACATGGCTCTACCTCATTCAAAGGGCTGCCTATTTCTTTCAGCAAGAATAATAGGCTTCCATGCAGATCTATTTGGACACTAGACAAATTTCTTTTTTCTCTAGGAGGACATTGAAGACATTCAAGTGGTTCGTCCTACTTTGTCATCAATGGGCAGCCATTTTTTACCCCTTTGAATGAGGTAGAGCTATGCATATATAATGAATCCATATTACAAACAAAGAAATAAAACTATTAAGGCACTAAATTCGTGATTCATCATATAATCACGAATTTTATACATATTACTATAAACGAAATATTTTAATTTCCTAATTCAACACTCCTCAAGCTGGCATGAAGACATTCAACAAATGTAGTTTAGCAATGGATGATTGGAGCAAAGTTGGTCCCACGGACTTTGTGAACATGTTTGCTAACTGTTGTGAACAAGAAACTGTTGTGAACAGGAGACAAAGGATGAACTCATAATACCAGTCCGAACCTTTTTTCTAATAACATGTATATTAACCTCGATATGCTTGGTACGCTCATGAAGCACAGAATTAGAGGATAATATAATGGCAGATTTGTTGTCACAAAATAAAGAGGAAGGAGTAGTCTCCTCAATACCCAACTTTCTCATAATAGAATGAAGCCATGGAATCTCACATGTTCGCTGTGCCATAGCTTGATACTTAGCCTCTGCAGAAGACCTAGAAACAACTGCCTACTTTTTATTTTTCCATGATATAAGATGATTACCATAGAAAGTACAAAAGCTAGAAGTAGAACGCCGATCAGTCTTAGATCCTGCATAGTCAACATCAATGAAACAGGAGAGCTTAGATTGAGGGCCATTTGTGAAGAACAGTCCTAAGTCAAGAGAAGTCTTCAAATACCTCAAAATGTGATGAACCGTGTCAAGGTGCTCTGTATGGGGTGCATGCATAAACTGACTCACAACACTAACTGCAAATGTCAAGTGAGGCCTAGTGTTGGTCAAATATATGAGACATCCAACAAGACACTGATATGTGCCTAGATCATCCATCAACTTACCAGACTCTGATGTAAGCTTGACATTAGGATTCATAGGAGTAGAAGCAGGTTTACACCCTAACATACTAGTAACCTTAAGCAAGTCATGAGTGTACTTCTTTTGAGATAAGGAAATCCCCTATCTTGAGTGAGCCACCTCAATTCTTAGAAAATATTGGAGACATCCCATATCTTTAATATCAAAAGTTTGGCCCAAGTCCTTTACTTGACCAATGCTGACGGAGTCGTTGCTTGTGAGAATAATGTCATCCACATAAACCAACAAGATGATACACTGACCTGTAGAATTACGGTAGAATGAAACAAGTATGATCTGAGTGGCACTGAACAAAGCCCATGGAAATGATGATAGAACTGAAGTGACCAAACCATGCTTGTGAAGGTTATTTCAAATCATGCAAAGATTTGCATAACCAGCAAACCTTCCCTAAATACTTTCCCTTAGCCCGAAAATCGGGTGGAGGAGTCATCTAAATTGTCTCTAGAAGATCCTCATGAAGAAACGCATTCTTGACATCAAGCTGATGAAGAGGCCAAGAATGTGATGTTACAAGAGAGAGATGGAGACACAGAAGTAAGATGATAGGACATTCTTGACACCATGCTCATGGAGATTGTTTCCCCAACCTAAGTTCTGATACCATGTTAAGCAACCAATTGTGCCAAGAGCTTAAGATGGCGGGACATGGGCCCAACAATGTATAAATAAGTATATTAAAGAAAAATGTTAGATGGGGTGCAACCTTGTACACAAAATATAGAAAGGACTATACCAAAAAACTTCTATTCCTATATATCTATAGGATGTACAAATCTCCCAAAAACTCTACAAAAGTATACAACGAGAAGGACACCTGCAGGCTGCACCATTCACTTCAAGGCATTAATCGAGCACTCCATTTCATCAAAAGATATCATATTTCTCTCTTTCCACATGAACCACATCAAATGTAAAGGAGTTGCATCCCATGCCTTCCTATATCTTTCCCTCAGGAAACCATTTGCGCCAGTTATTTAACTTAGACACGGACACAGGATGCAGATATGACATGACATAAACACATTGACATAGCATAGACAGTGCATGCATTGATGTATTTATATATATATATATTCTTATATGTAATGTATAATGAAATTATGATTGGATTAATTATCTAATTATGAGGTAATTGCCAACCTTGTTGTTGTCCAATAGCCATTCTAAGTGGGGCTTGGCTCTAAGTGAAAGGAGAAACTCAATTAAGAAAAATTCATATTCACCTTGAGATAGTGCATTAGCCTCCATTGACCTTGAAGTATTTTTCATTTGTAAAACATGAAATAAGAAGATCCACAAATAATGCATAACTAATGCTTGATTTTTACATTTTAAATTTTTTTGATCATTATGTGTTTTTCCTATGTTGTAATTGTCTTATTGCATACTTTGTATTCATCATATGTATGATGTCTTCTTCATAAATGTTTTAAGGAACATATGGGGTGTGAGCCGCATTCTTGAGGATGTCAGACTCACACTTAATGACACATTTGTCACATAGGTCGTGTTGAGGAGTGTTAGAGAATGTCTTTAAAGCATATGAAATTATGAAAGTTCATTTTTACACCCAAAAGTGTTGGACATATTTCTAGGCATTTTGGGTGTGTTTGATTGGACGGACTGGAAAATGGGGGATTAGAATCCATCGGACTTGAGTCCTGGGATTGGAATCCCCCGGACTATTTGGTTGGATTGGATATGTATCCTGTGTTTGTTTTTTCATGGGATTAGATGTCCGGACTGTGAATCCCCCGGACTATTTTTAGTGAATCCAACGTTTGGTTGGACGGACTGGATAGAATAAATGAACAAATGACTATTTTACCCTTTTTTAATTATTTACTAAGTAATAGCAATATTAAACATATCTTTAATATTTTAATTATTTTTAGCTAGATTAAATAAAAAATTATTTTATTTTATTTTTTACACAATTAAATAAATTTATTTTTAAAAAAAATAAAAATAAATAAATAAAATATAAATAAAAATATATATTATTTTTTTTAATTAAGATTTTAAATAAATTTGTTTTAAAAAAAAATAATAATCAAAAAATGAAATTAAATAAAACATCTATTAAATTTAAATAATGAAATTAAATAAAACATAAACAAAATTTTAAAATAAAACATCAATAAAATATCCATAAAAAATTATTTCAAAAAATTAAATAAATAAAACATCAATAAAAAGTTAAATAAAATTATTTTATTTTTAAATTGAGACATTTAAATTTTATTGAATTTTATTAAATATAATACATAATTAAATAGTAGAGGGTCAAAATGGTCATTTCATCATCTAATCCAAACAGTGATTAGTCCCCCACTTTCTGTCCCACACCCCCCCAGGACAGGATAGTCCCCCCATATGGGGGGACATGGAGTCCGGCCGGACATGGAGTCCGCCGGACTAAAAAAAAATCAAACGGCGGATAAGGAGCACTATTTGGACTCAAGTCCAAATAGTGGATAGTCCCCCCCTTCCAATCCCCCCCAATCAAACAAGGCCAAAGAGTATTGCTAATGTCTGGTAAGGATAGGGCTCCTTAGAAGTGTATGTGCTACTTTGCACATTAGAGTGCCCATCTCTCCCAACTATGTGATGTAGTCTTGTTAAAAAAAAATAAAAATAAAATGGAATTGAAAATCTTAGGCATCATTTTATTTTTTATTTATCATAAGAAAATAGGGGAACATTTCCTTTTCTTTTCCCTCTTCTAAATCTAAGATTTTTTTCTTTTAATTTTTATGTGACCATGTAGAACACTTGCTCATTATACAAATTTGTTTTTATTCTTAAATTTAAATTTTATTACCACTTTAGCAATTGTGTGACAGTTGTGATGCAGAGCTTTCTTGGTGTTCTTTTGCAGGTTATGAGTATAAAAGCAATAGGGATTGCCATAAAGCTCACATTGGAGGGTTCAAGCCAGGTAGCACACTTCCAAACATGGGTTTTCGCAATGGTAGCACTTACGTGTATAATCACTCAGTTGAATTACTTAAATAAGGTCAGTTCACTTTCTTCTTCTTCGTTTTCTCTTTTCAATATTTCTAAAGGTGGTACTAAAACGATGCAAGACTTTAAAGCATACTAATGTTTTTTTTTTTTTTTTTTTTTTAAGAGATAGCAACTTGGTGGATAATGTGGTGATAGTTTACACAAAATTTCTATAAGAAATCCAAAAATCACTACAAGCTAATGATTGAATTAACAAAAGTTTAAAATCAATGATTTAGACAACATTGCACTAGGTTGGGCAGCACTGTAGTTGTATGTCAGTAAATATTTAAAAAGTGATTGTATGGCTTCATAGTCCCCACATGTTATGATATGATGATAATGCAGGAGGAGATGATAAAATCTTAGTGTTTGTCTTATAAATTACCTATTGTCTGGGTTTGGGAGAAATCATTTAGAGTTGCATTATCGCATATTATGAGAAGAATGTAATCTTAAATACTCTATGGCTTTGTTTGGTTCTATTCTCAAATCATGATTCCACCCTCATATTTCAATCCTCTGTTTGATTATAGTTTTCAAAATATGATTCCAAATCACATTTTAAGACACATTTGAAAACATGTTTGGTAAACTAGAGAGTTTTTGAATTTTTGGGTCCATCCGGTCGTCTGCCCGGATATCCTCTTGGACAGTTTTTGAATTTTTGGGTCTACCCGATTGTCTGCCTGGACATCCTCTCTAGACGTCTGGCTGGTTGACCGGAACAGTGTTTTTTTTTTTTTTTTTGGCAAGTGCTGCCTATTATTTGGAAAAAAGAAAATTATATTTGTTTTTAATATTTTTTAAATATGGAATTTTTTTTTAAGACCAAAATGACAAATTATTTGGCCGTTTATTTAAAATTAACAAAAAAAAAAAATAAAAATAATAATTAATTTGTCACAGTAATTTTTAAAAAATAAAATAATATTTTTAAACAAAACAATTAAAAAAAATTTCTAGTCAAATATACAATCAAAAGTAATTTTAAAGTACTAGAAGCATATTTTTTTTAATAAAAAATAATATTTTTTTTAATATTTTAAATAAAAAAAATATTTTCGGAATTTTTTGATTTTTTAAATAAAATTTTTTTTTCAATAATAATTTTTTTGAATTGAATTTTAAAAAGAGTTTGGTTATGAGTTTTGAATAGAATTTTCAATAGAGTTTTGAGTTGTGTGTTTGGTTGTGAGTTATAAGTTTTTGAATTAAGTTTTGAAAACTATTTTCAAAACTCATAACTAAACAACTTTTCTTATTTTAAAACTCATTTCAAAATTTCAAAACTCAATTCAAAACTTTTTTCAAAATTCATAACCAAACAAATTTTCTTTTTTCAAATCGTGATTCAACAACTCATAAACTCAAAACACAACTCCATTCTCAAATCATGATTCTAAAACTAAACCAAACGCAACCTATGTCTATTTTGTTGGATATTTAACATGGTTGAAGGTGAACACAAGGGCATTGAGTTCCTAGCACATCAGGTCCATATGTGTTTGTGTAGTTCTAGTTGTGATCACAGGGAACTCAATTCTAAACCCACCAAACCGATCACATATAACATCTTTGTCTAATGGATGCCTTGTCCCCATGGGACACCCAACCCAACTACTCTTTCTATAATCAAAATAGAGCCTGTCTTTCCTTTGTTGTCTTATAAATGTTAGAATAGCACTAAACGAGTCCTTTTAACACTTGTCCACATATGATCGCCTTCTCGTATTCTCTATATGCCATGAGAAATTGTTATGTAGTCTTCCACTCTGTTTTTGCGACTTTGTGATAGGTCATGTCACTGCATTAGTGTCCTAACTTATTTTTTCTCAACGTCATTGAGTACCTGATAAAAAGTGAAAGATACAATTGGACAGTTATGACATTCAAAACAATAGTAATTTTGACACATCATATGACACATGATGCATAAATGCTGGACATGTAAGAGACATGATGCATATATTTTTTGACAAATCTTTATAAATAGCAAGTTATTAAATTCATTTATTATTATAGTCTTGAAGGTTGTTAAAAGTTGAATTAAGTCATTTACAGGTTACTGTCTTTTTTGTGTTGGGATTTTTCTCCCCCTTGGACAAAAAATAAATTATCTATATTTAGAATCTAATGGTAAGGAGAATTGGTAACATATAGAAGATATTTATTTGAAGGCACTTGGAAAATCTTCTTTCCATCAATGAATTATGATTCAAAATCATTATGTTGTGTGTTTGACCTTGTATTGATTGTTTGGTGGTTTTTTAGAACAATAGTTATGTTATAGTAACACAAGTATATGTTATATTTTATGGTTTCAATTGTTGGAAAACTTGATAACATTATGAAAGTTTCTCTAAAGTTACTGATGGATTAGTACATTGAGTTCTTATGGTTTGCAAAATTTGTTTGAATAAAACACTAATTTTAATGCTAGATATGAAAGTATTAATGCATGTGTTTGTTTTTATATATTTTGATAAACACTAAACTGACATCAACAGAGAAGTGCAAAGAAAAGAAATGATCCCAACAAGAAGAACAAGTAGGAAAAAGAGATTATATTTTTGTTGAAAGTTAAACCCTTCAAAGATTTCAAATTAAGCTTTCAAATACAGATTTTTGAAAATTGCCTGAAGATTGACTTTACTGGGGCATCCCAATGATGAAATCCCAATGAGGAATGAAAAACTACTAAATATTTTATGGAAATGGTCATTAATTCTGATGCAAAACTTCGTCTAAGGGTTAAACATTTTTCATACAGTTTCCCATTTATTATGAATACAAAAACTAAGGGTATGTCCTATTACATTGTGCAAAAATCTATGATTTGAGCTGGACAATGCTTGAACTTTCTTCTTGATGTCATATTGGAACACCAATATTATTGACAGTTTACCTATCTCCTTTCTGATCCCAAATCCGCTGGCCGTATTCTTATCAGGATGGTTTAAGCACCTTTCCCTTCTTGGCAATTTAGATCCTTCAGTACCATTTTATTCAACCCCTAATGGTAAATCCCTCTGAATCTTTTTTTATCTCCTTGCTGTTGACATAGGAATAAATATGAGGTATGTGTTTATTACTAGAATGAATAGGAAGCCATTTTCCTTTTGCCTCTTCGGAGATATCCTTTTTTCTCAAGATGTCATCTTTCTATTACGGCTTTCAACAAATTGATCACAATCTGTAAATTTGAGATAAAGCTTTAACTATCTCTATTGATTTTCATTTTAAAAATAGAGTTCTTTAGACAAGAATTATGCCAATGTAAAATACTGATGTAGAACATCTGATCCAAGAAAGGAAAATTTAAAGAACATAGAAAATCATGGAAGTGATTTAAATTTTAAAGCAGAAGTCTAGTTTGGAAATTTAGTTGATGACAATTGAGCCTTAAAATGTTTACAAGTGACAAGTTGAAGGTCAAGCCTGGGGATAGATGGCTACAATTCTAAGCCTAAGTACAATGGCCCATGATTCTAGGCCTCAGCCTATAGCCAATGTACCTAGCACCAAGCCAGGCCAATGGTCTAATTTAGCCTAGATGCGGAAGTGCTTCGTTCTGTTACAAGGCAGGAAGTTATTTCTATGGTAGGATGACTTTTTACTTAAACCCTCATGAGTATATTAGTTTATGCAGAACAAACACTTTAAAATAGGTGGCTTGTTCGTGTTGAACACCAATACTCATCCGACACTTCTCAACACGTGTCGAACACACATTCAAAGGTGTTTTATTAGTTTTAATTATAAACTAACACTTTAAAATAGGTGGCTTGTTTGTATTGGACACCAATACTCATCGGACAATTCTCAACACGTGTTGAACACACATCCAAAGGTGTTTTATTTAGGGTTGGGCATAGGGTTATCCAACTCACGAAAACCGCCCTACCTGATCGGACCTGCACTTGTTTGGGTGGTTTCGAGGGTTCACTACGGTCAGACGTGGTTCAAGATATGCCTATTTGCGGGTTGCAGGTCGGTCGCGGGTTTTACCCGCACCCGCACCCGCACCCGCCTGCACTTCATACAAATATATATATTTTTTAAATTCTGGACTGTCAGATTAGATTAGATTTTTCGCTTCCAAACCCTAATCTTCTCTTATCTCAGCAGCCTCTCCTCTCACTCTCACTCACTCTCGTTCTCTTGCTCTCTCATCTCTCTCTCTCTCTCTGTGGTGATCAGCAATCGGCAGTGTTCAACGACCGGCGACTGCAACACCTTCGGCAAGGAGTAGAGTAGCCTCTCATCTCTCTTACTCGTTGAGGTCAATTCGCCTCTTTCTGTCCATTTGTTTTGTCATGAAAGCAAAAAAAGAGTTGATTCGGTCCAAAAAAAAATTGATTCGATCAAAATGTTCTATTTAATCCGAAAAAAGAGTTGATTTAGATCAACAATCACTGGGAAGGTCTCAAATTTTGCAATTTTGGACAAATTGGGGTTCTGATCAGGGCACTAATTGTGGATTGAGGAGGTGAAGTATAGTTTATTGTAGGGTTTTGTTGGAGTGACTCTGTAATTGTAGGTGAAACAGTTATGGGTTTTTGCCATTATTGAGTGTTTGATCTTCATTGGGGAAGGCTTTTGATATTGGGTTTTGGTCATAGAGTGGAGGTGATGGTTCTGCGTTGGCTAATTAGGCAAACTAGAAGATCTTGTTTTTAATTTTACTAGTTTTAATTCATTAATTATTGATGTTCTAAAGTAATAGTTTATGAATTTATATATGTTTTTGAATGATGTGGATAATACACAAGTCTAAAAAAGATTATGTAAAAAGTAAAAAAATAACAAAGAATTCATTTATCAAACTTGCTCATACTATGTAGTTTAGAATTATTTGTGTTTGTCTTTTTATGGCCCAAAAGAATATTTAGAAAATGGGGGCAAAGTCCCCAAAAATAAATTTTTTAAGGAAAATTTCCAATCCGCAAACCACTCTCAACTGCCCATACACCCGTGAACCCTATCCGCACAAATCATGAACTGCACTACGGGCGGTTGCGGGTTCACTTTTTCCCAAACCACAAACCACCGGGTGGGTCCAACCCGCAATCCGAGCCACACAAAACCAATTCGTGAGCACCCCTTTTATCATTTTTAAATTTTTTTAGACCTAGACACATTTTGGACATTTGTGGAATACATGTGTTCATCATTATACACATGAAATAACTAACAAGTTTGAACAAAATAATTTGAGATTCAATGATCGATTGACCCAACAGTAAAAGCTGGTCGTTAGTGTCCTAGTGGCACAAGTTCGAGTCACAAAAATAGCTTGTGCACTAGGTCACTCTTTTTAATTCCTCATTTTTTAAACTGACAATTACTGTTATGTTATGTTCCAATTTTTATTTTAAATTTTTTTAAAAAAAATTACAGTTATTTGGTATGTTTTATTCTCTTTGAATAAATATAAAACTATATATTTTGAAGGTGATTCCTTCATCTCCTGCTCGGTGCTGATTCTAGATTTATCCTATCTCCTTTTTGTTAACCATATATTCCTTAACACAGTCTTTGAAGCTTTTCTTGCATCAGTTTGGTATTAGTGCTCTGGATTTCCGCAAAATGTTTTACATCATCTGAGATCTTACATTCCTAGATTGACAGGAGGATGAATGGATGACTCAGCTGATTGAGTGACTGCATTAGAGAATAAGCAGCCAAAAGTTCAATTCTTGTCAGTCATGAGGAGTGCATAAAAAAATAAATAGGCAAAATCCATGCTAGTACTTCGTGATAGAGGAGGCTAAATTCATAAAAAAGGATGACCTTGCAATCAAAGAAGAGGCTGACATATACTTAATTTATAGCTTGTACTGTCAACTGTATGCTTGCTTTTTAACTAATTTGTGTTTCATACATTTAATTGCTTCCACAGTTGGTGTATTTTGCATACATTTTTACCTAACATGCACCGTATTTTGCTTATGCTTGCACCTTATGCTATGCCTCCCAGCACCTTGGTGCCTTAGTACCTTGAGCCTTTGATAATTATGACTCAGCAAAGAAGAAAGGCATGATGATATATAAAGGAAAACACCAGATAGCTTTGTCCTAGCTATTGGTTTTCATACCTACTCCCTTACATTACACGGTGCCGATCACTTGGGTCGTCATTTGTGTTTTACAAGCACTTAAATGGATGTGGCCACCTCTCACATCATGAGGTCATAACAAACCTAACTACAATTTACATAAAAAGTAAATGATGGTTTGAATCAAATATAAACCATGAAAGGAACTAACGAATACTAGTACTCTAGGCTACATTGGATTGATTGCAAATTTTCTTGACTTGTTGCTTAGCTCTGATTTTAGAAATTATATGTTTTGATGAATATTTTCTTCCCCAGGCTTTGGATACTTTTAACACAGCAGTTGTTTCTCCAATCTATTATGCTATGTTCACATCCCTCACAATTTTTGCCAGTGCCATAATGTTCAAGGTATTTTTAAAGATTTACATATTCAAATGCTTTTGGCCTCATCTAATGTAAAATATAATGTAAGATTTCTGCTATTTGTAGGATTGGTATGGTCAGAGTGCTAGCAGTATTGTATCGGTGCTTTGTGGATTCATTACTGTGCTTTCAGGTACTATGGTTCTTCACAGTACGAGAGAACCAGATCCACTTCCTGTTACAGGTAAAAGCATGCAAGAAAAAACATATCAAACGGATACATGCCTCATTGTTGGCATGGGCTTTGCATGTGTTAGTTTTGAGTCTTTTGACTCTCTTGAGACTGTATTCCTCCTGTGTTTGTGAAGTTCAATTATTGCTCTATTTTGTTTCCACCTGTGCATTATCAAATTCATGCCGAAATAAACATACAACTTGTAGGCTAATTGGGTGCCCTTAACAATATTAGGTAAAGTACATCCCCTAGTGTTTCAGGTGTGTTTTTGCTGAAGCTTGATTTTGTACCGAACAGCTGCGAAATCTTTTTGAGTCAAGACAACCAACACTTGGTATGTACAACAAAATAAATTAGACAGTTCATATCACTAAACCTCACACATGGTATATCAAGGTTTAATTAAAATAAAAACCATAACTAAGTAAAAATACAAAATCTGCAATTATTACTTTATCCAATGCCTTTATGTTCCTTATCATTTTGTGGAGGCTATCCCAGGCAGTTACTCTGATTGTTGGAAATCCGATTTTCACATAAAGAGATGTATTGTTCTCTTTGTTACTTCTAGTAGTAGCCAATGCAACGGTCTATTCTATGGTTGGCTTTTCATTGCCTTGCATGAATCTGAACTTCGGTGGATTTTAGTTACTAAAGCAATTATTTTAAGAACTAATTTATTTTATAATGTGCAGATTATTCATCACTTTCTCCTCAAATATCCTGGCTTATCCATGCCAATGGTGAAATATGGAAGCAAAAAGATGACGATGATTTGCACTCTGAATTTATTGGAATAATTCGACAAGATCATTTCAAGTAAAGCCAATATATGTCTTGGATATCAGTCTCTCAAAGGCCCAATGTAGATTCTGTGAACTGGTGCATAAAAGCTAAATACGAAGTACACCAATGGTAATATTGGCAATGGTGTTTTCAGTTTTCAGATCCGTTTTGGTTCATCAATTTAAACAGGTTGAGAGGGTCAATGGTCGATTGTGCATGCCAGATTTTGTAATGGTAATGGTTTTTGTTTCTCCCACCCCTTTTTGAGAGTTAAATTGTTTAGCTTTGTTCTTTGCTATCGGGTTTAATCAAAACTAGTTAGTTGTATAATTTTTCTAATTTATTCTTTTGTTTTTGCCATTACTTTGTTATCATAGGTTCATCTGTATTATTTTGTACAAGTCAGGCCATGGGCACGGGGACTGTAAGAATTGTCAGACCCTTTGCTTTTCTGTGAAGAGCATTGTGTTATTATTTTTAAATCAAATAACTTTCGCTTGTTTTGCAGCGCTTAAAAGTGCTTACCGTCATTTAATATTCTAGTTTGGAAAACAGGCTTGAATGGCATTTTGCATTGCTAGGAGGTCTATATATGGTTTAATGTTTGTGATCGAGTATATATATGTGAATATAAATAAACATTTCAAAGTGATTGAACAATGCTATTTATGAAGATTTTTATTTTATTTTTATTTTGTTAATGCTCTCCGAGCGTTCCTCCATTGTCTTTAGGAACTATATAATTGCGTGAGATTCACCCCTAAATTTTAGAGTACACGTAACCGGGTGATTTGCAGAGACATTAAGATAGTATTGTGAGAGCACACCGTAGACACGAATTTTGAAACTTTGAAACGTGAAAATGTTTTAACATATTTTAAAATTCATATTACAAATGTCTACTGTTTAATTTTTGGAGTAAACAGTGTTGATTATTTGAATAGTGGGTTTATATTTTCGATATGCATTTTAGATCATTAATTACACATTTTATTTAAATGAAACTTCCATTTAATGAAGAACAAAAAATTAACAGAAAACAAATTAAGAAAAAGAAATAGTTGGGTTTGTAACCTTTTACCTAACGCTCAATACCCTATCAGATGTTTGCAGTGTAGTGTAAGCTCTCAACTTCTTCTTTTTGTAACGACTTCTTCAGCTTTTAATTTCTTTCTCTCTCTGATCTTCTAACTTCTAATTTTTTTAACCCCTTTTTGTGTGATGATCCCTCATATTTATAGTCATTCAAGTGATAAGAGGGTCTCATTCTCAATTTGAATTTCAAATTAAATTATAACGCCATTTGAATTTTGAATGGCAATGTCGTTTGAATTTAGGCATAATCATATATGATTAACCGTATTAATGATTTGGACTTTATCATGCATGGTATCCTTGCTGTAGGCTTTATAGGTGTAATCTTTTGTAGGTTGCATGTGTCATAATGTCACTAAGATATGACATCGTTTTAATTATGCACTTAAACAGATCAAGTTGATCATTTTAGGAAGTGATTACCTACGACAATCTTATCATAGGTGCTATACGTGTCAGTAACTGTTTGGCTGTATTTGAAACTTAAATATAAATTTGGTTGAAATTTATGTCTCAACATACACAGTAATTTTTTTTGTATTTATGATTTGATAAATGTACTTTTGGATAAATATGGAGTACAATTTTGTGGGAGAAAAGTCAGTCGACTTGGCTGCTGCAGAATTGTGGACCATTTGGGTGGGGCTGCAGATAGCTTGGGAGGAAGGATTTCGTTTTATTGTGGTAGAATCAGACTCCTTAGAAGCATTGCATGCTATGCAAACCTTGAGCAAGGTGGAGCTGAATTACAATCTTTGTCGAGGCGTCATTGAATTGGAATGCGAGCTCCACAGGGTGTGGCGAGAAGCCAATGCATGTGCTGCTTGTTTGGCAAAAAGAAGCCAGAAGACTGAAAGGTTAAATGACAGATTCTTAGGAGAGCTCCAGAGAGAGTCTCTCGCTAGGCAATTTTCAGTGGTGTTTTAGCATCACTCAGGCAACACTCCGGCAACTTCTTTTATACTTTTAAAGTGTAGATCTACACTTTTAGAGTATAAATCTGTAGTTTTAAAGTGTAAATATGAACTTTTTATGTCTGAAATAGGAGTTTTCAAGAGTTTTTTTTTTTCTGATTTCGGCGTATGTACAAGCAAGAAATAATGTTCTCGTGTAATCCTGTTGATCAAGTCTGCGCTCCTCCAAACGTTGTCGCTTTACTCCCTGAAAACACAAGTGTGAGTTAGCCGGCGGGTGTGTACCGGATACCTCTCCGATGCCTAAGTCAGCAAAATAGACAAATAGACAAAAGCTCTATGTGTTCGGGAATCAAAATTGTGTTACCTTTCCATAGGTTATGTTGTCAGCTTTTATGAGTTCCGCACAGCACAATCCTAATAGGACTCTTATTCCTCCATATAGAGTCCTCCTAGGAATCACACTCCTAAAAGATAATGCTTATCCTTTAGCACCCCCTCACTGCTTAAACCAAGTGAGATGGTTCTACCTCGGTAGTATGACAAAACGACCGAGCTAACATGGCCATGCTAAACTGGTAGAAATGACCGAGTTCTTACTAGCTCGGTTCTTCTCTTCATTGCTTGTACCTCGGTTTCGCCTGTTGAGACCGAGCTAACCACAGCAAGCTTGGACCAAGCCAATCAAGAGCAAGGTCCGGAGGAAAGCTCAAATTATCTCGACTCAGAATGGTATGACCGAGCTAATTACACCATACCGACCGTGGTAACCACAAGCACAATTGGACCGAGCTAACTGCAAGGTCCTTTCACTCGGCCCTTTTTACTGCGGCCCATTTACCCAGCTCGGCCTAATTTACTTATAAATTACCCTCTCAATTGCTCCTTAATTCCATCTGCGTAGCATGAGTGGGATTACCCGTTACCAACCGAGCTAAAAACTTCTGCCTTTCAACCGGGCTAAATTCACACCGAGCTACTAATTTGTCCGGTCAAAACGTCTTTTCAGTCACTGTAGCGAAATAGCTTCCCATTCCAGGGACACGTGGAAAATTCTCATTGGCCCAGCGTAGCTGTCACGCCGTCTTCGTACTCCGAAAAATTTGAACAGTCCCGTCTTTTCTTTGTTTTATACAAAAAACCTCTTTTTTGAATCAAAGACTCTCCTGTTCATCTTCTCTCTTACACTCTCTGAATTCCTATTTCTCCTCAACACTGTATTTGCAAAGCTCGTGTTTTGCTGCTGATATCGTTTCCATCTTCAGTTCCTTCATCTTGAACTGGTATGTAGCTCAAATCTGTTTCCTTTCCATTGATTTCGCACTTGTTTTGTAATACATATCATAGTATGTATGTTTCTCAAAACACTTTCAATTGGTTTTCCCTGTAATGAGTAAGAACTTTTTGAATAGTAATCACACCTACTGGATTTGCGAACAAACTGAAATGGGACGTTTTAGATCCAAAATCACACTCCAACTGAACTAGGATCTTGTTTGTATTAGGTGCAAGCCTAGCCAGATTGAATAACTCTTCTAACAACCGAACTAAAACTTCACGCCGTACCTGTAGTTTCAATAGGTCTAAGTACCTTCTGTTTCAATTAGCCGAGCTAGCGAACTGTATTAGGTTTGTGCAATACCGTGCTAGAAAGCTTCAACCACCGGCCGAGCTATAACTTAGGGCTAAACCAGCTCCCTGACTTAGTCAAAACCGAACTAAGAATGCTGCACCATAAGCTTCAACCGGGCTACGAACTTCTCGTTCCACCTAACCGAGCTAAAGTCTTCTGCTCCAACCGGGCTAAGAACGGATAGTATCCCACATAGCAGAGCTAGGACTCCATTTATTTTACCATTATTACTTCTAGCACAGTCCAACGATCTGTGCTTAACACTTTTCCTTTTCACTTTGCAGACTGACTTAGGTTGGCCAGGTACACCTTTGCACGCTCAACCGAGATACTGAAGGTCATCTCAACGCCGAGCTAAATTATACGTAATTTAAGGCCACATGGGGAAGTATCGATTTTTAGTGAACTCTCCAGAAGCCATTGCTGAGTTCTGAAAGGATTACCAAATTCCAGACGACGTCCACCTCTCACTAGCCGAACTAGACACCATTCCCTAGGGAAAACCAGGCTTCGTGCCTTTCAACGTTATTTCCATCATAGAGGCCGGTCTCCGTTTTCCCGTTCAGCCTCTTCTTTGCGAATTCCTCAGACAAACAAATCTCTGCCCTACCCAACTTTCCACAAATTCATACCGAATAATAAACGGCATCGCCGAGCTAAATCGCTGGCTTGGCCTTAACCTTGGTCTGGCCGAACTATTCCACCAATATTCCCTTGACCAGAATGAAGATGGCTGGGTATATTACCTACGAATAAGATGCTGCCGAGAGAAAACAATAAAAAATACCCCGGACAAAGATGTAAATGATGACGATTTTTTCTGGGTTTATGGTAACTTTGAGGACCAGGAAGCCTAAATACCAGGAGACCGCATCAACTGGAATAAAGGAGTAACTGGTATAATTACCTCGGCTTAGTTTTGTGCTTTCTTTACTTCATTTGTAAGTTTTGAACCGCACTAACCCTTGTCTGTTTTCCTTTCTTTATGCAGATTTGAACCCTCTAAAGTCGCAGTACAGTTACCCCAACCTTGACGCCATCCGCGCCGCACTAAGATATCCCAATCGAAGTTGGGCCGAGCTACTCAACTTCGAGCTGACCTACAGATACAGCAGCAGGAGGAAGACCAGGGTGACAGACTTCCTCTTGGAGCCCTCTCCTGAACCTGATCCAACCCTCCCACAAATCAACCTTATCCCATTGACTGCAGAACAAGAGATGGCCAAAAAGAGAGCAGTAAGAGCTCTTATCACCGAAACAAACCAGGCCGAGGTACCACAAGCCGACCAGAGAAACGAGGCCGTGGTAGCGCTTCCCACTTCTCAACCGTCATCTTCTTGGCCAAGCAAGCGTGCTCGGACTTCCACAACCGAGCTACGCCTTGTCGACGAAGATGAAACCATCCTTCCCCAGACCACACCACCGAGCCTACAACCGGAGCACTCTGACCGAGCTACCTCCTCTAAATGGGTGCCAAAGATAACTTACAAAAACCACGCTATCACTGACTCCGACTCAGTGGTCGTAGAAAAAGACCATTTGTTGGCCTTTAATCTTGCCAAGAGCGTCTGCCTTCCATCCGATATGGAGCACCACGATCACCTTACCGAGCTGAAGGCCATTCGCTCGGCAACAAAATCAATGGCGTTGGTAAGTTTCTCATTTTTCTTGTTTCTCCTTTTTGATCTGTTTGCTCAGTTCAGCTAAAAATTGTTCCTTTATTTGTAGGCCCTGCAGAAAAACCACGTTGCTCACAAGCGCGTGTTGGAGTTTCGAAAAACCACAAGGCAGGCCATGGCAGAGGCCAATGCTAAATCGGCCGAGCTAGATGAGGCCAAGAAGAAAATGGCCGAGCTACAGACCGAGGTGGCCCGCCTGACCGGTCTTGTCGACTTAGCCGAAGCTGATAAGCAGAAGGCTGCGGCCGTGCTGAAAGATAAATATCTGTGCGAGCTAGTCAAGCTCGAGGGAAAGAAGAACGCTGAGATAACTGAGTTAGAGAAGAAGGTGGAAGGCGCGGAAGACCGCGGTTATAAGGAGGGCGAAGCCACCTATATCTAGCAGTGTGAGGCTGCTAAGGATATATTCTTTAAATGTGGGTGGAAAGCGGTCGTGGCACAGCTCGGTCATGGTCCAGAAACCAAGGTCTTCCTGAACCCTCCTCCACACTTTATACCGAGCTACATGGCGGAGTATGCCCACGCCATTCAACAAAAATTTCTTCAAGTTGAGGAAGAAGAAGAAGCAACCCCTGTCACCACTACTGATCCCGGTCTTCAGGCTGTCCAGTCAGCTCGGGTGGAACCATCGGTGCCTATTGCGGTTGACGACGTAGTGGAGACCGACCTACCTGTCAATACTGGGCTACCTATTGGTGATGCCCGGGTTGACTTGGATGCTGATTTAGATGATCTTTTTGCTTGACCATGTACTTTCTTTTTTACTTTTTGGAGAGGACCTGTAACCGGGATAAGGCCCCATCTTTTGTACCTTTGATTTGAACTTTGAATGAAAGCTTCTTTTGTTTTAACTGTTTGTTTGGTTTACTCCATGCATTTATTTTCCAACTATAATTTGAATAAAGTACAACATTTTCTGGCCGAGATACCTATCTCGGTCTTAACCTTGAAATCTATCTAGTCATACCTGGCAAACTCTTCAGCCTAGGTTTTTACCTCGGCTGAAGATCACTAAAATTTGTTATTCCAGCCAACCACTCTTCAGCCTGGATCCTTATCTCGGCTGAAGAGTACTAAGTATTGGTTTTTCCAGCCAACCACTCTTCAGCCTGGATCCTTATCTCGGCTGAAGAGTATTAAGTGTTGGTTTTTCCAGCCAACCACTCTTCAGCCTAGATCCTTATCTCGGCTGAAAAACAATAAATGTTGGTTTTTCCAGCCAACCTCTTCAGCCTAGATCCTTATCTCGACTTAAGAGCAGTAAATGTTGGTTTTTCTAGCTAACCTCTTCAGTCTAGATCCTGATCTTGGCTGAAGAGAGCCCAAAGTTGGTTATTTCGGCCAACTTTGAGCGAAGTGTTTGGTTATTCCGGCCAAACGTCCTGTAGCCTAGATCCTTATCTTGGCTTAGGAGGAGTAAGTGTTGGTTTTTCCAGCCAACCTCTTCAGCTCAGATTCTGATCTTAGCTGAAGAGGGCTCAAAGTTGGTTATTCCTGCCAACCCAGAGCCAAGTGTTTGGTTATTCCTTCCAAACTTCCTGCAACCTCGATCCTTATCTCGGCTTAGGAGAAGTAAGTGTTGGTTTTTCCAGCCAACCTCTTCAGCCTAGATCCTGATCTTAGCTGAAGAGAGCTCAAAGTTGGTTATTCCGGCCAACTCTGATTTCATTGCCCCTAGTTCACTACAACAACTTTTACAGAAGAAAACAACTATGCTGTAAAGAAAACTACTTGCTTTATTGAAAAAAGAAAAATTACAAGTATTTTAAAGAAAAGCTAAAAATAAAATAGTTTGAGATTGACAGTGTTCCATGGCTTGGGAATGGCCTTGCTGTCTTCATCTTCCAAGTGGTATGCCCCTTTTCCTGCTAATCCAACCACTTTGTAAGGTCCTTTCCAATTAGGTCCTAACTTGCCATCTCCGGGTACCAGGGTGCTGGCCATTACTTTGCGCAGCACCCAGTCTCCAATCTTGAATTGCCTTGGATGTACTGTCTTGTTATATTTTCTGGATAACTCTTGCTGGTATGAGGCGATGTGAACCAGTGCTCTTTCTCTTCTTTCTTCTGCAAGGTCGAGCTCCAATGCTATGTCTTCTTCATTTAAGTCTGGATCAAAATTTTCACTTTTGATTGTGGGGAGGCCGACTTCCAGTGGGATTACTGCTTCCATGCCATAGGCCAAGGAAAAAGGTGTTTCTCTAGTTGACTGCCGAGGTGTGGTACGGTAAGCCCATAAAACGTGAGGGAGTTCCTCAGCCCACTTGCCTTTTGCTTTCTCTAGCCTTTTCTTCAATCCATCCAAGACGACTTTGTTTGATGCTTCTGCTTGGCCATTTGCTTGGGGGTATGCTGGTGTAGAATTGTAGAATTCTATTTTGTACTCCTCACAAAAGCCTCTAAAAACTTTGCCGTCGAACTGAGCGCCGTTATCAGATATTAGGGCTTTTGGTATGCCGAACTGAGTGATGATATTTTGCCAGACGAATTTCTTTACATCTTTCTCCTTTATTGACGCTAGTGCTTCTGCCTCCATCCACATTGTGAAGTAGTCTATTGCTGCAAGAAAGAACTTTCTGTTGTCGGGTGCCGTTGGAAGTGGTCCTACTATGTCCAAGCCCCACATTGCGAAGGGCCATGGGCTAGTTAATGGTAGAAGCTCTTTGGCTGGTTGATGTATTTGGTGTGCGAACTTCTGACATTTCTCACACTTCTTGACATAATTCTCTGAATCTGCTTGCATGTAAGGCCACCAATATCCCTGCGAAATTACTTTGTAAGCCAATGATCTTCCTCCTTGGTGGCTTCCGCATACGCCTTCGTGTATCTCGAACAAGAATGCCTCGACCTTGTTGGGATGGACGCATTTCAGGTAAGGTCCTGTGAAGGATTTTTTGTACAAGGCCATTGATGGGGAGAGCCAAAATCGCTGTGACTTTGCTCTAATCTTGTTGGCTTCTTTTTTCTCTTCGGGTAAGACGCCGTCTTTTAAGAACGTTATAATGGGATCCATCCATAAAGGGCCTAATTCGGCGCAACATACCTCAGCTACTTCGGGTTCTTCAATGCTTGGTCTTGGTAAGTAGTCAATCAGTAACGGATGTGGGGGGATGGATGTATCTGCCATCGAAGCAAAGCCTGCTAGTTCATTTGCTCTACTGTTTTCTTCCCTGCCGATCTGCTCTATCTGCATTACTTCAAATTTCATGATCTCTTTTCTGACTAACTCTTGGTACTTAGCCATCCTTTCATCCTTTGCCTCGTAGTCGCCTAAAATTTGGTTTACCACCAGCTGCGAGTCACTGTAAACCATTAGCTCGGTGGCCTTCATGTAGAGTGCTGATTTTAGGCCTGCCAGAAGCGCCTCATACTCCGCTTCATTGTTTGATGCTGGGAAGCCAAGGTTGACTGTTTGTTCCACTATTAGGCCATCTGGTGAGATAAGGACTATGCCAAGTCCTGCACCGTGCCTGTTGGACGCTCTATCCACGAAAAGCTTCAACATCTCTCCAACGAACAGCTTCGAGCAAGTGGAGGGATCGGATGATACCTTGGGGCCATGAGTGTTACTAGTGTTTTCTTCAAAGTCCACACTTACTGTTTGCCTCTCACTATCTGATTGTGCTAAGTTTTTACTTATTGATGAGTCTTTGCTTGGTGTAGCATGGTTTGCTTCTTCCTCCCTTTCTTCACTCCGGTCTGTTTTGGGATGTGGCTGGGCATCCTGTATCAGGGGTTGCGCATTTCCTGCGGCGCTTTCCATCCCCATTTCGGTTGTACCAGTCAAGTCAACTAGGCAGATGTGATGACTTCCTGGTGTGAATTCTGCCACAAAGTCTGCCAAAGCTTGGGCTTTTATTGTGGTTTTGGGTTGAAACTTGATGTCAAACTGTCCCAACTCCACTGCCTACTTCAAAATTCGCCCAGAAAAGTTCGCCCTCTCAAACAAAGCTTTTAATGGAAAAGCTGTGAGGATGATTATGGTGTGGGCGTGGAAGTAATGCGACAGTTTCCTAGAGGCCATCATCAGGGCTAAGGCAAGTTTTTCCAATGGTAAGTACCTGGTTTCTGCGCCCAGCAAGGTTTTGCTGACATAAAAGATGGGCAGGTGTTAGATTCCTTCCGCTTTGACCAACACCGCGCTGACTGCGTGCTGTGAAACTGCCAGGTACAGAAAGAGATCTTCACCAGGTATTGGAGTTACCAGCAACGGTGGGGAAGACATGTATTCTTTCAGGCTTTCTAGGACGTGATCGCATTCTTCATTCCATTCAAACTTGGCCTTTAATGCTTGAAAAAATGGTCGACATCTGTCTGACGACTGACTTATGAACCGGTTGAGCGCAGCTGCCATACTAGTGAGATGCTGCACTTCTTTTACTGAGTTGGGCCTCTCTAGATCCTGAATTGCTTTGATCTGAGAGGGGTCTGCCTCTATATGTCGGTTGGTCACCAGGAAGCCTAGGAATTTGCCTGATCCTACGCCGAACGCACACTTGGATGCATTTAGGCGCAACTTGTTCTTCTTCAGAATCTCGAACATTTTATCTAGGTCCCTGAGATGGTCCTTCTCATCCTTGCTCTTGACCACCATGTCGTCGATGTAAGCCTCCATTGTTCTGCCTAGCAATGGTTCGAACATCTTGGTGACCATCCATTAGAATGTTGCCCCTGCGTTTTTTAGGCTAAAAGGCATGACCTTGTAACAATACAGCCCTCTAGGAGTTGTAAAAGATGTGACCTCCTGGTCTGGCTCATACATAGCGATCTGATGGTAACCTCTATACGCATCAAGAAAGCTAAGTCGGTTGTGTCCTGCCGTTAGATCTACCAGTTGGTCTATCCGTGGTAAAGGAAAGCTATCCTTTGGGCATGCCTTATTGACTGTTTTGTAGTCCACGCAGACATGCCATTTTCCATTCTTCTTTAGCACCACCACAGTATTGGATATCCACTTGGGATAGTGCACTTCTCTGATAGCTCCTGCCTCTAGAAGATTTCCCACTTCTTCTGTCACTATCTCGGCGTGGTGGAGTGCTGATCTGCGAGTGCGCTGTATAATTGGTCTGGCAGTTGGGTGGATATTTAATTGGTGACAGATGAAGTTTGGGTCAATGCCAGGCATGTCATACAGCATCTAGGCGAACACTTCGATGTTAGAGGTTAAGAATTTCATGACTTCTATTCTCTCAGTGCTGGACAATGACGAGCCGAGCAAAAAGAACTTTTCTGGGTCTTTTTCATCTATCCTTACCTGTACCAAGTCTTCCACCACCTTCTGTTCAGCTGCTTTGCTAACATCAGCGAACAGCTCATTGCTCTCAGGTTCTTCCACCATCTGTACATATCCCTTGGCAGCGCGGCTGCCATTTACTGTGACGAAGCATTGTTTGGACATAATTTGGTCTCCAAAGACCTCTTCGATTACTCCAGCTTCGTTGGGGAACCGCAATACTTGATGGTAGGTTGACGCTACCGATCGCATGGCATACAGCCATGTCCTTCCCAAGATTATGTTGTAAGTGGAAGGGACTTTCAATACCCAGAATTCCACTTGTTTCGTCATGCTTCCTGCTCTGACTGGGAGGATTATCTTGCCCACTGGGCATTTTGGCATTGAGTTGAATCTGATTAGGGGAGATGTTGCAGGCGCCAAGTCTTTGTCCTCCAGTTTCAATTGTTTGAAGGTTTCGTAATACATTATCTCACACGAGCTTCCTTGGTCGATCAAAATCCGTTTGATGTCGTAATCTTTGACGCGAAGTGTAACGACCAGCGCATCATTGTAGGGGCAATATATCCTTGCCAAGTGTCTGTCTGAAAAAGATATGACATTCGTGGCTTCTGTTCTCCCATTTTTTATGGCAGATTGCGCACTTAATACCTCCCCTAAGTGCTCGGCCTTCTTGATCATTCCCCTGAGCTCACATACTCGTTCAGGTTCGAATACCCCATGTATTACGTTAATCACGCCTTGAGGTGGGGCGTCAATCGGTATTGCGTTTGGGTTGTCGTGGTTCTGGGGTTCTGGCTGGGTTCCTCTTTCTATGTACTGGTCCAGGTGCCCAGCTGCCACTAACTCCTCCAAGTGCTGTCTCAACGGTGTGCAATTCTCTGTGCGGTGCCCCTTTTCATTATGGAAGGTACACCAGGATCCTTCGTCATAGTCTTTTTGTGCTTCTCCTAACTTAACTGGCCATCGGACGAAAGGTTCATCGCGTATTTCACTGAGAATTCGGTAGATTGGTTTTTTGAACACCGTGGTAATGGTAGTGCGAACTCTTAGACACCTTTTGTCTGGATCCTCTTTGTTGGCCCGTCTGCCTCGCCTATTCCTGCTTGTTCGTTCTACCGTGTTGACTTTTGCCAAAGTCTTTTTATCTGGTATTGCTGTTGTGCTAGATTTCATCTTAGCACGGGCGCCATCCTCTTCCACATGAATATGTTGGTGCACTCTCTCCATTAAGGCCTCTATCGTAAGGGGAGGCATCATAGTGATTGAGTCCCTCAATTTGTTGCCGATTGGCAGGCCCCGTTTGTATTGTGCAATGGTGAGGTTTGTGGGGCAATCCCTAATCTAGTTGAAGGTTTCCCAGTAACGACTGTTGTAGGATCTCAACGTCTCCTTGTCGCCCATGTCAATGGAGAGTAGCTGATCGATCTTCACTGGCGTTTTAGTATTCGTTCTGAACCTAGTCACGAACACCTCTGCCAATTGCGCCTAGGAAGCGATGTTGCCTTCTGGTAGCCTTTCGAACCAGGTTAAACCTAGGTCGCCAAGGCTCGATGGGAAAATGATGCACATTAAAGCCTCGTTCCGCCTGTATACTGCCATAACCTGGCGAAAGTGGCTTAGGTGCATGTAGGGGTCTGTCTTTCCTTCATAAGTAGTGAATTTTGGCTGGTGAAAGCCTGAAGGTAGTGGTGCGTTCTCAATTGCTGGAACGAACGGCGAGGTTTGCAGCCTTGCTAATGCTTTGTCTGTTGGTTCGTAAGCAAGGCGCGGCATTGGCATTCCTACCTCGACGCTTCCATGCGTCTGAGGAGCCAACCGCTGAAGGGCTGAAACTCTGTGCGGGTCGCGCGCCCTAGTATCTTCTTTTCATCGTTCCCTTTCTTTTAGCACAGTTTGCAAATCGGATGATCTAGGCAACTCCGTCTGCCTGGATGACATCTGGTGCGTGCGCGAAGGCCGATAGATGCTTCCTTCAGTATATGACCTCTCAGTTCTCGTTCTCTCAGACTTGGAGTAACGAGTCCTGGGAATTCTTGACTGAGTGTCGCCTGTTCTCAGGCTCCTACTCTCTGCTTGCAATGGTGTGGTATGCCTTCCACGATCTTCTGAATGGCGAGGAGGCGTGTTGCTTTTGCGCCCCTCTCCTGTCGCCACCCCTTTTTCTTTGATCTGACGCTTCATAGACTCTATGTCTGCCGCCATCTTCCTTATTAACTCGTTTTGTTCCTTTACGCGATCCTCCGCAACTTGAGGATCCATCCTCCGCCTCTGTCTTTCAGGACTTTGAGAACGACGGGGGCTGTTAGCCCGCCTTCCCCTGGCATCCCTCCGGGGGTTCTGTCGCTGGGGCTCTAAATCCGCCATGGGAGGGATAGAAGGCAAACCTTCGCGCCTCCCACCCCCTTCTGGGGTTTGTCCGTCGATAGCGGACTGCGGCACATCTTCATTGTGCGCCATTACTTCCAATTATGGAGGAAAAACTCAATCAAGAGGTTTTGTTCTTTCTGGTTTTCCCACAGACGACGCCAATTGTACGAGCAAGAAATAATGTTCTCGTATAATCCTGTTGATCAAGTCTACGCTTCTCCAAACGTCATCGCTTTACTCCCTGAAAACACAAACATGAGCTAGCCAGTAAGTGTGTGCCGGATACCTCTCTGATGCCTAAGTCAGCAAAATAGACAAATAGACAAAAGCTCTGTGTATTCGGGAATCAAAGTTGTGTTACCTCTCCATAGGTTATGTTGTCAGCTTTTATGGGTTCCGCATGGCACAATCCTAATAGGACTATTATTCCTCCATATAGAGTCCTCCTAGGAATCACACTTCTGAAAGATAATGCTTATCCTTCAACACCCCCTTCACTGCTTAAACCAAGTGAGATGGTTCTACCTCGGTAGTATGACAAAACGACCGAGCTAACATGGCCATGCTAAACTGGCAGAAATGACCAAGCTCTTACTAGCTCGGTTCTTCTCTTCATTGCTTGTACCTCGGTTTCGCCTGTTGAGACCGAGCTAACCACAACAAGCTTGGACCAAGCCAATCAAGAGCAAGGTTCAGAGGAAAGCTCAAATTATCTCGGCTCAAAATGGTATGACCGAGCTAATTACACCATACCGACCGTGGTAACCACAAGCACAATTAGACCGAGCTAACTGCAAGGTCCTTCCACTCGGCCCTTTTTACCGCGGTCCATTTACCCAGCTCGACCCAATTTACTGATAAATTACCCTCTCAGCGTACAATTTTGGATTTTCGATACCTACAATAATGGTTCTTCTCTCTCAAGCTTTCTCCCATACTATTGTGGATGTATTTCCTTCTCAACTCTAACTTTTGAATGTGTCTGAAGTCTAGTGGTGGCAGTGGCAGTGGCAGAGTTAGGCAGTAGCAACAGGGACGACGTTAACAGGACGGCGGACTTTCAAGCAAATTTTGCTTGATTTGATGCAAATCTTGTTTTTTTGATCGCATATTTGAGAAGATTGGTGATTTTTTTTAAAATTATAGTTGGTTTTTTAACACATTTGTTTTTTGTTGTTTTGTTTTGTTTTTTTGTTGTTGTTGTTGTTTTTTTTTTTTTTTTTTTTTTTTTTTTTTGTGTTTGGTTGGAATGGTCATTTAAAGTCTTATTTATGTAAGTTGTTGTTTATTAATATAAATATTTCCCATATTCTCAAAAAAAAAAAAAGAAAAAAAAAGGGCAACGGGGGAGGATTCTTTGCCTACCTCTCCATTGTCTGTGCTGCCTAGTTTAGCTTTGGATTCGTGTCCCTTCTTTGTAGTCTCCTGTCCCAAAATAATAATTCTTTTGGAGAATTTAATTTTTTTTAATAGTACAATTATTACATTTTAAAATAATTAATTTTTCTAAATTATCCTTTGATAGTACATTTTTTAAGAAATATCAATTGTCATAATTGTACTTTTTATATTGTTAATGAATTTAAAAAAAAAAAAAGCAAAATAGGAAATTCATATTATTTTTGCCCTTAATTTTTGAAAATAGACTAATAATTTGAAACAATGAAAAATAAAATAAAAGACTAATATTTTGAGACGGATAAAGTAGTTTTTCTTGCATTGGGCTTGGCCCCCTTTCCAAAAAAATAAAAAATAAAAAAAAATAAGAAAAAAGGGGATATCATATTTTTTTACTTTAATAAGAATACGAAATTAAATAGGTAGAAAAAATAGAAAAAACTTGTTAGGAAAATAGGTTGTTCATAGCAATCAAATTTTAGCAAGCTTTCCCATAATATATATATATATATATAACAAGCTTGTAATGTTTTGGATCTCTCTCTCCCTCCTTTTATTTATTTATTTATTTTTATTTGTATTTTTTCTGATTATAAAATCTGTGGGTGTTGATTTCCAATCACACATCCAAAAGGAAAACTCAGCTGAAGAGCACAGATAAAATAGAAAGAGCTAACCACCTACCAACAAGAATATGAGAATTTCGCGGTAATTCATCCACTTGGGGGCACTCCGACGATCAAGTTAGTAAAACTTTCTCTCTCACAGATAGCAAATAGAGGGTTTTTGTGCCTGTTTGGCAGAGCTTAATTACAGCTTATTTCAGCTTTCAGCTTAATTTCAGCTTTCAGCTTAATTTAAGCTATTTTGATGTGTTTGGTTTAGCTTGTAGATTATAGCTTATAGCTTTTTGGAAGTCAGAAATCAGCTTATTCTTTGAGTGTGGCAGGAGATGCTTTAAGAATAAGCTGGAAATCAGCTTATGGTCATAGTTATAAGCTATAAGCTGTTTAGGCATAAGCTATAAGCACTTTCTCACAGCTCTACCAAACAGGGCTATAGTACTTAAATTCACCAGAAAGAACTTACCTCAGACCCACGAGGGTGTCTTACTTTTATAACCAACAGTGAGTTGATCCCTTATTAGCCTTATTATTCTAGGACTTTTGTCCCTTGTCTAGATACCTCGGGATTCCGGCATTACCACAGAATATCTCGGCAATGCCATGATCACCTTGGCAACATGACTCATCCACGTGACACCTTAGTCGACATCTCGGGCTATCTTGTCCACGTAGCGTCATTCGCAAAATACTTCCCCACAAGATCTTTAAACTCCTGACCAGTGTAACCATTTGTTGGGAGAGAGCAGCTAAGGTTTATTTTGACAATACTGTTAAAAGTCAATTTTTTGGCTTTTTTTATTTTTTTAGATTACATTATTTTTCTATTTATTTGCACATTTTTTCAAAAAAAAGTCAAAAAAAATTCAAAAGTTAGCTTTCAAAGTTCCATTAAAGTATTATAGATTGTTTGATTACTAATTTCGTGTGGTACAAAATTCTTTGTTTAAATTTTTTTCATCTCTATATTTCGAAATGTTTTTTTAAAACTATAATATATATATATATTCAATTTAGATAAAAATGTGTATCATATGCAAGTTATAACATTTATGAGATTGATCACCACAAACATCATAACTCAATCCTATGAGTCATAATTAAAAAAAAAAAGAAAAAAAAAATTGAATTATAACTAAATGCCACATAAAGTAGAATTAAAGAACTTTTATATCATAAGCAAAATAATATCATAACTAACATTACAATCAGTTGTAATTAACATCATGATTTGTATAATGGAAAATGTTTGATAATCCAAAATTTTGTGGCTTAAATGGCTCAAATCTGTCAAAACGACGTCGTTTTACACTCAAAATCTATCAAAACGACGTCGTTTTGAGTAATTTGAGCCACAAAATTTTAAACTATCTAGCATTGTTGTTGTATAATTTATAACAAAATCCTAACTAACATTTCAATGGTCATAATTAAAATTCTCAAAAATCATAACTAAGGGACACACTGGACACTTTCGTGTGTGTACCATAAAATTTCTTTATTTTTTGTGTCTCAAAATTCTTATAATTTTTTTTTTTTTTTTTTGGTGACGAAATTTTAGTAGGATTCCTTGTCATTGGATGCCACATAATAGTAATTTGAAGCTGGTTTAAATATTTGGCGGTCAAAAGAAACACAAATATAAACAAGGTCCCAAAGAGGACCGGGTCCCGTTTCACACATCTAAAATTGTGGAAAATACTTTTAATTTTGGGCTGTTTGGAAATAGTCCACTATTCCATTCTAGAAAAGGATAGTCCTATCTCTCTCTCACACACATTTGTTATGAAAAAACTACCAATGACTGTCCAAAGTCTCGATTGCTTGTGAAAAAACAAAGGGGACAATTATATATTAAAAAACAAAAAAAAAAATTTTCAGAGTTTGAGCCTTTTAATTAAATTTAGAATTTTTAATTTTATCAATTTAAATTTTAATATTTTAATTTATTTTCAATCTAAATTATTAGCATATTTTTGTCCAGTAAAATTGATAGAAAAAAAGTATTTTAGTTATTAAACTCAATTAGTAGGTAACTGATTAAGGCCGAAATATACATCATTGAGGCCGTTAATTAAAATCTCTTAACTTCACTTGCTGGTCAAACCGTATACTTTATGTGTGTTGAATATCAATCAGGTTGTACATCGTCGGAGCATCAAATGGATAAAAAGACAAAATTTGGACGGAGTTGACTTTTTCTGGAAAAGTTTGGACAGAGTTGACTTTTTCTGAAAAAGTCAAACTGATGTTTTAAACCTGTTTGGAAGTGAGTAGAAGTATAAATAGAAAAGAAAAAGGCTTTTCTAGGTTCTGAAATTGTTTTGACCTAAAGGGAGAGGGTAGGGTTTAGAAGAGAAGAAACAAAAAGTTTCAAGGATGTCTCCCATGGTGGTTTCTTCTCCATCTACCTCCTTCCACTCCTCCATGAGTGGCTAGTATTCTTTTCTAGGGTTTTGATGAAACCCTAGCCATGTAATTATTTGGTTTTCTTTTTGATTATTAATTATGTAAAGGTTTGAACATTTGTATGGTGATTTAGAATGTTCTTTTATATAATTTTCATTATCTCTTTGAATATTTGACTTTCTGTGATTGTTGAATGTTATCCATACAATTGTTTTCTTTTCCTTCACATTCAAGGTATGGGACGAACCATACTACGAGGAACGAGTCGTATCACTACCCTAGTTTAGAGTGAACGATTCGTATTACTTGAGATGGTTTCTGCTCGTACATTGAACGTGATGATCTTCTTGTTAAATGCTTTGAGTTTGTAGTTGCGAAGTATTAATCCGTTCAAACCATAGCATAATTAATTTCAATTGGAAACCCTAATTATGTGGTTAGTGGTGAATTCTTTACCCTAGGATTTTTTCCCCACTTCAGTAAACCCAAATTCAATTATTCTTGTTAATTTAATTTCTTAGTTTAATTTATTCATTATTAAATTAGGTTATAAACAACCAATCTTTTTATCAAAATTAATTTAGGAATTTGACAATTAAATTAGTTTAATTTCACAATAGTCCATGTGGATCGATATCTGGACTTGCCATTATTCTAATTGAATTTGGTATAGTTTAGTATTTAATTTTGGTGTGTTCAACGATCCATCAAATTTTGGCGCTGTTGTCGGGGACTTCTGGCGAAATTAGTTAATTTTAAGTTACATTCTTATTTTAATTTTTAGTTTAGGATTTTATGTTTTTGATGTTGCTAAGTGTGCAGAGCGTTTGAAATTAGAGCTATCATTGAAGTGCAAGCGGAGCGTAGCCGAGCTTAAAAAAAAAAAAAAAAACCGCAGTACTAAAGTGAGTAAACAGAAGCAAACACTCACAAGCAAAGCACCAAAGTGCTAAAACGAAAGTCAAAGCTCAATTGGGGGTTAGAAACAACGTCTACACGTCAAGCATCTGCAAGACGAGTAAAGCGTTTTCGTTAAACCACTGTGAGTATTTCTTCCTTTGGTATTTTGCTTTCATACTTAGTGCACCGAGTCGGAACTTGTTGTGTGTGTTTGGGTAGTGTATGCACGGGCGTCGTTCTTGTCGCCCTGAATTGTGGAGTTTGGACCTTGAACTAGAAAGGACCCTTAGGAGACTTAGGGCCTCTACCCGTGTTCCTAGGCTTGAATATTCATATTCATACATTGAGTCATTAGAGATGGCAGATCCTAATGTCCCGAATGTGCCCAACCGGACCCTAAAGGATTATTTTACACCTACTGCATATACATCACCATCATGCATCCCATTGCCCAACACCACTGCTGCTCATTATGAGATTAAGTCCAGCACCATACAAATGCTCCCATCATTCCATGGACTAACTCATGATAACCCTTATAAGCATTTCAATGAATTTCTGGAAATTTGCTCGACAGTGAGGATCCAGAATTTCACAAATGAGGCCTTAATGTTGCGATTGTTTCCATTCTCGTTAAAGGATAAAGCCAAACACTAGCTAAATTCTTTACCTGCTAATTCAATCACAACTTGGGACCAATTACAGCAACGGTTCTTGGAGAAGTACTTTCCCATAGGTAAAACCAACCAACTTAGGCGAGCCATCACAAACTTTGCTCAAATGGATGGCGAGCAATTCCATGAGACGTGGGAAAGACTTAGAGACCTTCTCCAACAGTGTCCCCACCACCAAGTGCCTGATTGGCAACTTGTTCAAACATTCTATTATGGCTTAACTGAGCCACACCGCCAAATGGTGGATTCGTCCTGTGGTGGGACATTTATGTTTAAAAATGATGCCGAGGCATGGCAATTGTTTGAGAACTTAAGTGATAATTCCCTTCACCATGCCTCCGCAGCCTGGCAAGTCCGACAACCCGTAGTTGGAGCCCCGAAAGGAGGGGGTATTTATGAGGTCGAGCAAAACTTAGAGTTAGCCCAACAAGTAGAGGCATTATCCCGCAAGATAGACCACTTATTAGCTACGGGATATGCCCCTACCCAGCAAGATCAGCCTCAATTCCGTGAGGCATGTGTTATATGTGCGAGCCCTGCTCACAACTTGAGTGAGTGCCCTTCGGCATCACAATTTCCGGAGTTAGTCCAAGAGCATGTGAATGTGGCTCAAGGATTCTCCAACCCGGGTAATGACCCATACTCCAACACATATAATCCGGGATGGAGAAATCACCCTAATTTCTCATGGAGACCCCATTCACAAGGCACTTCTTACAATCCTCCACCACCAAGGCAGAATTTTAATAATTTTGCCAACTAATCATCCTACCAACCACCGCAACCTTGTAGACCCCCACAACCGTACCGGCAACCACAACCCCCGCCTGTTCCTCAGGGCAATTCTGCCTTTGAGACTCAGGTGTTGGAAGTTCTCTCAGAGCTTAAGGGGTTAGCACCGATAGTTCACTCCTACACTCACTCTATTGCCAAGATAGAGACCCAATTGGGTCAAATGGCTAACAACATGAATCAGAGAGATGAGGGAAAATTACCAAGTCAAACTATGGCCAACCCTAAGGGACAATACGGGGCAGAGAGTTCGGGTGGGAATGGTAAGCAACATGAGCAAGTGCAGGCGGTGGTTGCTTTGAGGAGTGGTAGGGAGTTAGAGCCTCAGTCAGTTGCGCCAGATGCAACCAGAGTTAAGAAGGGTGACCACGGGGGTACACCTAATGAGAGCAAAGGTGAGGGGAAAACACTTAAGAGGGATGACTTAGTCTCTAGCACTCCATATGTGTCTAAGGCACCCTTTCCCCAATGCCTTGATACACCGTCCCCTTTTAATAAGAAGGCAGCATCTATGGAGGCAATGATGGATGTCTTTAAACAGGTAAAAATCAACCTCCCCCTGTTGGAGGCGATTAAGCAAGTACCATCATATGCCAAATTTCTGAAGGACCTTTGTACGCAAAAGCGTAAATCTAGGACACATGTGTCCCAAAAGGTCCTACTCACGGAGCAAGTAAGCTCCATCTTGTTGAATGACACACCTCCTAAACTTAAGGACCTGGGTGCCCCAACCATTGCATGCATTATAAGGGACCATTTCATTGATAGGGCCTTATTAGATTTAGGGGCTAGTGTCAATTTATTGCCGTACTCTGTGTACGAGGAATTTGGGCTTGGTGAGTTGAAGCCCACTACTGTCACTCTTCAATTGGCTGACCGGTCCCTCAGACTGCCACGTGGCATGATTGAGGATGTGCTAGTTAAGGTTGATAGGTTCTACTTCCCTGTTGACTTTTTGGTGTTAGATATGGAACAGGTAGCCAGTTCTAAGAAACAAATCCCAGTGATCTTAGGTCGACCTTTCTTGGCTGCGGCCAATGCATGCATCAATTGTCGGACCGGGATTATGGAAGTTTCATTTGGCAACATGCAAGTGAAACTTAATGTTTTCCAAGCATCCCAACAACCTCATGAGAGAGATGAGTGCTCATTAGTGGATGTTGTGGATGAGATTGTGGAGGAGGCTCTGCCCTCCATTCTTGTAAAGGACCCTTTAGAGGCTTGTCTAGCTCATTTTAAGTTTGAAAATTTTGATATTGATGGGTCAGTTAAGGAGGTTTTGAAATTGTTGGATGCGAGTATTATATACCCCATCTCAGATAGCAAGTGGGTGAGTCCTACACAAGTGGTGCCCAAGAAATCGGGCATCACTGTTGTTGAGAATAAGGGAGGAGAGTTAGTTCCCACACGAACCACTACTGGGTGGCGAGTGTGCATTGATTATAGGAGACTAAATTCCTCGACTAGAAAGGATCATTTTCCTTTACCCAGGGGTTTGATGGACCTATTTTATTATGATTGATAGATTGATTCCTTATTCTTTTTTCTTTCCCTTCTATGCTATTATGTTTTTCTTTATGCTCGTTATGCTTTATTTGCATCTAGGAGACTTTAAATCCTCTAAAGGTGTAATTCCTTTGGTGATAGCCGTGCCCGAACGGCATCTGACGGTCTGGTATAGCCACCTAACCGTGTTTGTAGTAAGTTCCTAAGAGACCAACTGAGACGGTGGAAACTAGAGTTCGAATGGCAAAGCCTAGAACACAAAGGTTTGGGATTTCTAAGACTAGAGTCTGGTTTAAATACCCAGGGGTGTAGAGATTGCTTCAAAACTACCTCGGCTTGAACTCTGTATGGCAGCCCCATAGGTTGAGGTAGCTTTATGCGCCTCGATTCTAGATACCGAATCAACCTAGTCTGTCACCCTGTTGGAGAATAGGGAAAGTTACAAACACAGTTAGGGAGAAAAGTAGTACCCGTGGTTTTCGCGTGAAGATTATACCTTTAGTGGGCATTCCGTTATGTTCTTATGTGTTATATTTATTTCGGATGTCAATTGAAGGTAGAAATGGTTAAGTATATTTGGGTTGTACTAGCCCGAAGGCTATAAACTACGTTGGGTTTTATTACCTGGGGGATTCTGAAATGGCAACTTTATGCCATAACTCTGGTGCCTTTTGTTAGGTGCTGCGAGTTAGTTAAAAAAAGAAAAAAAAAGAATATGCTTTCATGTTTATTTTCTGTGTTAAAAAAAAAAAACGTTATACTCGTTCAATTTTAAAAAAAAAAATTATTGTTGTACATGTTCAATTGTAAACAAATACAAATTAAAAATAAAATAAAATAAAATAACTTTGAACGAGTTGCCCCCTGCTTTAAAAGCAGGTGCGGGCGGTGGTGCGTAACTCACGCCGCACGTGCGGCTTGGGCCCCGCACGTGCGGGACGCCGATTTTTCAAAAAAAAAAAAAAAATCGCGCACCGGGGGTGAAATCGCCGCACGTGCGGCTTGGGCCCCGCACGTGCGGGACATTTGAATGAATGGAAGTTTGCACTCTACTATTAAAGCAGGTGCGCCGCCAAGTGCGGCCACATCTTTTAAAAAAAAAAAAAAACAAATGTTATGCACCAATAAATCCCAAATTAATAACTTATACACTGTTTACTCCTAAAAGTTTTCTTATAGACTGAAAGGTCCCATTACAATGTTTCAAATATCAGATTAATGTTTCAAACATTAGATTTCAAACATCTAATGTTCATCATATTTCAATAAATTTTGAAATTATAGAATGAAACATCAGATTCATTTATATCATGAACATCATGATGATGTATAAAATGGGACTAAATGGAGCATAAGAAAACTTTTAGGACTAAATGATTTAACTTTTTGGAAACTAGGATTTATGGGTAAATTTTCCTTTGTTTTATTTTTTATTTTATTTCAATTTATTTAAGTAAATAAATACATAAATAAATTTTAAAACTAAATAAATAAATATACAATTATTTTATTTATAATTTTTTATTAAAAAAAATTCGAATTTTATTTATTTTATTTTTAATTTTCTATTTTCTATTTTGCCAAAAAAAAAAAAAAAAAACCCTTTAGAAATCATGGTGCTAACATTAATCTTAATTTAGTTTTTTTTAATTTGCTATATTTGTTTAGTTTAAATTGCTTCGTAGTGATTCTGGTTAGTTTAATTAGTTAGTAGATTTTGGTTTTATTTTTATTTTTGTTATACTTATGTAGTTAGTGATGTTATTTTTATTTTTCTTCTATACTGTAATTGTTCATTTAATTAATAAGTAGTTTAGTTTTTATTTTATTTTATTTTCTTCTCTTCTCTTCTATTAACCAAATAAAAATAAAAAATAAAAATAAAAATATCGGTTAGTTTAGGTTATTTTATTCTATACTTTAGTCTCTTTTGTAATTTAGTTATTTTATAGTTTAGTTTAGTTTAATTTCGTTTATAATTTAGTTAATTTAATTTAAGGCCATTTTTTATTCATTTATTTAATTACTTTCGTTTTTATTTACCAAAAAAAAAAGGGGAATTGCATGTGGGACATTAGTGGACCAACTTGTGCTTTCATATTTTATTTTATTCTCATGATTGGTTCTACAGTTTTGTGTCTTTGCTTTTGGTGTGTGCAGGTTATGAGTCGAACATGTATCTGCTCGGGCCTCCAAAAAGGCCAGAGGTCCTAGCATTTCTCGCTACCACCACCACCGGTTTCCTCGTAGTACCCACTTGTATACTGCTTTGTCTCTTTTATTTTTCTTTTTCTTTTTATTTTTAGTTCTTTCTTTTCTTCAAAAAAAAAAAAAAAAAAAAAACAGTGTAAAGTGTATATATGTTACTCTCTGCCTACCTGGATGTGCACCTATAATTCTGGTAATATTCTCTCATTTCTCTTTACTTTTCCATTGAGGACAATGCCATATTCAAGTTGGGGGATGAGGGTTATATTTTCTTTTGTGCATTCCTATTTGGCTCGTAATTCATGCTTATACCTGTTTCACTTGATTGCATTACTTCACCTGATGTGACTTTTTGCTAGTAGGGTGATGATATTTGCATATGTTATTTAGAGATCATAGGAGACTTGTATGAAAAGGGTTTATTGGGTAGATACTTGCATGCGATGTTTGCACGAGGAGAGTTGTCTGTGTTTGTGATTTTAGTACACTTGTCATGAGTATGCCTTAATTCACATGAACACACTATCATAGCGGTGATCTTTTTATTATAATCCCTGGTGTTCATCATTGATAATAGCTAGAGTTGCAGAAAAGAATAAATGAGGAGCCAAGATTCTTTAAAAAAAAAAAAAAAAAAAAAAAAAAAAAAAAAAAAAAACACTTGACTTGTTTGGGTTCGTAGTCTTTTTAACTCGAGTTATTAAACCCGTAGGGGTGTTTCTACACCTAATGCCCTAAAACCGTCTAGTTTGAGAGTCATTGGTCCAAAACTTGCTACATGGGTTAATTAGAAAGCTTAAGGGACTTGGACATTGCACAGTTAAGGAAAAATAAGAAGAATGACTAGTTCGGGTTCGTAGCCTTTTCAACTCGAGTTATTCACCCTGTAGGGGTGTCTCTACACCTAATGCCCTAAAACCGTCTAGTTTGGGAGTCATTGGCCCAAAACTTGCTACATGGGTTGATTAGAAAGCTTAATGGATCAGGACATTGCATAGTCATAAAAAAAAAAAAAAAAAAAAAAAAAAAAAACACTTTTGAGAATCTTGATTGCAACAGGTTAGTTTTTCTGTATATGTTGAGTGTTATTATGAGTTACACTGGGCTATTATAGTGGACAGTTAACTAATATGGAGATTGCACTTGACACCAAGGGTACTCATGACTTGTCTACTAGCATGCACAAGTATAGGGAACTTTACTTTTGTATTAACTGAATTGTGGTTTTGACTCAATAGATTCCTTCATGCTTGTCCACTATATCTTTAATAACTCATGATGTCTCAATATCACACTGTAATGGCACATAAGTTGATTGTTAGGTGGAGTAGTGTGGTCATTTGTTGTTGAGTATATACGAATATGATAATGTTTGTGGGTATCATTTCTGGAAATCCTCACGAGACTTTACTCGTCCACTTGGGGTAACCTTGTGGTTTAAAGGCTTGTTGCATATGCTAAATGCAACCGTTTTCCCACGAAAGAAGAAATAGATAGATTTTGTTTTATTTTATTTTATTTTACTTGCTTGAGGACTAGCAAGTAGTAAGTTGGGGGATGTGATTAAAGCCGAAATGTACATCATTGAGGCCGTTAATTAGAATCTCTTAACTTCACTTGCTGGTCAAACCGTATACTTTATGTGTGTTGAATGTCAATCAGGTTGTAGATCGTCGGAGCATAAAATAGGTAAAAAGATAAAATTTGGACGGAGTTGACTTTTTCTGAAAAAGTTTGGACAGAGTTGACTTTTTCTGGAAAAGTCAAACTGATGTTTTAAACCTGTTTGGAAGTGAGTAGAAGTATAAATAGAAAAGGAAAAGGCTTTTCTAGGGTTCTGAAATTGTTTTGACCTAAAGGGAGAGGCTAGGGTTTGGAAGGGAAGAAACAAAAAGTTTCAAGGATGTCTCCCATGGTGGTTTCTTCTCCATCTACCTCCTTCCACTCCTCCATGAGTGGCTAGTCTTCTTTTCTAGGGTTTTGATGAAACCCTAGCCATGTAATTATTCAGTTTTCTTTTTGATTATTAATTATGTAAAGGTTTGAACATTTGTATGGTGATTTAGAAGGTTCTTTTATATAATTTTCACTATCTCTTTGAATATTTGACTTTCTGTGATTGTTGAATGTTATCCATACAATTGTTTTCTTTTCCTTCACATTCAAGGTATGAGACGAACCATACTACGAGGAACGAGTCGTATCACTACCCTAGTTTAGAGTGAACGATTCGTATTACTTGAGATGGTTCGTGCTCGTACATTGAACGTGATGATCTTCTTGTTAAATGCTTTGAGTTTGTAGTTGCGAAGCATTAATCCGTTCAAACCATAGCATAATTAATTTCAATTGGAAACTCTAATTATGTGGTTAGTGGTGAATTCTTTACCCTAGGATTTTTTCCCCACTTCAGTAAACCCAAATTCAATTATTCTTGTTAATTTAATTTCTTAGTTTAATTTATTCGTTATTGAATTAGGTTATAAACAACCAATCTTTTTATCAAAATTAATTTAAGAATTTGACAATTAAATTAGTTTAATTTCACAATAGTCCATGTGGATCGATATCTGGACTTGCCATTATTCTAATTGAATTTGATATAGTTTAGTCTTTAATGACTCATGATGTCTCAATATCACACTGTAGTGGCACATAAGTTGATTGTTAGGTATAGTAGTGTGGTCATTTGTTGTTGAGTATATATGAATATGTTAATGTTTGTGGGTATCATTTCTAGAAACCCTTACGAGACTTTACTCGTCCACTTGGGGTAACCTTGTGGTTTAAAGGCTTGTTGCATATGCTAAATGCAACCGTTTTCCCACGAAAGAGGAAATAGATAGATTTTGTTTTATTTTATTTTATTTTACTTGCTTGAGGACTAGCAAGTAGTAAGTTGGGGGATGTGATTAAGGCCGAAATGTATATCATTGAGGCCGTTAATTAGAATCTCTTAACTTCACTTGCTGGTCAAACCGTATACTTTATGTGTGTTGAATGCCAATCAGGTTGTACATCGTCGGAGCATAAAATGGGCAAAAAGTCAGTAACACGTGCAATGCACGAAAATTTATTTTTAAAATGAAAAATTAATTTTGAGTCTTAATACTTTATGTTTAAAAAATTTTAACAATTGAAAGTCAAATACAAAGAGATTTGCTAATGGTTAATAAATTTTTTTGTCATTGTGTGTGATCTTATATAAAATAGACTCATAAAAATAATTTTTTTTAAAGTTAAAAAAAAGTGTATTATCAACCTAAAATTAAATCATCATTTGTATTAATCAAATTTACCAAAAATCATGAATTCCATTTGTATCAAAAATATTTTTTCTGAAAAAAAAATAAAAACAACAGAAAATTTTATAATATACAAATTATCACTTGGCTATATCTCGTGATGTATTATTTTGATTATTAATCGAAAAGATCTTTGCTAATTTCTTATTTTTTTGATTGTGTCTAAAGTGGTGTATCGGGTCTTGAATTATGTTTCAAATGTTGTTTGATTATGATCTATTATAATATTTTTATATGACAATATTTAAGTATTTTATTATACGAAAAAGTGATTAAGGTGTGTTGACTCAAATGTAGGATTTATGCTTATATCTGTAAGATTGTAAGGATTATTTACATTAAGGTATAAAAAAATATAAATTCAAATCATAAACAGTGTCCTCAAAGGGAATCAAACATAAAATCTCTATAACCTTAATAATTTTAGTTCTCAAAAGGGTTTTGATTAATTATGTGACACATCATGATAATCACAAAATTTTTATTCTAGCCAAATTATTTTTACATATCTTTTCTGGCAAAACTCATGAAGGTGCATTATCAGTAATACTATAAATTCAAAATTTGTATTTAAAAATTATTCAAGAAACATCAATAGGTGTCTTAAATATACACAATCATTTTTGATAAATCATTATTCTTTCTATCTAAAAAAAATCATTATTTTTTAAAATAATACTCTACACTATTTATCATTTGGCATTTGTTAATTTATTTTCTAAAAACTTAACCAAAAAAAAGTATTGAGTTCAATTATTTTAATCATTTAATATCAAATTGGACGATACACATGTATATAAATCACTTTTAGAAATATGATATTTGTCTAACATAAAATCACAATAGAGTTAACTTTAATTAATATAATGATATTTTATATTATGATATGTATTATAAAAGAATAATATTAATTTAAATTTAAATTATTTATTTTAATACTCTTATCGTTTTCGTTCTATAAAAGTGATACTTGAATACTTATAACTAATGGGGGTTGGTCCAAGTGGAAAGGGACTTGGGTCGCTTAAGCAAAGGTCTCGAGTTCGAGCCTTTGTGGATGCAGCAAACCCCCTTGGGAGAGGACCCCGCATTTGCGCCCGACAGCTTCCGTGGCGGATTAGTCCTGGGTCCAAAAAACATGGGGATACCGTGGGAGATCGAAAAAAATAAAATAAATAAATAAATAAAAAATACTTATATATAATAAATTTACTTAAATTATTTTTTTATTTTGATAATTTTAGTTCAATTGTGCTATAAAAGTGTAATTATCATATAATAATTTTATATGATATATATTAAATTATATGACAATAAAATAAACACTCATTTTGATATTAAAAATAATAATTAAATTAGAAAGAAAATTAGTAATATAAAACTAAAAGTGATTCTAATTATTAATTTTATTTTTATTTTTATATTATTCAGAAAATAAAAATATGTAGAAATAGAACTACATAAAATTCATTAAAAAGATTAAATATAAATATGTTGTGATTGGATTGACAAAAAAATACATAAATTAATTATGTAGAGTATTGATTTTTTTTCTTTTAAAATTATTCATACATATTGTATACAGGTATATAAAATTTAAATTAAATATAAATATTTTGTAATAAATAATTTCATGTTAAATAAAAAATTAGATATAAATTAATATTAAGACATCAATTAGACAAAAAATAAATAAATAAATAAAAGAAAATTAATTTGATCCATGCGATACACATAATTAAATATATTCTGTCTTATTTATTTATTTGTATATCGAGATAAATTTTTTTCAAATATTATAATAATTAAATTAAAATATAAACTATATAAAAAAATCTGACAACAACAAAACTAAAAACACGATGAAAAATATATGGAAAATAAATATTTTCAAATAGAGTGTATATAAAATTAGTTATTATAATTGAAATTAAATTTGTGTAGAATTTTTGATGTAAATGGAAAATGGTTAATTATTGAAAAGTCTAAACTAAGGAGAGTATAAGGCATGAGATCCAATGAATATTTTTGTTTGGTGAGAGGTCCATCCTTTGTGAAATAATTTGACGAGAAGTTCTTTTGCTTGTTTTGAATGATATTTTGTTTTTAATTTTATCCTTTAATTTATCTGTTGACTTTCCAATTTTGAATGATATTTTGACTTCCGAGATGTGAAAAGTTTATGTCACCTCATTAATGAGGTATCTTGCGGCTGAGATTGCACACCTGAACTACATAAGACGAATGTCAGGCCAGATGACCTCTCGGACGACCGGATTCACTCTTGTCAACCGCGGTTATCACCTTTTGTCTACCGGTGTATCAACCGATGACCACCCAGAAGACTAGAGTCACTCTTATCAACCGCGGCTGTCACTCTTGTCTACCAGTATATCAACTGGTATGAGCGAACGACCGCCTGAATGACCAACCGAACGATTGGCATGCACATCTCTAGACCATATGGAGAAGGAGGTATGTCTATAGAGAATCCTGATCTACCAATCTATTACATTATTGAAATAGATTTTGTTTTAAATTTTAGTTTTTATTTTTTTATTGCATGACAGAATAATTAATAGTTAGGGGTGAGCATGGTCCGGATTGAACCGGATTGGGATAAAACCAGGACCAATCCATTATTTACGGTTCCTGAAAAATTGAAACCAATCCAATCCGTTTAAATCATGGAACCAATCCGAACCAATCCATTTAAACACGGATTGGATCGGTTTAGGACCACGGATTCACATAATTAAATAGCAAAAAAATATATATATATAATACTTTAATTTCATAAAAACATAAATATAGTGCTATATTAGTTCCACAATAGCAACATGTCTTTCTATAATAGCGACATACTGTTCTTGAATTTAAACAACTATAAGAAAACTGGTTTCGCCATAAGTATTTAGACCATTACAAATTAAAACTAAAAACTAACAAACAAAAGTAATAAAAGAAGATATTATGCGAGTTTAGATTTAAGTTTAGGTTTTATATGGAATAAAAGAAGATATTATGCGAGTGTAGGTTTGAGTTTAGGTTTTATATGAAATAAGAGAAGATACTATGAGAGAAGATGTATAATAAAAATATAGACTATTTGTATACGGTTCGGATTGGTTCCAATCCGAAACCGTGGAGTTCAATTCGGCACCAATCCGTAGACTACGGATTTTTAATTCTTCAATCCGGAACCGAACCACGGATTCAAAAAACCAATCCAAACTTATCAAATTGGACTGGACTGGATCGAATTACGGATTTCACGAATTCCTTGCTCAGCCCTATTAATAATAATAAAAATAAAAATAAAAAAGTTAGAGGTCTGGGCATGCTAGGTTGGAAAGTAGTGAGAGGTAAGGACTTTTTTTTGACTTGTAAAAGAGCTTATGGAAATCAAGACGTTTGGGTTACAGTGATTGAAGTTGAAACCACTAAACGCCAAAATACAACTACTGTCGTGGCCTAGCCTAAAAACAAGAATCTTCAACCCAGAAATCACAAGCTTTCGTTTTCTATTATTGATTGCCCACCCAACCCAACCCCACCTTTTTTTAATTATTAAAAAATGCCTTCTTGGTTGCCATAGTTGGTGCTTTGACATCAACCTAAAAATATAAGGTCCCCAATTCATCTAATCTAGTAGCACATCAGGGACACAAGAGTCATTTCAACTAAAATTTTGTTTTGATTCAAAGGAAATTTTTATTTGCACATCATAATATATTTGTGTAGACACAGAATTTCTCTGCACGTTAATTCTTCGTGATCAAGTCAAAATTCTTACAAACGTTGTCGTATGACCTGAAACACCAAAGAACAATGAGCTCGTTGGTGGGTTATACCGGAAAACCGTCTGATGCTTAAGTTAGATTAAGGATCAAATCTCAAGGAAAGCTTAGAGTGTTTAGAATTGCATTACCATGATTAGTTTGAACTCTTGAGAATTTTGTATCTCCCAACATAATAGTCTTAGTAGTCTTAGTGGGACTGAAACTCTAATTGATAACCTTTATCTACTAAGAGTATTTCTCTTAAGTATAAAGTTCATCCTTAAGCACCCTGACTTAATAGGTCTTTGTGAAACTTGTCTGCTTCTGAGCTGATAATTAGGCCAAGCAAACTATCTGCCTGGTTTTTCTCCATTTGCTCAGCTACGTAGCCATTTCTTATTCATTTCGGCCCAAAGGCTACTGAGTTGCGGACTAAGATTGCATCTCATGCTTAACCCAAGCTAAGTACCTCGACCTAGTATAATTTTGCCAGGTCAAAGCCTATCGCTTGAACCCAGCTCGGCCGAACACTTGTGCTGTGCCCCAAGTGTGTGAAATGTTTTCATATTGCTAGGTCACCAAAGCTGGGCCTTATTGGACTTTGCCCGACCCACCATTCCAGTGAAAATCTCCCTCTCATATTTCACTTTACATTATTTTTTCAATTACCATTTTGTTCATAAAGAAAATTATCATTAAGGACAAAGTATGTTCTTCTTCAATCCCATTATCGCCATCCCTCGTTGTTATTATATTATTGCAAACCTTAGTTGGCGCAATGGCTACCACCCTCGCGCGTGTCATTAATTATTTTGGATTTTATTTATTTTAAAATTAAATAATTAGGTTGCTTTTGAAAGAAATTTAAACGTGTTTTGCAAACATGTCTTCATGAAAGCGTGTTTATGAGACATGCTTTTAATACAATTTTTTTTTTTAATATTGAAAATGTGTTTTGTAACACGCTTCTAGCATTTTATTACCGTTGTTTTCAACACAAATACTTTAAAAAAAATAATAATAAAAAGCATATTTACAAAACACACTTTCAATACAAGTTTTTTGTCTTTTTATTTTTAGATAAAAATTTCAACATATTTTTTATATTGAAAAATGCACTTTCAACATAATTTTTCTAGCATGTTTTGTTTTGGTTTTTTTTAATAGAAAGTGTGTTTTCAACATACAATATATATATATTTTTTTTATAATAAAAAGCGTGCTTTTTATATTTCAAGTTTTGTTTGTTTGTTTGTTTAAGAAGCACAATATAATGAATTTATTTATTTTTTTGATATATACACCGACACAAAATTGTGTTGAAGTAGCGGTAATAAAATGTTGAAAGTATTAAAAAAAAGGCTAAAAGCACGTTTCAATATGTAAAAAAAAAACTTATGTTGAAAGCATGATTTGTAAACACATTTTTTATTTTATTTTTTAAAAAATTATGCTGAAAGTAACGGTAATAAAATACTGAACGCATTAAAAAAAACATTTGAGGTGAAAGAGTGTTTACAAAACACACTTTTAATATTAAAAATTAAAAAAAAAAATTATGTTAAAAACGTGTTTTGTAAACATGCTTTCTAATTAAAAAAAATATATATATCAAAAGTGTATTTTGTAAATATACTTTCTTAATATATATATATATATTTTTTTTTCAAAATTTCAATATAAAACAAATTTCATGAAAACGTGTTTACAAAACACGTTTTGATCCATTCCTAACATTTCTTTCAAAAGTAGCCTAATTTTTTAATTTGTGAATAAATAAAACTGAAAGGGTTAATGACTCCCCTCACGCCACCAGACCATTGGTGAGCATAGTGGGTCGAGGGTGGGTAAGTGTTAATGGTGGCGGCCAATAGCAATTAGGATTGATAGAGGAAGCGATATTAGGAAATAGTGAAGGAGGGTGATGTGAGGGGTACGAGGGGGAGTAAGATTAGTGAGACAATAACGATGATAGCGGTTAGGGTGAGAGATTGTGAGGTTACACTAATTTGGATTCTTTAATGATAATTTTAGTAAGGGATAAAACTATAATTAAAAAAGTTAAAAATAATAGGTACTATAAGGTGCAAATAGAGTTAAAACAACTATTAGAATTAAAATATCTTGTTTTTTATTTGGAAAAATTTCAAAAAAAATTATGAATAAGAAATATAATTGTGAAATAGCAAAAGTGTAAGTTTTACTTACACAATTCAATGCATGAATCATTTATTACTTTGTAATTATTTTTCTTACTCTTCATTGTTTTAATATTCTTCCATATTATTTTGTCCAAATAAATAAATATAACAAAGATGTGGATGGTAAGATCCTCATCCAAATTTTAACATGTTCACAATCGTTGTCAAAACAAGGAAATAATAAAATAAAATTTAATCTTTCGTTTACTAGTCTCAAACTTTGAACAAATTGTTTTGTCAAGACTAACATCACCGACCCGTGACTGACCAACATATCACTGACCTCCACTCTCTGTGCTCCAAGTCAATAAGGACTTGGTCTGTCTCTCTCTCATCCTCCTCCTCTCGCTACACAACCATACATATCAGAGAGGTGAGAGATCAAGATTGCAGAGAAGAGAGTGGAGAAAATGAAGCCATTGTTGTCAATCGTCTTCTTGTTCTCTCTGTTTTTCATCGTTCGCTCACAAAACATTCCACTTGGTTCAACCCTCTCGGCTTCCAAAAACGAGTCATGGCCATCCCCAAACAACACCTTCGCTGTAGGTTTCATCGCCGATGGCTCCGCATACTTTGCCGCCGTCACCTACAATGGCATCCCAGTCTGGAAAGCCGGCGGTGATTCCGGCGCCGCCGATTTCTCCGCCTCCTTCCAGTTCCTCAGCAACGGCAACCTCCGCCTCATCAATTCCTCGGGCGCCGTCGTCTGGCAGTCCAACACCGCCGGCCGCGGCGTCTCCTCCGCCGCCCTCGACGACACAGGTAACTTCGTCCTCCGAAATTCCACCGGTGTGGTCTGGTCCACCTTTGATAACCCTACTGATACTCTCTTGCCTAATCAAAATTTCACTAGTAGCAAAAAATTGGTATCTGGGTTGTACTCTTTTAGACTTTTAAACTCTGGAAATTTGACCCTTCAATGGAATGACTCGATTGAGTATTGGAATTCGGGTGTGAATTCGTCGACTAACATAAATTTTACATCACCCATTTTACGACTTCAACCAATTGGGTTGTTATCAGTCACAGATCTATCATCTTCTGCCCCTGTGATCATGGCTTATGGCAGTGATTATGCTGAAGGGACTGATATACTTAGGTTCTTGAAGTTAGACAGTGATGGGAATTTGAGGATTTATAGCTCTCCTAAGGGTAGTGGACCAATTCCAACTGAGAGATGGGCTGCTGTTAGTGATCAGTGTCAAGTTTTTGGGTATTGTGGGGATTTGGGTATCTGTAGTTACAACGATACGAGTCCAATTTGTGGATGTCCTTCGGAGAATTTTGTACCGATTGATCCGAATGATAGTAGGAAAGGGTGTAAGAGGAAGGTGGAGATTCAAAATTGTCCTGGTAGTGCAACTATGTTGCAGTTGGATCATGCAATGTTCTTGACATACCCTCCTGAGTTGGTTTCCCAAGTTTTTTTTGTTGGTATATCGGCTTGTAGGTTGAATTGTCTTGTGAGTGGCTCTTGCATTGCCTCTACCTCGTTGTCAGATGGGACAGGGTTGTGTTACTTGAAAGTCCCTGAATTCATAAGTGGGTATCAATCGCCTGCTCTTCCAAGCATTTCGTATTTGAAAGTTTGTGGCCCCATAGTGCCAAACCCTTCTGCGTCTTCGCTGGGAAATGGAAAGGGCAATGGTTGGAAGCTGCACGCTTGGATTGTTGCTGTTGTAGTTATAGTCACCATTTTGTGTTTGGTCACATTGGAGGGAGGCTTGTGGTGGTGGTGCTGTAGAAACAGCCCCAAATTTGGGAGTTTGTCTGCTCAATATGCTCTTCTTGAGTATGCTTCTGGCGCTCCAGTCCAGTTCTCATATAAAGAACTACAACGTGCCACGAAGGGTTTCAAGGAGAAGCTTGGAGCTGGAGGATTTGGGGCTGTTTACAGAGGTGTTCTTGCTAATAAAACTATTGTTGCAGTGAAGCAGCTTGAGGGAATTGAGCAGGGTGAGAAACAGTTTAGAATGGAGGTTGCAACTATAAGCAGTACCCACCATTTAAATCTTGTGAGATTGATAGGGTTCTGCTCTGAAGGTCGTCACAGGCTTCTGGTATATGAGTTCATGAAAAATGGATCCCTCGATAATTTCCTCTTTACAACAGAACAACAGTCTGGGAAATTCTTGAATTGGGAGTACAGGTTTAAAATAGCTCTAGGGACTGCCAGGGGTATCACGTACCTTCATGAGGAGTGTCGAGACTGCATTGTGCACTGCGACATAAAGCCAGAAAACATTCTCTTGGATGAGAATTACAATGCCAAAGTCTCGGATTTTGGCCTTGCAAAACTTATAAATCCCAAGGACCATAGATACCGAACATTGACAAGTGTTAGGGGGACCAGAGGATATTTGGCACCAGAATGGATTGCAAACCTTCCAATTACATCAAAATCTGATATTTACAGCTATGGTATGGTTTTGTTGGAGGTAGTGAGTGGGAGAAGGAATTTTGAAGTCTCTCCGGAAACAAATGGGAAAAAGTTCTCTATATGGGCTTACGATGAATTTGAGAAAGGAAATGTGAAGGGAATTGTTGACAAAAGGCTTGTTGATCATGAGATGGATATGGAACAAGTGATTAGGGCAATTCAGGTAAGCTTTTGGTGCATCCAAGAGCAACCATCTCAGAGACCAATGATGGGAAAAGTGGTGCAGATGTTAGAAGGTATAACTGAGATTGAAAAGCCACCCGCCCCCAAGGCTGTGGTGGAAACGTCGTCGGTTGGTGGAACGAGTGTCAATGTAAGCAGTACTGTCAGCGCTTTCTCCAACTTCGCAGCTTCAGCCCCAGCTCCATCTTCATCTTCGTCACTCCAAACACAACGAATTTCGTCCTTTGTTTCAGGAAAGAATTTGGAGAAGGCATCATCAATTTCTTCACCCCATGTTTCGGGAAGGAATATGGAGAGGGTATCGTCATCTCTTTTAAGGTCTGAACGCGATTATCACACTCTTTGATGTGCAAGACCCATTTTGAAGAGGCACAAACTGGAAGGTGATGATGAGCTTTGTTCATTTGTATAATATAACGTAGTTTTGATACTGTAACTGTATCTCATTCTCAGTTCTGTCATGTAGTAGACAATTTTTTTTTCAAGATGGGGGCTTCGTCATCACAGTTAAGCTATTTGTACAAGTCCCACTCTTATTTCAGTAGAGGAATTGTAATATCTTAATAATGCACATAATTATTGATTGCTTCTATTTCCAACCCTCGTACAATCCTTCATTATCATTAATGAAGTTCTGAAATGGATTGAAGGATTGAGAGATGAAGATTATGATCCTAAAATATGCTTTTCATTTTGGAAGATCATCTTTGTTGTTACTCCATTATGTGGATTGATTGTAGTGTACTTAACCAAATGTTGTCAACCCCCAAGGTATTATACTTGTAGCAGAGTATTGTGGGAGTGATCTAACTTTTTTCCTTTTTTTTTTTTTTTTTTTTTTTTTTTTTTTTTGTGGTGAAAAAGGAAATGTGATCGAACTTAAACACAAGAAGATGTCTTGTCAGCCTTTAGTTTTTTTTTATTTAGTTTTATAACTGGGTATCCAACCTAATAGACCAACTAATTCAGGAGATCAATTGGACCGCATACTTGGGAGATTTCGAACATAAGACCATGGAGGGAACACACCACCAGGCTTACCCCTTGGAGGGACCACTAGGATTTAGCTTGTGTTTTCGTTTATGAAATGAAAGGATTTGGGCGCTAATAGAATAGTTTAAATTTAAGTTTAAATATATAAATGGTCACCGGATTGTGTATGCAAGTGGCCTTTTTAATCTCCAATGTTAAATGTGTTGAATTGGTCTCCAACTTCTTAAGGTTAAAAGGAAAATATTTGGTAGTCCAAAATTTTGTGGCTCAAGTGGCTTAAATTTGTCAAAACGACGTCGTTTTACACTCAAAACGACATCGTTTTGAGTGATTTGAGCCATTTGAGTCATAAAATTTTGAGCTACCTAGCATTGTTAAGGTTAAAAATACCTATAAGCATAGTCATTTTCTTGAAAACGTATTAATTATTATTATTGCTTGTAACATAGTGACATTGGATAGTCCTTTGATGGATGATATACTTATTGAATGCTTGGGAATAATCACAACTACACTGATTAAATTATAAATTCTTAGTCAAACTGGATAGTAATCTATATCTGTATTTATATGATTGTCTTCTTGAATTTATTTATTTATTTTTGTTAGAGAAGAGAAGTTCATTTATATTCATAAGAAAGTAAACATACAAATTTATTAGTGACGTGAAAATCTATATAAAGTTGGTGGGGCACTGGAATACACAAGAATTATATTTGTTTTAATAGACGAAAGGAGTATCAAATTTATGAAAAATACATAAAAACTTAGATCTAAATATTCTTGCCTTGAAGCTTGTATATGTATTTAAATTAGGGGTCATTTAGTAATGGCTTTTTTAGTTGACTTTATGTTTTTTTTTCACTTTTTTAGTCTTTGATTTTTTTGTTTATTTAGTTTTTTGGTTTGACTTTTTTTGACTTTTTGGTATTGAAATGACAAAATTGCCCTCTACTTAGAAATGATGCTTTTTTGACTTTTTATTTATATATGGATTAGTTTGATAATTTTGTTACTTTTTTTTGTCTTTGTGTGATTTTATAACTTTTTTTTTTTTGTCTTTTTCTAATTTTTAAGCCTAAGAAAAAAACCAAACCAAGGCTTAATAAACTCAAGTCTTGTCGGGACTGGACAGTTAGCCTAAGTGGTCATGGTCTCTTACTGTAATTCTTTCGTTATAATTTATTTTATTAATTTTTTAAAAAGATTTAGTTCAAATTCACTTATAATAAAATTTTAATTTATTAAAGACAAATATAAAAAAAAAATTAAATTTTTTTTGAAAAGTTCAATACATACCATTATTACTAAAATATTAAACTTTAGGTTAAATCATAATTTAACCCCCTGTGGTTTGCTTAAAAACACGGAGCCCCTCTATAGTTTCATTTGTAATACTTAAACCCCCTATACTTCATACCAGAGTGCAATATCAGACGAAACTGTTTGTTTAAACAATGAGTGTGTTGCACGACCAAAAATGGTGAGTGGAGCAATTTTTTCCATCCAAAAACATATGGTTAATGACCAAAACATCATTATTGCCATATATATACACAAATCAAGACCCAAACAACATAGAACCCTAAACTGAAATTTGCCCAGATTTTTCGAAAGCTGCCCAGATTGCCCAGATTTTCCCAAAGTTGAAGATTTTGAAGATTATTGTTGAATGGCTTCTTCATTTTCTTCCGAAAGGGGACAATTAAGGACAAATGGTCCAAGACTATGTTATTGTAGAGAGAGATCCCCTGAAAAGACTTCAATGACATGTGGAAATATGGGTAAAAGGTTTTATGGTCATGCAAGATATGGGGTAAGCAAAACTTAATTTATTTTTTATTTTTTATTTTTTTTGAAAAAAGATTGAATTTTGTTTGAAAGTGAATTTGTGGATTTATATTTTTTTGTTATAGGTTGATGCAACTTGTGGCTACTTTGAATGGGTTGATCCACCCATATGCCAACGTGGGAGGCAGGTTTTGCCAAAGATGGTTGCAAAGATGAACATGTTGGAGAAGGAACTAGCAAGAAGTCGTAGAAGGAAGAAAATGTTTTGCAAAGCTTTGTTTGGGACATGGTTTTTTTTCTTTATCATAACAATGTTCTGGGTGAAGCTAGCTGGAGAAAAGAAAAATGGATTGTTATTGGGCCATAGAGTTTGAGAGACGAAAAATATAGTGAAGGTAGAAAATGAAAGTGTACAATGGTCTATGAAACAATTGTAATGAAAGAATGTTTTGGGTCATGAAATGTAAGCATCTCATGAACCAGAAAAATGCAATAAAATTGTTGATTACATCTTCCAAGAACATTAAAGAATAGAAAGATGTTGGTTCCCATTGTTCCCCTATTTGAAACATGCTTCATTTGCTTCATACATGTCATCAGCACTACCAATATCATCCATGAGTTGCCTTAATAACCACACCTAAGAATCTTTGCTTTCTGCCTCAACAGCTGCCCATGAAATTGGAAAATAGTTGTTGTTCCCATCCCTTCCAAGTGCACTTAATAATTGTCCACCATAGATTCCTTTCAAATGACACCCATCCAATCCTATAATGGGCTTGCATCCTCCAACAAATCCTGTTGTAAGGGCTGCAAACCCAACATATAACCTCTGGAAAACTGGGACAATTCTAAGTTGGGCCTAAACATGTCTTCATTGGGCCTATCCACCATTACTTGCATTACACTATTAGGATTATACAGCCTTACTGTTTCACAATAATCATACACCTTTGCATATTAGACCCTTTGATTCCCTTCAATAACTTCTCTTGCTTTCTTTTTAGCCCTATACAATTGAGGCCTACTAACATCAACCATTAACTCCCTCAAAACTGTCTTTTGCATAGGCCCAACTTTGATGTTAGGGTCATCCTTTAACTTGTCCATATACTTGTGTGCCAAGTAAGTTGAGTTCACCAACTGGTTATTATATGACCTTCCACATGCATGTTTTGGCTGGAATGATTTTATCTAAAAAGTTCTCTCATCTTGCATGGGAAAAGCATGCAATCTCCATCCACATCCATGCTTGCACACTACAGTAATCCTAGAGTTGTCATTCCGTATGTACTTTATGTCATAACTATGTCGGATATTCCACTTTTTCATTGCCTTTCAAAAAATTTGAGGGGTGACAAACTTCATTCCAAGTTTGAGTTGTGGCTTCTTCATATCTACTTCCTCAATGAACTTAGGATATTTATCTTCACATTTCTCATCTGACGAGTTATGTACACTATGTTAATCTTCATCCTCAAGATCAGAATACCACCCGTCATTTGCCCCTTGATCACATGAAGGAGGTTACCTCTTTTTTTTTTTCTTTACAGTCTCCCTTGATGAGAAAATATCATCATCTTCTGGCCCTCTAAACCCTCATTCAACTAGCCAGGTTCATTACTTTCATAGTACACTACAAGAAAATACACCTTTGGCGACTAAATTTTTAATCGCCAAAGGTCCTTTTTTAGTCGCCAAAGGTCGAATTTTCACTTTTCCCGACAAAAACTTTTAGTCGCCACTGTTGTCGCGAATTCACGGTCGCCAATGCCTTTGGCGACTAAAAACCTGTTAGTTGCCAATTCACAGGTCTTCAGCGACGAAACAAATTGTCGCCAAATGCAATTCCATTTTTTGAAATTATACATTTAGCGACTAAATTTTTAGTCGCCAATAGTGATTTTTTTTTTTTATTATTTAAACATTTCCCGACTAAATTTTTCGTCGCCAAAAGGTATACCTTTCGGCGACCAACGCCTTTAGTCGCCAAAACCATATTTCACAAAAAAAAAAAAAAATTGCCTCTGCTGGATGTCCCAAGGTTTGAACCTGTGTTCCCAACACTTGCACCCCACTACACCTTTACCAACACTTGCTCCCCCACTACGCCACTCCCAGATCACATGAATATTATTGCAACAAATATTATTTATATACTATATTCACTGGTATTAATACAAAATTGTATATATGAAAATAATTTTTTTTATTTAAAATATTTTATGTAAAAAAATAAAATATTTACAAAAAAAATAGGGTAAGCACTTTTGGCGACTAAATCTGAATTTCAGTCGCCAATACTCCATTTTTTGGCTACTAATTTCTTTTATGTCGTTAAAACAGTTACAACCCGCCTAAGGCTAGCACATTTGGCGACTAAACTCAATTTTGGTTGCCAAAACCTCTACTTTGGGCGACTAAAATGCATTTTAGTCGGCAATTCTTGACCTTTAGCTACTAATTTTTTTTTTTGTAGCCAAAAAACGTCACTTTCAGCGACTAAATTGTTTTTAGTCGGCAAAACTGCTATAATCAGCGACTAAACCTGTTTTTTGTCGCCAAAACCATAACTTTTCGCTACTAAATTATTTTAGTCACCAAAAACCGTGACTTTTGGCTACTAAACAAACTTTAGTCGCTAAAAACCCTATATTCGGCGACTACACTTCCTTTTAGTCGCTAAAACCCTGCTTTTCGGCGACTAAACTCTTTTAGTCGCTAAAACCCTTATGTTCGGCGACTAATTCCATTTTAGTCGCCATTTCATGCACTTTCAGCGACGAATTTTTTTTTTTTAGTCGCCATTTGTGTTTTTTGTTGTAGTGGTATATTATCCCTTTCCTCATTTCTGACATCTTCATCTGCTGCTCTTTCATCCCCATCTCTATTATGCATTTCCTCATCACCTACATCTTGCACTCCATTTCCACAATCCATCTTTTCTTCACTTATGTTTTCCATCTTATGCCAAGTCAGTGCCTGCTTAACAGTAACTGGCACTCTTGGGGGTACCAAATGTTTCCCTTTTGAACTTACCACTTGTAATGGTTCCTGACCCTTCTCCACAAATTATTGAATCACATCTAAACCTTCATAATCACATAGCATGGTATATACATGAACATCTTCTTCAATTATTGTCAACCTGTCATCCAATGTTTTTCTAGGTTTTCTATACCACAAAACAGAAGTACTATAGACATCTATTTTCATCTTCCTTAAGATGGTATGAATCTCAAAAAAAGATAGTTTGTCAGGATTAACATCATATATATATATATATATATATCTATGTTTCACTTTCCCTTGTTTATAACCAATATTAGGAGACTTACTGAAATACCCATTATAGTTGATCTCAAAAATCTTTTTTTTTTACCTCACTGCAAAAAGCAACAAAACTTCACAATATTTTATTACAAAACTCAAACTCATTGGGACCACATAACAATAATCATAATCCTTGGACCACACTAGCTAATTCATATTTGATTATTAATTCAATTCCTCAATATTAAATTCAAATCCCCTTGGGGCCACAACAAAATATACCCCACCTTCACCAAAATTCAAAAACATTACACCAATACAGACATGGCATGCATGAAAAATTACAAAATCTCTAAACAAAAATAGAATATATGAATACAGCTATAAACATAATATATGAACATAATACCCCATCTAAAAAGTCAACATCATAAAAAAATACATGTTGTTTATGGACCTTTATACCTCACACCCCACTTTAACCAACATCCCAAAAAAACAAAGTAATAAAAGGCATGAATACAGAAAACTAAAGTATACAAAAACAAATATGTGAATAAAAAATACCCAAAGAAAACATCATGAAAAAAAAATACTCATTATTTATGAAGCTTTATACCCCACTCCCACTTTAATCACAATTCCCAAAAATTAAAGCAATAAGGGCATACCATGCATAAAACATTACAAATTTTGTAAATTGAAGTCAACACGGACTCAATGATGAATCAAAATTAGGGAAAATCAACATCTAACGATCAAACTAAATTAGGATAAACAACACATATCTAAACTAGTAATGACATTCGCAATATGATGGTGAAATCAATGATGAAACCCTAGTTCAATCCAATCAACTACGATGAGAGAGAAGATATATATATATATATAGAGAGAGAGAGAGAGAAAATAGAGATGTGACTACTGGTATTAGTCAACTGAAACGAAACAATTGAGGGATGTAAAATATCTAGGGGCATTTGATTACGTCTGTCGGATATTGCAGTCTAGTATGAAGTATAGGGGGTTTAGTGTTATAAATAAAACTATAGGGGGCTCCGTGTTTTTGAGGCAAACCACTGAGGGTTAAATTATAATTTACCCTAAATTTTAAAATAATATAACTTTTGATTTAGATATCGTTTTTTAATAAAATTAATATTTTTAGAATTTTCTCATCAAGATCTATCAAATAAGATCGATATTGATTATGAAATTCTTAAAAAAAATTAGTATCGTCAAATTGATGTAAGCAGTAACATGTTACTTTATTTGATAGTAACATGTTACTCCAGTTTAGAGTAAAATGTTACTTTAGTTCATAGTAATATGTTACTTTGGCAAATATTGTTTAAGAAAAAAAAAAGATATTTTATTTTATTCTTAATCAATTATGTGCCTCTTCCTTAGGGGATTTATGAAGCAAAATAAATTAAGCGATCCTTTCACCAAATAAGGGTCTAATGGAAGGGTTTTGACTAAATTTCCTAATATCTTATAGTATAAAAAAGAAATAAAAAAAAGAAAGAAAGAAATCTTGGCAATCAAACAATCTTGAAAACTAAACAATTTGAAAATTAATAAAACCTAAATGAGCCAATCTAAAAGTTTCCAAAAAAAATAATGATAATAAAATTAAAAAAAAAAAAACATAAATGAAATTATTTTATTTTTGCTAATTCAGTAAAACAAATCAGAAAAATTTTATTCTTGATAATCAAGTCAAGCAATCTTGTTTCATTTACGTGCATAAACTAGGATACAATTATTGTATTTCACACCCTCTCTGTATCTCTCTTGTCAATCTAGCGAAGTGTTTGGCATTATGGCATTACAGGGCCACAAATCTTAAGAAACGAAGTGCTGGGGATAATAGGTGATTGGTACCCGCTTACAATTACAGGGATTGTTTTGAAGTAACACAATCCAGACCCATCCGACAACGATGTCGATCCAACACATGACCTACTCACAACACAATTCAATCTACATGCCGTTATACCCACAAAGAACACCTGCGAATCCAACTCTGGTGGATATGTCAACAACCTCGTATTCTCCAACTCCAACATTGTTGTATTACCACCACAATCCTTAATCTCCACCTTCCTCTTACACCCTTTTCTACTATCTTTCGGATCAATCGGTTCAAAGTTCTTCGATGGACACCCACAAATTGGATTCGGATTCGAACCATTGTAACTACAGATACCCATGTCTCCACAGTAGCCGAAAACTTGACATTGATCGCTTAAAGCTGCCCATCTCACTGTGCTTGTTCTACTACCTTTAGCAGAGCTATAGATTCTCAAATTTCCATCACTGTCCAATTTCAAGAATCTGAGTATTTCAGACCCTTCAGCATAATCATTGGTATAGGCCACGATGACAGGGTTTGGAAGCGATTGATCGAAAAGGGATAGAATGCCAATTGATTGAAGTACTAAACTTGGTGATGTCAAGTTTGTGGTTTTGTTGTTGATTGATGAAGTTAAACCCGAATTCCAATAAACAATAGAGTCGTTCCATCTGAGAATTAAGTCTCCAGAGCTGAGAAGATTGAAAGAGTAAAACCCAGATCGCAGAACTTGGTTTGGTGTGAAATTTTGATTGGGCAAGATAGTATCTGTTGGGTTATCGAATGTGGACCAAACGGTGACGTTTCCTTTGCGGAGTACGAAGTTGCCGGAGTCGTCGAGGGCGGCGGAGGAGACGCCGAGGCCGGCGGTGTTGGACTGCCAAATGACGGCGGAGGAGCCGTTGAGGAGGCGGAGGTTGCCGTCGGGGAGGAATTGGAGGGAGGAGTCGGAGTCGGCGGCGGCGGAATCACCGCCGGCTATCCAGACGGGGATGATGTTGTCGAAGGTGATGGCGGCGGAGTAGGTGGTGGAGCCGCCGTGGGAGATGAAGCGGAGAGAGAAGGTGTTGTTTGGGGAGGTCCAAGTTTGGTTTGGGTTAGAGGCGTAGAGGGTTGAGCCTGGTGAAATGTCTGCTGCTGCTGAGATGAGGAGGATGAAGAAGAAGAGAGAGAAGAGGGTTGATAGTAGAGTAGATTGTGCCTTCATTTTTTCTTCTCTCCCTCTCTCTGTGGTCTGTGTGTACCTCTCTGTTTCTCTCACACTAGTCACTTCACTACTATGTGTATGTATATATAAACATGCATATGTGGAGCTGGGATGCACAGGAAGAGAGAGGAGAGAGAGAAATGTGGGAAACCACATTTTGACTTGGAACAGAGAGGTTGGAATTTGGAACAGAGAGGTAGGAAGAAGACTCTGTCATTCTGCACTTGGAACAGAGAGGTTGGAATTTGGAACAGAGAGGTAGGAAGAAGACTGGTGTCATTCTGTTTGGTACAGTTTTTTTTGTAAGCTAAAATTTGATATTCACAAGGAAGAAGGTAAAGAGTATTTTATTTTTTTTTTGTTTGGTTTGATTTTGGAAAAATTTTTTTGGAAATATATTTTACAAACACTTTTTTACGAGTAATCAAATCAAACAGATTTTTTAAAAAAAATTCTCAGAAATGTATTTGGTTATCTAATTTCTAAGATTACTTTTGAAACATGTTTGCAAAAAAGACAAACCAAACAAGTTTTTGTATTTTTATTTCAAAAACTACTCTATAAAAAAGCAAACAAAATAAGTTTTTGTATTTTTTTATCTCAAAAACTACTTTACAAAAAAAAAAAAACCAAAATTATTTTAGAGAGAATATTTGAAAAAAGACAAATCAAACAAGTTTTTATACTTTTTTATCTCAAAAATCACTCTACAAACACAAACCAAACAAGACCTAAGTGTTTTTTAGTTTATTTAAATTATTCTTGTCCAATAAGTTAAAAATAGAAACAGTATCAAACAATTTGACATAAACCTTCGAATTAAAATAAGTTATAATCATTTCTTGGAATTTATATCAAATAGCTCTATTGTTTTGCCACATGGAGAGATTAGTTTGTTTGAGATGATCTAATTTGGTTAAACTAGTTAATAAAAATTAAAAAAATATTCAAATAATCAATAATATAAAATGTTATATTTTATAAATTAATTAATTATTTTTTCTCTCATAACTATTTATATAATTACAAAAAAATTTATAAATCATCATAAATAAATAAAAATTTAATCTCACAAAATAATTAAATAATTAAAAAAATTAAGTGAATTGAATACTTGGGTTGGGGACCGAGTCTTGTCTGTGGGCTTTCGTTCAAAGAAATTGTGTGGGGGTGGAGAAGCTTCTAACATTACTGGTCAAGTGGCTGCTGTAAGACCGAGAGTATTTGAATTGAATACATTTTCTATCTCAATAGTATTTTTTTGGTTTTTTTGGAGGATTTAATTTTTTCATAATATAATTATTACATTTTAAAAAATTTAACTTTTCAAAACTACCTTTAGTAGTATAATTATTATATTTTAAAAATATTAATATTAATAAATTTTTAAAAATGGCAAAATAAAAAATTAATATTATTTTAGTTATTGATTTTTAAAAAGGGAGTAATATGTTAGGATGAAGGAAGTACTTTTATTTTTATTTTTATTTTTGAATAAATTATAGATTTTTTTGAGATTTAAAAAGTAATATAATAAATTATATAATTTTGATATAATTATATTGAATTTTTTTGTAATTTTTTGCCTCCTTTCAAAACTCAACTATCAATCACTTTTAAGTATTATCTTATTACACTAAATCACTTTCGTTAAGATTCTGTTAAGAGTTTACACAATTAAATCATATGTTAAGTGCATGACGCATGACGAATTTATTAAATTTTTAAGATAATAATGCATTTCCAATTTAAAAAAGAGAGAAATAATAATATTTTTATTTGGTGATCTCGTTTGCACTTTACTACTAAGATATGAGAGTTAAAATGTAAATCAGATCACCAGATAAGATTATTATTATTTTTAAAAAATACAAATAAGTATTTCATGTGATTCACACATGACCTGATTTCATTTAAATTCCCAACAGAATCTTAACGGAATGGGTTAATACTTTGAGGTGATTTACTGTTGAGTTTTGATATTAGGGAGGCAAAGTCACTACAACATATAAGAGTTTTAGAAACTAAAATGTTTTGGTCTCTAAAAGTGAAAATTTTGTTGCCAAAGATATTTAAAGATTAATTTCTATCGTCACGAGGATAGTCGCTGACAGATTGTCTCGAAAAGTCAAAAATAAGTTTTCTAGCGAAATTTTTTGAAAATGTCACTAATAATAAAGTAGATTTTTAGGGACAAAATGATTTGGTCTCAAAATGGTTTTTTTTAGACAAAAAATTTGGTCTAAAAAAGATAATAATTCATCACTAATGTCTAATTTTTGTTGCTAAAAATATAATGACAACACTTTTCGTAACAAAAATATTTGGTTCCCAAAAAATAATTTTGTCTCTAAATTTTGGTCTCTAAAACTTTAATTTGTTGTAGTGAGTGTAAATGAGTCATAATTTAAGAAAATTTATCATAATCTCATTAATTTATATCACTTAATCTCATTTTCATTAATAATTTGTTAGTTATATGGGAGGAAAAATGATAATTGTCATTACTTTTATACGAAAATGTATACTTATAAACATTATTTATTTTTGTGTTTTCGCAACATCAACATTAGTTTTGATTTAACCTTGTTAAAAAGGAAATCAATATAATTATGTTAAAATTATAATATTTATTGTACTTTTTCTAAATCCCAGGACAGTTCAATCTAATTTATCCTTTATTTTTTTTATATAGATAATATGCATATTAATCAACTTTTTTGAACGGACATATTAATCAACTTACCTCTAACATTTGTTTTTTTCCTAGGTTACACAATTAGATAATTTGCTAATATGTTTGTAGAGTTAAATACCCATGCTATTAGATTGACTGGAACTTGAAATCTCTAAAGTAATGTTTGGTTTAATTTTTAAAATATGATTTGGATAAAAAAAATTAAAAAAATAAAAGAAGAAAAAGGTTTGATTAGTTTATAAACTTTTAAAATATAGTTTAAAACTCAATTTTGTTCCTCTTTGATTCTCTTTTTATTATTATTATTTATTATTAATAAATCAATTAATCATTATTCTCTCTCCTCTCTCATCTCTCATTCTGTCACATTCTACATATCAATCAATCAAATTTTCTCACACCCATCTATTCAACTTTAAAAAAAAAAAAAAAAAAAAAAACCAAAAAAAAAAAAAAAAAGGCAAACTACATTTCAACTTTCAAAACTCTTTTTAACAACTTATTTTTTAAAATATAACTCAAAACTCAGTTTAAAAACTAAACCAAGCAGAGCCAAATTTTATTTTTTTTTAGATATGATAAATTTTGAATGTTTATCTGACAAATTTTGAACATCTAGCTCATTCAAACCATGCGGTGGAAAAACAAAAAAAAAACACTCATCCTTTCCAAACTTTGCACACCCACCCAACAATTCAAATATATTTTCTTTTAATTCTCAATGTAATATACTCATCAAAAACTCTATGTACTAAGAAAAAAGGTCCGTAAAATGAAATGCATTGTATATATGGTGCACATCTTTTAAAAGGTGACATCATATATATTTTATAATTAAAAAATATATATATATAATTTTAAAATTTTGAGTTATAATTAAAACATAAATAAAAAATGTTATAAATAAACATAATATTAGACATAACTAAAGAATTCATGAGTCATAATTAAAATAATATAATAATTAAAGAAGAATATTGATCATAACTAAAGAAGAAAATGACATAATTAGAGGTGTATATGATACACCTTTTTTAAAGGAGTGTATATTAAAATTTTCCTATATTTTAAACATGATGTATATAGGTCATACATGAAATACATCTAGTTTATACACTTTATTTTATGAATAAATGAAGGGAGTAAGATAATATTCACTAATAATTGAGAGGAACATTTATATGAATTTTATAATTAAAGTAATCAAAATATACAAGTTAATAAATGAAGGGAATAAGTTGACATTTGATAATAATTGAGGGGGTCATAGCATAATTAACCCTAAAAAAATACATGTAAATATAGCACATGCTAAATTAGAGTACACAATTTTGAAAAAAATTTGGCCATCAAAACTAGGAATGAATTGTATGGCTTGGCAAGAACAATTATAAAATTTCATGTATCTATTTTTTTTTTTTTTGGTTGAAATAACAATATCAATATATATTTTTTAAAAATTATTTGTGATTTAAAAAGTTTAAATTAGGAGATTTATTGAAAATATAGGATAGATATTGATAAGTTCGAATTTTTTTATTTTTTAAATGATAATAGTTTGATTCTTCTAGTATATATGAATTGAAAAGTCTCCAACAAGTCTCCCATAATTTTCAACATTGAATTGTGGTTTTTAAGTTGAAATATTAACTTTTAGAAATGCATGAAATTTTAACTTACTAATCTGTTTGTTTGGGTGGAAGATATTTTTCGTATTTTTTGCTATTTGGTACAATATAAAACGAAAGTCAACGAAAAATATTTTCCATAGTCAATGGAAAACAAACTTATTTGGCCAGAAAATGTTTTCCACTTTTAAAATGCAGAAAACGTTTTTCTAATTAAAATTTTACCAATATCACCACACCACCACCACTCATCTCCCTTCTCCCTTCCACCACCATCACCACGGCCACCGCCGCCACCAGTGCCACCGTCATCCTAACACCACGCGACCACCTCTACATCCACTTTTGTTCAACTACCACCACCAAGCATAGAAAAATATTTTCTAGAAAAAAAATTTCGTAAACAAATGGAGCGTACACATTCTAAATCCCCAATTTAGATTCGTGAAAAAGATTTTGGTTAAAAAAATAGTCCAACTCACGTACTTTTCAGAAAATGGAAGGTAGGGTTGTTCTTCAAACCGATTCAACTGAGGAACTCGATTGATCTGACCGACTCGATCAAAGAGCAGACGGTTTCACTCTATGTTTTGGTTGGTAGCGGTTTGGGAATCCATTATTTCTCGGTTAGACAGTTAGTGATCGAGTCTAAAGTTCAAGAACTACACAAAAACGATTCGCACCACTTATTTGTTATAATTAAATTTATTATTAGCTTTACACGTTTCACCATATTATATAGCAATGTACACCTGTCATCATTATTTTATGTCTTTCACACTGATGGAAAACGTCAATCACACTAACCTAAAAATATTATCATCTCTCTCATTTATTACTCCATTTGTATCTCTCTCGTTTCTTCCTTTTTCTTAACAAACCACATACAGATTTCGAACATCACAAATCTATTCCATTTTCTCTTTTCAAGACTCATCTCCGTCATTTATTACTTCATTTGTATCTCTCATTTATTACTATTTTGATTCCAAATATCACAAACATGTTGTTGGCACTAAAATTTATATTCTCTGTCAATTAAGCATAACGAGTGCAGAGAGTTGATCAAGTAAATGTTAAGGATGAAGACCACGAGTTTGTAGTGGAATGTGAGTCCCAAAATGCAGAGCAGGTGTTAAGAGTGAGACAGTCAAAGGAGCATATGTGGCAGGAGCAATTTTTCCTATCGATTTATCTGATAGTGCAGTAAGATGTGGCTAAACGTGGCCCAGGTGTCAAGCCATGAAGTTAGGCATGCAAATGATGCAGGGTACGTGGCTTGTTTGCAAGAAGAAGAGAATGTTGTAGCAGAGAAACAGTTACCAGTGGTTATGAAGATCATGGGCAGTTATGCAAGAAGCGAAGGTAACTGGCTCCATAATGGGTCACGTGGCAGCAGAGAAAGAGTAGGGCTAGCAGTATAAATGTAATGGCCGAGTTTTCCTTTCCTTTCCTTTCCTTTTCTTTCTCTTTGGCTTCGTCCTCTATTGTTTCCGTTGGGTTTGAAACATTCAAAAGTTATTTTAAATTAAAGCTCTCGTTCATGTTTTGTTTGTCGGTGTTGAATCTCACTTGTTCCGGAGAGCGCTAGGGCAAGTCCGGAGTGTCCGGGAGCCAAATCGAGAAATTCTGGGCTGCTCAGCCAGGGCCGCACGTGCGGGAAGAGGGGAGGCAGTGTGTGTTGCATTCTGCTTAAAAAGCAGGTGCGAAGGGGCAAGTGCGGGACTAGCCGCAATTGCGGGGATTAGTGCCACACGTGCGGGGGCACGTGCCGCACGTGCGGGGCGGGATCAGTCCGAAAACTCTGTTTTTTACACATTTTGGGGATGTTTGTATCTCATTCTAATGTCTCTCTCCCTCTCTCTAAAATCATTTTCTCTCCTCCTTCTCTCTAAAAACTTCCTACAAACCTCCAAAACCCTTGATTTCCTTGAGATTCCTTGGGCTAGGATCATCACCATCCTCCATCCTTGAAGATTTAAAGCTAGAAGTTCTTCTTGGTGTAGTGGAAGAGTGGAAGGCCCTCCATTTAAGCTAGGGTTTCATCATTCCTTTGTCAAGCTTGAGGTAGGGAAATTTCCATGAGTTATATATACATTTATGTTAGATTTGGTTGTTTTCTTTAAAAGGTTCCATTAATGGCATTAAATGCTTAGATTTACCTCATAAATACTAGGGTTTCAAAAAGGGCTTTTGATCTCTCTCTTCTTAAAACCATCCTCTTGAAGCTTTTAGCTCACAAAATAGTAGGTGTGTTATTTTGAGAGAAAAACCCTCTCAAAAGAGGGGGAAAATGGTTGTTTTGGCTTTTGACTTCAAACCCTAGAATATATATATATATTTGGTTTTGGGATTTTGAAAGGTGAAGTCATGTTTAGAGATATCTTGTGGTTTCAAAGACTAGAGAGTGAAACTTTCATCTCATTGTGTAGCATAGTGGTAATTTACAAAATGTATGAGAAATGAGCTATTATCCTAACATTATTGTTGAATATTGAAGTGTATTGTTGTAAAATAACAAATGGTTATGCATCTTGGTGAGAGAAAATTGTAAACATTGGAATTGATAATTGAAAGGCATCTCATGTAATCTTAAAGAGGCCCAATTTTTGTGAAATGAGCATGAAAGATGTTATTAGTCCTATGATTTGATGGCATGGTAAACTGTGGAATATCATTGAGAATAAGAAATGGAAAATGTAGTAAATTGATGTTGTTGTAAAGATATTTGAAATAGAGGAATGTTATGAGCTATTATACATTGCATCATGTTCTCATTTAATTTATCTTCAATGCACATCTTGAAATGAATTGAAAAATGTTTTCTTTGGAAAAGATTATGTTGTAATGAGAACTATGAACTGTGTATGGGGTAAATACGGTGGTAAGTCCGGTTAGGGGGTGTAGACGAATTTGATAAGTTGGCCTTAGTGTCCATGGTGAAAGACCAGAAAACCGCGTGGATAGGTGTCGAGCCTTCCGGTTAATACCTGTAAAAATGACAGTTTAGTAGTACTCGCAGAGTCTACTTGCAGACACCAGCCTAGGGATTACCAGTGTCGTGTTTACCGCCCCTTGTGATTAAAAAGTTTAAATTTGGAAATTTATGAGATTGTAATTATACATGGCATGCATGGTGTTTCTCAAGAAAGGCATGATTGATATTTTGAAAAGAATATTGCATCCCAATTACATATGCATTCACTTTTGGACATCTAACCTAAATATATATACTTTGTTTGGTATTTCTCTACTGGGCTTTATGCTCACCCCTATGGGTTTTGGTACAGGTAAGGATGTGGTGATCCCGCTAAGTTGAGGGGATGGAAAATTGTAAAGAGCACATGGCTCTTCTTTTGTTGTGATTTCTTTTTGTAAAGCCAAGGGCTAATATGTATGGGTTCGAAAGACCCTTTTTGTGTAACCGAGCTATTGCCTTGGAAGATATAAGCCCGTAAGGGCACTTTATTATTTTGATGATAGGCGTTTCACATGCTATAGATTCATATATCCTTTTGTTTAGTAAATGTATATTGCATGTGGAACTTTTGTAGTAAACTCATTTATTATATGAACGAAGAAGGAAAAGTTATTGTCAATGCATTGAGAATGTTGTTCATTTGGGGTTTCATGTTGAATTATTTTCGGGGTGTGACAATAAAGGCTGGAAATTCAAAGGAAATAGGACTTTTTTTCAACAACATTCACAATCCATGTGAAATTAGGAGTAGCATAACTTAACTAGTAATAGCTTCTGTACTTAGGAGTAATTTCATTTGTAATTTAGCCTCTGTGGCTAAGTTTTCCTCTGTCGATTGTGATGTACATTGAACTTGTAATTTAATTCCTGTAACTAAGTGGCAAGTTTACTTGTTCTTCAATGAATTTTAGTTTATTTCTCTTTGCTTCTTCGCATTACAACCTCCAAAGAAGTCCTTGAATCTGTCAAGGCATAGGACATTCAAACCACAATTGCTTGATCTATTGTTGTTTGTGAAATTTTGGTTATTTTGTCGAATCACCTCTGTCGATTTGATCCAAACTAGATTTTTGACAAATTTTGGCAAACCTAGTGCGACCTGTCTAATTTGGAGTGATGGCTAGGAAGAAACAACACGAAGTCTTTGAAGACCCTGAGAAAAGGATTGAAGATAAAGAAGAGTTGGAAGGTGGGCTTGAAGGAGTGCAAGACAACCTAGCCGATGGCTATGCAGTGGCCAGGCAGGAAATAGGCCAAGGAAATGGCCAAAATATGGCCACAAATGGCCAATCTAGTTTCCCTCCTGTTGATCCAAGAAGGGCTCTTCTGTTGCACACTCAGCAAGTAATTGGTTCCATGTCTGCGTATGAGAACCAAGTGATGATAGATGACCTATTGGCTTTGTTTGAAAAGGCCAACATCAAGCCCAGTCAATCAAGAAGAATTGGGGATGAGACTCAAGTAAACAAAGCGCAATTTATACCTCCTATGGCCCCTTAACATCATGAAAATGTAAATGAACCTATGTCATTTTACATCATGAAAAAAATGTAAATGAACCTATGTCATTTTCAGACCTCCCACACTTCAAGAAAGATATAAGGAAGGAATGACCATAAATCCTGTGTTTGAGAGGGAATACCCCACAAACTCAATGTTTAATCACAACTTACATAACATGGGAATAAGATCTGGGGGGCAACCAAGGCCACAAATGTATGGTGTTCATGCATTTGATAGGTCTATAGCAGGTCATCAGGCTATGACAGAAAAAAGAAATAGGCCAATTAATCAAGTAAGGCCTCAGAATATACAAGACCATGCCATGCAACAACCATACTATGAACCTAACATGATGCATCCAAGGCCTAAAGGGCCTGGTCTCATTTTTCCTTAGTTTCAACTAGAAGTTCAATGAGAAGGACAACAACAACAATACTTAGGCCCCCAGATTAATAATAGGCAGCAAATAATGAACATCATACAAGAAATGTATGGCCCAGGCCTGGGAAGGCCAGATAGGCCAATGTTTAGGAGTCCTTATCCTCCATGGATACAAACAACCCCCATTCCAAGAAATTATAGGATTCCTTAGTTTACTTTATTTACAGGGGAAGAAAGACAATCAACCATAGAGCATGTGGACAGGTTCATTCTCCAGTGTGGAGAACCTGGCTATGACGTTAATTTAAAACTAAAACTCTTTCCTCATTCTCTGTCGAAAGTGGCATTTATATGGTTTATTAACTTGCTAGAAAATTCTGTCCATACTTGGCATAGCAAGAAATGAAAAGTCAGTTTCATGCGCAGTTCTTTAGAACTGAGCCTAAAGTAACAATGGTAGATTTGTCAAAATTTAAACAAAGGCAAGGAGAAAGTGCAGAACAATACATCGACAAGTTTAAAAAAGCAAAAAACAGATGTCATGTGTATATGCCTGAAATAGAAGTTATAAGGCTAACCCATAATAGTTTAGACTTTGAACTTTGGAAAAAGCTTGAAGGCATGATGTTTAGAGACCTGTTTGAGTTGTCTTCAAGGGCAACTAGTTATGAGGCCATTCTTAGAGAAGAGCAACAGAGAAATGCAGCCTTATTAGGAACTTATTACCAAGAGGTTGAATTTGACATGGATATCGACATAGATGTTGCCCAAGTAATAGGTAAAAAACTTGTGGTTTGTGAAACATTAAGGAGAGCTAACAAACTTGTAAGTATGCCAGCAACACAACCAGCCAAAAAAAATGTGGCTGTTTCACGTAGGTAGTATTCTTTTGATTTATCAAAAGCAGATGCATTATTTGATGAATTATTAGCAAATAAATTTTTTAATTTGACTCCAGGGCACAACATTCCCAAAGAAATAGACAGGGTTGGTAAGGAGTATTGTAAGTGGCATAATTCTTTCAGGCATTCCACTAATAACTATGTTACATTTCGCAATTGTGTGCAGGATTTGATTCAGAAGGGAATGTTGAAGTATGCTGAAAAAGATAAAGGGGTCATAGTAGTTGATAGCGATCCATTTCCCAATATAGTGGAAATCAATATGGTAGCGACTGATCTTTAGTTGAATGATCAAAAAAAAGGGGGGGGGAAACCTTAGAGTTCTCTTGGTAGAGTTAGAAAAACTTCACAAAGAGAGAATGGAGAAAATGACAAAAGAAGCAAAAGGGAAAAGAGTTCAGGAAGAACCTAGTGAGAGGTTCATTTATTTCAGGTGTGGTACTAAGAAAGAAAAAGCTAAGGCCATTGTGATTAATGGAATTCAAAAATTTGGAAAGGATGTTGGCCTGAGATTTAACACTATGGGTAGTGGTGATTTGCAGATTTTCGACAATGATTGTCTGTTCTATGTGGGACAGACCTAGGAATATTTGGTCCTGCAAAGAACTATGGCAAAGATGATGCTCCATTCTTATTCCAAGGAGCTTCTATTCATCCATGCTTTGGTGGATCAAGCAAGGTGAGAGCTATGCTTAAACAACACAAGGGTGCTAAGCTTTATAAAAGTCCAAGGGTTATGACTAGGCCATTCAGTGGCCAGCAACAGCAATTTGGTGCATCACACAGTGGTCATCAACAACTGGAAGGCCATATGGAGGGCAACAACAGTTTGTAAGACCATTTGGGAGATTGTAACAACCGCATTATGGCCCAAAAGTAAGGCCAGAGATGTAACTAGTTCAACCAAGGACGGTAAAACCTCCAGTACCATCTCATCTAGGATGGCAAGGAGTGTCTCATCCAAAGTTCCCCATGAGCGGTTGGAGACCAATGGGAGAAACAAGAATTCAGAAAAAGAGAGAACAAAGAAAGTTCCATGCTATGATGTTTACAACTGCAAAGGATAGGCCAGCTGGAAGGCAAGATTTAGTATGGACTAGAGATGGATTGGTTCCTACTGCTGGAGGAAAAGAACGGAAGGGTTCAACTTCTAGAGCCCATCTAGTTCAACCAGTTCAGATTCTGAAAAGGAATATAGAGCCAAAAAAGGCAGATGACAGACCTGTTAAGAAACTCTCTGAGAAAGCTTTGCTGAGGCAGAAGTTGAAAGAGTTGGAGAAAGATCTAATGTCTGATGAAAATGACAGTATTAAGAAATATGTGGCAATGAAGGATGATTAGGATCAGGAAATGGTCACTGATAGCACGAATATTAATGAAGAAGTTAAAGGAAATGAAGTCAAGACAGATAGTTCTTATGGTGACTTTGGAAAGAAGCTGTCTGCTATTCATTTTGGTTCTTTACCTCTATCCCAGGAGTGCAACATGATTATAGCCATCCCTCAGAGGTTTCAGACCAAGCCAAACCAGCCAAATAAATTGGCAGGTGATGTTGAAGATCTGACTGAACCAGCGGTTCAGATAGTAGTGGTTGAGATACAGGCCAAGCCACTGAGGTCAATTGAGGTAGTTAGGTCTGTCGATAGAGAAAAGGTTGTGCTGTAAAAACCAGAAGACAAGTTCATCAGGCATCTAAGGCCTTTATGTGTCAAAGCTTATTTCGATGGGGTGCCAGTGGAAAGGGTATTGGTTGATAATGGAGCCATTGTTAACATTCTTCCTTTTAGGACACTGAAAACTATTGGGAAATCTGTCGATGACTTGTTTCCTACTGATGTGTGGTGGATCATCTGAGGCCAGATGAGTGGTGGCTTTACAACTTCAAGTTGGTTCTAGGTCAATGGGAACAATTTTCTTTGTAATAGACTCCACCTTTAACTACAATGTGCTACTAGGTAGAGATTGGATACACCTTAATGGTTGTGTACCCTCTTCTCTGCACTAGGCATTGATTTTCTTAACCAGTGGTGGTAAAGGAGGGATGAAAGTTTACTGGGCAGATGCAAATCCTTTTGTTGCTGATGTTAATAACATAGAAGCTGTGCTGTATGATGAGGATTTGGGTCCAGTTATGATTGATGAAGAAAAGGTTAAGTCCCAGGGAAAGGGTTTGACAAATGAAGAGTTCAAGGCTTTCATTGAGGAAGGTTTTAAGCTGATAGGCCAGGAATTGGCCAAGCCAAGCCTGATGCAGAAGTAGAAAAGGCCTGTGATAAATGAGGTTGCTGAGGATGAAGAGTAATGCAAGTACAAGTGACAGAAGAAAATAAGCTGGATGAGACAGCTAATGTAATTAGATCTACTTTTTCTAGGTTTTCTTTTATTTCTTCTTAGAAAGTTAGTTTAGCCCTATGTGTATTCCCAATTGTTCTTGGGCAGAATGTGTTATCGACAGTAGCCCTCTAAGTTATAAAGAGGTGCAACTAGAGCATTTGAAGGCTGCTCCTGCCAAGCTTGATAACCGTAAAGCAAATGTGCAGGACCCTTTAGATGAATATAACTTAGGGAGTAAGGCCTATAAGAGGCCCATCTATGTAAATGCTAATCTATCTAATGAATGTAAGAGCAAACTAGTTGGTTTGCTTTTTGAGTATGTGGATTACTTTGCATGGACTTGTGAAGAAATGCCTGGATTAGATAGAACATTGGTAGAGCATAGACTCCCAATTAAAGGAAATTTCCTTCCTATAAATAGCCTCCAAGAAGGATGACCATGAAGTCACCTTATTGGTTGAGGAAATTGAAAGATTACTCAAAACAGGTTTTATTAGAACAGCCAGGTATGTGGAGCGGCTGTCTAATATTGTCCCTATAATGAAGAAAAATAGCAAGTTAAGAGTGTGCATAGACTTTAGAAATCTAAATCTAGCAACTTCTAAGGATGAATATCCTATACCAGTGGTTGACTTGTTAGTGGATTCAGTAGCCAAAAGGATTCAGTAGCCAAAAGTAGGATTTTGTCCTTTATGGATGGTCATGCTGAATATCCTATATTAGATTTTCATTAACCCAGAAGATGCACATAAGACAGCCTTCAGGTGTCCTGGTGCTTTGGGGACATTTAAATGGGTAGTCATGCCTTTTGGATTAAAGAATGCAGGAGCAACATACCAAAGGGCAATGAATTTTATTTTCCATGATTTGATTGGAAAATACTTAAAAGTTTACATAGATGATATAGCCATCAAGTCTGACAGTTTTGATGAGCATTTGGAACATTTGCAGCAGACATTTCAAAGAATGAGAACTTACAAACTCAAAACGAACCCTTTAAAGTGTGCATTTAGGGTATCTGTTGGAAATTTTTTGGGCTTCTTATTGCACCACAAAGGGATAAAAGTGGATGCCAACAAAGCCAAAGCAATTCTAGAGGCAAAACCCCCAACCAACAAGAAAGAGCTGCAAAGTTTTCTTGGAAAAGTAAATTTTTTGAGGAGATTCATAGCCAATTCAACTAAGAAAACTTTAGCATTTTCCCCTTTGATAAAAATCAAGTTAGACAATGAATTTAAGTGGGAGGTATACCATTAAGAAGCTTTTGAATTACTCAAAAAGTACTTGGCAAACCCTTTAGTGCTTATGCCCCCAGTGGCAGGAAAGCCTTTGAAGTTGTATATCTCAGCTTCTGACCTGCCGATTGGTTGTTTATTGGCCCAAGAAAATAATATGGGTCATGCGTAGGCCATTTACTACCTGAGTAGAAGGTTAAATGATGCTGAGACTAGGTATAACTTTGTCGAAAAGTTGTGTTTGACACTTTATTTTGTAGCCATTAAACTGAGGCATTACATGTTGCCTACAGAGGTGTATGTGGTAGCACAAATAGATGTGATTAAATATATTTTTTCCAAGCCTATCTTGAGAGGAAGACAAGGCAAATGGATCTTAGCTTTAATCAAATATTGTTTCAAATATGTACCACAAAAAGCAGTCAAAGGGTAAGCCTTGGCTAATTTTCCAGCGGAACATCCTTGTGCATCTGTCGAGTTAGACTTATATGAAGTCAATATGGTGGAAAATGAACCTTGGAAGTTGATGTTTGATGGTTCGAAGACAAATGAAGGAGTTGGAGCAGGTGTTATGTTGATTGCACCAAACAAGCAAATGTACTAATTTGTGTATCAGTTGGAACATATTCAATCATGTAATCAAGTTGAGTATGAAGCTCTGATAATTGGCCTAGACCTAGCCATAGAATTCAAAATTAGAAGCCTCCAAGTTTTTGGAGATTCACAGTTGGTCATTAAGCAAGTTTTGGGAGAATTCAAGTGTGTAAGTGGTGTTTTGGAGGAGTATCTAACTAAGGTCAAATGGTTAATCAGTTTCTTTGACCATGTTACATTCACACACAGATATAGACTAGAGAATAAAGAGGCCAATGAGATGGCTCAAGCAGCTTCTGGTTTAAAGATACCTAAAGGGGCTTAGGAAAGGGTGATTTGAATTAAGAGAAGAAACTTTTCTACGCTTAGGGATAAGTGTAGAAATTTTTTGCCTATTCTTACTTTGGATGTAACAGAGGAAGATTGGAGATTCCCTTTAATACAATACCTATCGAATCCTAATGAAGGGAGTAATAGGCAAGTAAGATATCAAGCCCTAAATTATGTTGTCATGGGAGATGACTTATTTAGGAAGGCTCATGATGGTTTGACTTTGCTTTGTATTGGCAAATTAGACCGAATGAAGGCCATGGATGAAGCACGTAAGGGAATTTGTGGAGCCCATCAATCTGGTGACAAAATAAGATGGTTGATTAACAGGTATGGCTATTTTTGGCCATCAATTAGGAAAGATTGCATAATGTATGCAAAAAGATGTCAAAGTTGCCAAAAACATGGCAATATTCAAAGAGTTCCAGCCATAAGTCTACATTCAATGGTGAAACCTTGGCCTTTCAGAGGATGGGCCATGGACTTGATAGGGCAAATTTTCCCAACATCTTTAGAAGCACATTCTTACTTATTGGTGGCTACTGATTACTTTACCAAATGGGTAAAGGCAGTGCCTCTAAAAGTGGTGACACAGAGAGTTCTTAAAAAAGAATGTGATCCATAGGTTTAGTTTACCCCTATCCATTACTGTCGATCTGGGCACAATGTTCAATGGGGATGAGGTTAAAGGGTTTGACATAGAATATGGCATTTAGATATTAAACTCCTCACCCTATTATGCTCAGGCAAATGGATAGACTGAAGTAACAAATAAGATTGTTAAGAACACTTTAAAAAGGATAATTGAGGACAATCCTAGGGATTGGCATAATCTCCTGTCAAAAGTGCTTTGGGCGTACAGAAATTCCAAGAAAAATAGTACAAGCACTACCCCATATGAATTAGTTTATGGACATGATGCTGTATTACCCTTGGAAGTGACAGTGAGGTCCAATCGACTGGCCAGGCATTTGGACATTCCTATGGATAAATATGCAGAAGCCATGTCGATTGAGTTGCAGGATTTAGAGGAAAAAAAGTATTATGGCCTTTAATCACTTGATAGCTCAGAAAAAAGAAAGTTGAGAGGAGCTACAACAAGAAAGTGAAAAGTAAAGTATTTTCTGAAGGAGAGTTGGTGTGGAAAACTGTCTTACCAATTAGCTTAAAAAGCCCAGAATATGGCAAATGGTCTCCAAACTGGAAGGGTCTAGTTAAAATACATAAGGTCCTTAGAGGTTGAGCTTATTATCTTGCTTCTTTAGAAGGTGAGCTACACAGGAGAGTCATTAATGGCAAGTACCTTAAGAAATATTATCCAACTATGTGGGAGTGCATGAATAAGCCATGAAAGCATGAAAATGGGCATACATGATAAGCCATAGTAAAACATGATAGATTTTCCATTAAGAAATTGTGCCAAAAAGTACAATTCCAAAAAAGTACAAGTCATAATAATTACATTTGGTCTAGTCTTTTTGAAAATACATTAAAAGCCTACTCCAGGCTTGAAGGGTAGTTTGGTGCCCAATTTTATTCTGCCTAGGTCTGGCTTGAGCTTGTTTTATGGCAGGTGGGCCACCTTCTGCTTGAATAAGAAGTGTTGGAAGTTGTTGAGAAAGGCTGGCATGTTCTTGTTCAGCAGTAACTTTTTGAGCTCTCACATGGGCTAGTTGAGCCTCTAGTTGAACCTCTTCCATTGTGAAAAGAGCAAGCTGAGTAATGAGGGCTTGAGATCTGGTAGAAGCCTCCGTCAAAGCATCAATTGATTTTTTTCATTTGATCTACTTGGGTTTCAACAGTTTTTGGCTCAGCATGGAATTGGGTGATTGCCACTAAATGCTGTGGAAGTTCTAAGAGGAAGGTATGGAAAGCCTGCACTTGATCTGGGTCAAAGATTTGAGGCATCAGAGGTGCAATGGCTTCCAGACAATTAGTCAAAGTTGTGGCTTGAGAAATAGCCAAATTATCCAAGGGCTGGCCAAGTATTTTGAAGAATTTGTCTATCAATTCTTGCTCCTCATTAGATAGTTGCTTTAATCTTTCTTCAACAGTTAGATTGGCAACAGTTTGTTGAACAACAGAGATGCCCAAGAGTAGGTCTTGCAGAGGAGTAACTCTGGGTTGCTGCAATAAAGAGTTTAAGTCAGTGGCTAACGTAAACTATGGAAAATAGACCATTTGAAAATATGTTACCTCTATTGAAGGTGTAATAGAAGTTTCAGTGTTGGACAAGTTGGAAGTGGCCACAGCTGCCCTTGAAGGACTTTGAAATGGTGTTGTTTGTACTCCCATATCAGTAGTAACTAAGTTGTGAGTGGAGATGTCAATCTGTCAGAAGAATCAAAAACATGAGCAAAAGCATCTTGCGACAAAAAGGAAATAAAAGATAAGATAAACACTTGCATAGGGAATGTCATCTGTGAAGGAAAAACTTAAACTTCAGGAATGGTTGTGTCAAAGACATTGGTGATGAATTCTCTAACAGGCCTGGAGTTACAGGAAGTTTGAACTCCTATGTCCGTGGTGATGAGTTTGGACAAGATCCCTTGACCCATAGGAATTTCAACTTGGTCTGATAAGAGAGCATCTACTGGTGAAGATGGATAGAGGTAGTGGGGAAGTGAACAGGTTGTGTAAGCACCTCATGAGGAGTTTTCATGTCACTTGAAGTTGATTCATTATCCAATACCTCAGTGTCAGCTCTGTTAGCCTCATTCCTTTGGTTGTAGAATGAAACATGACTGTCCTGAGAAATGTTACCATTTTGTTTAGAGACAAGGTCATAGACAGGAGAACTTTTGTCGACAGAAGTTGTGTGGCTGTCAGGGTTGTCAGTTAAATTACTTAGGTTTTCTCTGACATAACTTGAGTCAATTGGAGTTTCTCTGGCATGGCTAGGGACTTTTGATTCTTTTGAGGAAGAGGCCACGCCAGGAAAATTGATGACTTCATTTGTTCCATGGCGTACCCCTTTAAGAGGGAAGGCCATTAAGTCTCCCAAAGCTATTCCCTGAGGAATATCAGACAAAATTTGGGCTAGTTCAGGGCCAATTCTCTTAGGCTTGTTCTCTCTTGACTAACTTGTTCTTCATAAAGGGGATGTTGGTGTTCTGAGTTTTGTTGAGGAGAGGGTAGTGTGGTCTGGTCTTCAAGCATAGGAGGGGGATTGATTTGAATTTTAGGCAGCTCTTCATTTGCAAGCAAAGAAAGGGGTTAGAGTGGTCTGGTTTTCAAGCAATCTCTCATGAGAAGAAGGAGATGTAGCTGGAGAGAGAAGTCTTATCCTCTTGTATGACTGAAAGTATGTCTGAAAAAGAAGAACGAATGTGGAATAGAGTGTTAGTACATTAAACATAATGCATAATGATTTAGCAAAAACTTGAATGAAAGTTATACCATTATTAGAAGAGAGGAAAAACTGCTAGAAGAAGAAGATGTTGGTGCAGCAAGAGCTGTGGTTTGAGGAGGAACTGGTTATTCTTGTCTTCTTTTTGACCTCCTCTTAAGGGTGGCACCACCCCTCTAATCGTGGCTGGGAGGACAAAATTTCCTAAATTTCCTCTTGTTTATTCTTAGTCCTCCTTTCAATTTCAATACCTTGGTTGTAAGGTGTGAATCCTTCACAGCTAGTGGTATTTAAGGAATTGCCTTTGTGCTTCCTTGGGGGGTTCATTGGAGCTTTGCCTTTGTTTTTAGGGGCTAGAATGGCCTAGGTAGGCATCTCTATAGCCAAAGGATTGGCCTTGACAAGAGACTTGGCTGCATGAAGGAAACATGGCAAGTCAGTACCATTACACACCTAATGAAAGCAATTTTAATAACAAGTATAAATAAAAAAGAGCATAAGGGTTTACCAATGCTCATTTCCACTCCTTTCCAGTTGTCAGGATGCACATTCTAGAGACAAATTTGAACTTCCTCGTCAAAGATAGCATTCATGAGAAGCCACCATTCTTTGAATCTTGTGGTGGTGTAGAGTGTGGTGTTGCAGTAGTAAAAGCTGAACTGGTCAAATAATTCTTGATTCTCAGCTAAGAGAGCCTTCACATCTGAGGGGTCTTTAAACTGAAGTCTAGCCCCAAGTGGTTCATGAATTGTAGGGTGGAAATAAGGGCAAGGAACAGCTTGATATAGACCCATTTGCCTGGCCTATTGGCCAGGGTTATAACTCTCAAAGCTGCAGTTTAAGAGTCTGCTGGTGGAGATAGACCCTCTTACCAGAATATATCTAGGAGTGAGGATTTGAGCCCAAAAGGTTTTTTGTTTTTGTCTCCAGTCATCATCCAAAGTGTGGGGCTCAGCATTAATATATGTGAGCCTAGGTGAAGTAAAATAAAAATGTTGGAAGGGGATAAAAAGCTAAGGATCTCTGTCGATAGGTAGTTCATAGAGAGTGGTGAATACCTTGGTGAAGGAATTGGAGTTAGCTGGTCTAAAGAAGAGAAAAAATTTAGCATAACTTTCACATACTGAGAGGTATGGAGTTTGGGTGGTAGGCCTAATTTCAGGAAAATAGGCATAAAGTCAGGCTTGAAAAAGCCAGAAAGGGCCACCATAGTTATGATCAATTTCCTTATCAATTAAGGAAAATAGACCTCTGTACAAGGTACCTAAAAGGAAAAAAACAAAGGCCAGATCTATGCCTTCTTGGATACATATGGCAAGAGTTAAGTATTCCTTCGTAATTTTAAAACCAGGAACACACAAGAAGTGTTGAAAAAGCCACAGTAGGTAAAAGGCTATTCTTTTTTCATTTGAGGGTTCAAGGCCAAACTTTTGATACTTAGCCTGGAACTTTCCATAACTAAGGTCAGTATCAAGTTTGATAGGTGTCTTTGGGGTTAGAAGTGCACTGATATGTTGGCCAGAGGTAGGTAGGCCAGTTAAATGAACGACATCAAGAATGGTGGGAGAGATCATACCACATCTCAAGATGAGGGAGTTACAAGATAAAGACCAAAAGTAGGCAGCAGCACTGATGGCCCATTTGTCCATGTCTAGGGCAAAGGTTGACAGTTTGATGGCATCGTAAATACCTAAAGTCCTCCAGAGATCAATATCGTACACCATCATTCGCTGGAGCCATAGCCGCTAGTTAGGGTTAGGTTTTTGCCATGTGCGCAGAGGGTTAGGGCTTGAGTCCCAATAATGCCAAGCTAGCTTCGCCTTATTAAAGAGCATCATTTCGGTGTCTGCGATAGGGTAATAATGAGTAAGTTCATCAAGAATGGTTGTAGTAAAAGTAGGGCCCAATTCCCCTTGTGTAGAGCTATCGCGGCTTAAAATAATATAGCTGTTGAAGATGTGTTGACGAAGTAGTTGCTAGAACTCAATTGGGAAACATTGCACAGGTAACGTTTCTGCTTGTTTCTTTCCTTTGGTTTCAGCTCGTTTGGGTGCCATTGGAATGTATGAGCAAAAAAGGGTTTCAAAGAAAGAGGTTTGAAGAGGTAAAGAACAAAGTAAGACAGAAGGATTGAGTGTAATGAAGTGATGAGTTGAATTCTGGCATTCAAATAGCTTATGGTGGACCCTCCTGATTGGGCTTGGGCTTATTTCTGATAATTGGGCTTTATAGTTGGGCCTATTTAATTCGTGTTGGGTCAGTTTTAGCATCTGGGTTTTATTATAAGTTTTTGGGCTTTGATACATGGGTTTATCTTCATAAGTCTGAATGAAATGCCCAAGTTCATAAGTGTCCAAACGTTATTTTGTCCTTTCTAATATTCATTCAAAACAAAAACATCTTTTTGTCTTGAATAAGGGGGGCATTGTTGGCACTAAAATTTATATCCTCTATCGATTAAGCATAACGAGTGCAGAGAGTTGATCAAGTAAATGTTAAGGATGAAGACCACAAGTTTGTAATGGAATGTGAGTCCCAAAATGCAGAGCAGTTGTTAAGAGCGAGACAGTCAAAGGAGCATATGTGGCAGGAGCAGTTTTTCCTGTCAATTCATCTAATAGTGCAGTAATATGTGGCCAACGTGGCTCAGGTGTCAAGCCATGAAGTTAGGCATGCTAATGATGTAGGGTACGTGGCCTGTTTGCAAGAGGAAGAGAATGTTGCAGCAGAGAAGCAGTTACCAGCGGTTATGAAAATCATGGGCAGTTATACAAGAAATGAAGGTAACTGGCTCCATAATGGGTCACGTGGCAGCAGAGAATGAGCACAGCCAGCAGTATAAAGGTTGGAAATTCAAAGGAAAGAGGACTTTTTTTCAACAACATTCACAATCCATGTAAAATTAGGAGTAGTATAACTTAACTAGTAATAGCTTCTGTACTTGGGAGTAATTCCATTTGTAATTCAACCTCTGTAGCTAAGTTTTCATTTGTCGATTGTGATGTACATTGAACTTGTAATTTAATTCCTATAATTAAGTGGCAAGTTTACTTGTTCTTCAATCAATTTCAGTTTATTTCTCCTTGTTTCTTTGCATTACAACCTCCAAAGAAGTCCTTGAATCTGTCAAGGCATAGGACATTCAAACCACAATTCCTTGATCTATTGTTGTTTGTGAAATTTTGGTTATTCTGTCGAATCACCTCTGCCGATTTGACTCAAACCAGATTTTTGCTAACACATGTCCCATTCCATTTTATCTCTCTATTGTCTCCCTCTTCAAGACTCATCTCTTTCATTGTTCCATTTGTATATTTCTTGTTTACCTCTCTTTCTTAGCAAATCATCTGCAGATTCTATACAAACATGTCCCATCCAATTTTCTCTCTTTAGAGTCTCTCTCTTCAAGATTCATCTCTTTTATTTATTGTTTTATTTGCATATCTCTTATTTATCTCTCTTTCTTAGCAAACCATTTGCAGATTCTAAAGGTCACAAACCTCCTCACAATAATCCTTTTTATTCTCTCTCTCACACACTCACACACACACACACACACACACACACACACACACAGAGTCTTCCCCCTTTTCAAATTACAACATCAAGCTTCCAATAATCAAATAGTAATTGCAAAAATTACTCTCCCTTGTGATCTCATCTATTTATGGTTAAGTGCCGATCACAATGGTTTCAGTTGTAGGCTGAATGATGGTGAAATGGCAGTGGTAATGGCAATAGCGATGAGTGACCACGGCATAGTCGGTGTGCCTTTTCCTTCTTCCATTTTATTTTCTCCACTATTTTTTTTTTACTCTTAGATTTGGATTTGTGTTTCTAAGTTGTGTTTGAATCATTTTCTTTTTCTTTTCTTTTTTTTTTTTGATCAGTGCATGTGAGGTTTCTATGGCTTACTTTCTCTATACAATCCTTGATTATTATTGTTCGATTTCGATTGAAATCGAATCGCCAACCGAATAAAATAAATGGACGGTTTCGAACAAAGCATCGGTCGACATTGGTTGACAAAATCTCCAACCCGAAAGACTTGATTCAAGTAACGATTCCACTACTAAACTCGAACTGCCTGACCCCTAATGGAAAACATGAATGATGATATTACCATTAGATAAATGGTTTTGATATATAATTTTTTGATCAACTAGAACCAAAATAAACATAATATCCACACGTGGGTTAAGAATAGTCCACATCATAGTCGAATAATAAATTTTTTATTTAATAAAAACCATTAAAAAGTGAATAAAAGATATAATGGAAACTAAAATCTTATCCTATATTATTAATTAGGACAAAATTCACTTTATCCCTTTGTGATTTTACTCGAAGCATTTTATTCCATTATAGTTCAAATATAAGGAAAGAACCCCTCTATGTGCAAAGTTAACTCTCTTAAAAGTAAGAGCAAAATTACCTAAATACTCCTATGGTATATTCTCTTTTTCTCTTCTCTAATATATATAATGAGTGCTGCTATTAACACCCCATCACTTCATCCTCCAAAGAGATTTCATCCTCCCAACCACAAAAATTGGACACCGAACTATTCGGAACTCCCTATTTTCCTACTTTGCAGACTTTACCACGGATGCCTGCAACGATTATATATTTTCATCGATGGACCTCAAAAGGGACAGTGAAAAGAAAAAGGTTTTATCATCCTGTAGACACCCCATTTTTGACCGACCTTAAGACTCAGACGTCATCGATTGAGCGCTCGATGATAGTGCATGTCGTGCTCGTTTCGAGGTTTCGGAGTTTTGACTGAAAGCCTTGCCTCTAGGCCTCTGAACTCTTTGTGCTTTGGCTCGATTTGTAGACCGAACCTTATTTCTCTTCCCTGGAGGGAGGGAGTAGTCTATAGACCACCTTTTCGTGGTCGTAGACCACTTTTCTCGTTTGGAGACCAGTTTTCAATTTTCGGAGCCTCCGGCCGTACGCCTTGACTCGGGACCGCTTAATGTTCTCCGTTTGGCGTGGTTTTTGAACCACACCTTGTTGCCTCTGCCTAGAGGGACACTGTGGTCCGGGAGACCACTTTTGGGGTCGTAGACCACTTTTGATGCCCGTAGACTAGTTTTCGAGGCTTCCAGCCGCGCGCCTTGCCTCCCGTACTTTCGTCTTGCATCCATTTTGGTTTGTTTTTGGTACAAACCTTGTTTTCCTTGTTTGGGAGGTGGTACAAGGATGGGAGACCAGTTCTTCCCCTTGGAGACCACTTTTCCTCCCACCAGCCAGTTTTCTGGTCGGCCAACTGGTCTCCTTGGTCTTTGGGCCATCTTTTCTGGTCGGCCACCACACCACTGCATTGTTTTCATGCTCTAGACTCTCTCCCACCATAGCCGACCACTTCAAGTAGCTAGCCGACCACTTCAAGTGGTCGGCTGCTTTTTATCACCTTTTTGGAGATATTTTCTTCCAACTAGCACAGTTGGAAGGCACTAAAGCCATCCTCCATACACGTGTATGGAGGGATGGCCTTGAACCCTAAGCTTGTCCAACAAGCTTGTTTTTTGTTCTTTTTATAAGAGAACCTCCTCCTCCCTCCTCCAGGTTCAGTTCTTGAGGCTTGAGAGTTATCCATACATACTTATATCTATCTTGCTCTTGTTCTTCATTTTGTGCCTTAAAAGTGTCATTTTACCACACTTTAACACACAAACACACACTCAAACACCTTACTCTTGTTGCTAAGGCTTCTTGAAGTTGTTTTCGAAGTTTTTGGACTGGTTTTGGTTCAAAAAGTGTGCTAGAGTTGCAGCTTTGAAGGTGTTCATCAAGGGTGAGCCTTAAACCCCTTAAACCCCTTGTTTTGCTTAAGCTTTTGGACCTATTTTCATGATGATTTAAGCTTAACTCTTAACTGCAAAAAGTCCTATTTTTCAGTCCTTAAAATGTTTGTTTAAGGTCACTTTTGTGTTGGGGGTGGTCTACCCCCTCTTAGGCCTTGTTAGGCCTTGTTTTGAGCCATCCCTTTTGGCTCTTGTTCTAGCCTTTTCATGGCCTTCTCACCACTGAAATTCAGAGGATTTTCCCTAGTGGAAAGGTGGTTTTGAGGTCCCAAATAGGAGAGGGTCATCCCTTCTCCTTGTATTTTGAATACTTGCTTCATATGCCTCATGTTTGAGCATGTTTATTAAGCTTGTATTGGCTTGTTCTTAGCATGTATTTGGGGTTATTTTGAGATGGCATGCCACTATTTTTGGTTGTCTTGATCACCTCATGCATGCTTAATACACTTGTAGTGTAACTTTCATAAACTAGTCTTATATGCTTCATGAAGTAGCATGTCTTTCTAGCTTATGTTGACTCTATTTCAGTAGGTTTTTGGTGATGTTTTGCCATGTCATATCTCTGTTAAGGTTTGGTTTGGTTGGCCTTTGCATGCTCCATACACTTGTAGTGTAATTCCATAAATTAGCCTAATGTGTATCATGCTTTAACATGTCATTCTAGCATGATTTTGGCTTAACTTTGAGAAGATTTTGTCCATGTTTTAGCATGCTTAAGCTCTGATTTGTGTTGTTTTGGTCTTGCATGCCATGTTTTGTAGAGCTATAATGCATTCTAGCTTGTTAGCTTTGTGTATCAAGTCCACTAGCATGCATTGCTTGGCCTATTTGAATGATTTGGCATCATTTCAAATGTGATTTCAGTGCATGTTTCATGGTCATACACTTGCATTTGTCATTCATTCAATGTGTTGGAGGGTTTGCCCTTTATGCCTTAACATGAATCATTGCGTATGCCTTCATGCCTAAGCTTGCGAGCTGTCATTTCAATGTATTTTTGGGGTTATTTTGCCATGATATAACTCTGATTTTTGTTAGCGAAGCCATCTCATGCTTGGTCTTGGTAGGTGTAGTGTAATCCACCTTATTTGCCTTGCATATCCCATGCCTTATGCCCTTCATGTTAGCATATTTTGACTTCCTTCCGTGCATGTTTTAGACTCATTTTGACATATTCTAGGACTTTTTTGGATTGCCCTTGCCATATGCTTCATGTTTTGCATAGCTATAGTATAAGTGCCTATGATAGTTTCAAGTTTTGGGTACCATAGCATGCTTCATTTGTGTTGTGTACATGATTTGGCATCATTTACCATGACATTTCAGAGTATGTAGCATTGCCATGTTCCCACTTCATTCACTCTTTAGGTGCCTTTGAGTGTTATGCATTGTTGTCTACTTTGTGACCTAGCATGTATGCCATCTTGCCTAGGTCCTTGAGCCCTCATCTTAGCATGTTTTGGTCTTTGTTCAGACCTATTTAAGCTTTGTCCATGGTTGGTTCATGCATTTGTGCCATGTTGTGCATGCCTCCTATGTGTTGCTCTTTGCTAGCCTTATGCCTTAAGGACTATAGCATACCATGCTTGTATTGTTTGAGTGATTTGGCATCATTTTATACCTTATTTCAGAGCTTATAGTGTTGTTACACTTCCATGTTTATTGCTTCTTGAGCACTCTTGAGAGTTGTGCTCTTTGGCCTAGTTGATGGGCCAATGCATGTGCATGCTTTGTTTTGCGTTTCATGTCTTTGTTTTGGTGTTATGGCCACTGATTTGGACATGATTGAGGTTTGTCCATTTTGGTTTAAGACCATTGAGTATGTTTGCTTTCATGTTATTTGCATGCTTACATTGTCATGTTGTTGCATGCTTATGTTGTTCATCGCATTGTGTATGCCATGTTCTTTGCATTGTGCATGCTCATCTTACATCGCATTGAGTATGCCATGTCGTTCTTTGCATTGTGTATGCCATGTAGTTGCATTGTGTTTTGCATACCTTGCAATCCATGTTTTCATGCTTAGGTTGCATTGCATGATTGCATGCTTGTTGTTGTTTGCATTGTGTTTGGAATAGGTGTTAGTCTAAACATGGGAAACGAGGGGCGTTTCATACTTGAAGTGATGAATCGTGCCTCAATTCTCGGTCGCCGACGCTCTTGATCTATCATGATAGAGTTTTAGGCTTTATGTGTTTATGTGTGCATTCATTTCATATTGAATTGTGCAACTTCACCTCTCGGCCATCATGCATCGAAATGCATGATTGGTGGCCCGAAGGTCGAGAACCGCACTCCTTTGAGCTTATGAAATGATAGGGAGGGTGGTTCTGCACACATATCTTGCAAATACATTGCCATGCCCTTTCTTGCTCTCTGTTGCAGCAAAGTAGAGAAATGCAGCAACAACTGGTCGGCCAGCCAGAAAAACTAGCTGGCCGACCACTTTTTCTGGTTTTTAACAAAGATAGGTGGTCAGCAGGTGGCTAGAAACACCAACAACTGGTCGGCAGCCCTCCTACAGGTTCCCAAGGTGAGTTAGAAGCTTTCTGGAGCTTGGTGCAAGGTTCTAAGAACAATTGAAAACAGAGGCAAGTCGAGCATCGCGACGGATTTCTGAAAACGAGGCGACCGAGCATGCGTGCATTCTTCTCCCTCTGAGGCCTCACTGATTTATCGCTTTACTTAGCTAATTTGCTTAGCTAGTTTATGCTTTGGTTCTATACCTAATTAGTTAATGCGTTTAACTATTCAATTTGTGTTGTAATAGCTTAATTAATTAGCTTGTTAGTTAATTAGTTTTGTGATGTAATAATTAGTTTAATTAGCTTAGATTAGCTAGTTAGCTTCTTATTCGGACCCTCCATCGAGAGGGCCAATTGTTGCAATAAGCGTGCATGTGTATGATACATGTCTTCCAACCTCCATTTCTTTCTCTCTTTTACTTAACCGCTTACGATGGTTAGTTTTAGGGCATATTTTGATTAGCATACCTTATGCTTGCATGTATGCATTTATTCATCTGTATTGCATGCATCGGGCTCGGCACATCATACTAACTACATTGTATTTCAATTCCAAGTTGAATACATGTATCAAGTTGCATTTCACATGACATCTTAGAATAGCCGAGCCTATCTGAATTGCATTTTTGCATGTGTTGCATTAGCCATTTTAACATGAACTAGGATCATGCATGATTTCTAACTAGTTCTCTGTTTTGGCTCGAAGTACACTGTGAGTGTTTACACTTTAGTATACTGCATATGTGTAAGTGCTGCCATGTTAGCATGCTTGCCATGTGGCTAACTGCTTAAGTGATTAACTGCATGAGTGCCTATGGATGAAAGTTGGATTTCTTGAATTGGAACAATTCATTGAAATCCGTGACTTAGCCTACTTGCGAGTAGCAAACTTCAAATCATTTTCACAAACGAACATGCAATGTTTTGTTCCAACTTAGGCGATCTAGTCTATACTTGTATGTTGTGCCCATCACGTAGTAATTCTAGGTTAATAACCGGAATAAGAGCGTATGTGTTTTCAAAAACAACATATCATGTTAGTAAAGACCGATCTTTTGATCGGGCGAGCGGGGGTGCTCATTGCATGACCTTCCCCTCTCGTACCCAAGTTCCCGAGCCGAGGCAACTTTGGTGATGACGGACACGTGGCCTTAGACACGAGTCAGGGTTTCCTAAATTTTCCTAAAATAAAATATTTAGGTGGCGACTTTGTATCTCGCAAAGCAGTCCATGTTTGGCACTTCTTTATAAAAATCAGTTTTCCAAAACGATTTACCGGTTTGGACTCTTTGGTGATTTATCGGTTTCACATTGCACTTTGTGAGATTAGATTCAGAACCGTGACATTGAGTCCGAACTGTAGTAGCTCAGAACAAAACGAATTCGCGCCCTCGCAGCGCAGAGTCGGGGAGTTCTTGGCGACAGATCTACACATCCTGAATCCAACTTTATCCTTCCAAAAAAAGGTATTATCCTCCTGAATGTCCCATCTGGACCCAACCTTATCTCACCAAATCAACCATTGCAAAGAGTCCGAATACGTCCGTTCTATCTAGGGTTTACACGATAACTGTTTCCGCAAGACTTAACCTTTAATTAGGGAGCACATCCCATCAATCCATACATAACGCATTATCATCTCTTCATTATTCAAGTGATCGAAAACCCAATACCACCCCCAATTAAGGTTTCCGTTGAGTTAGATGTCCTAAATTAAAATTAGAACAACTTAATAAGATAATAATATCCACATAAGCACAAGCATCATCAAATGAAGAAGATAAGGAACATAATCATAACACATGCAATATCATACCAAGACTTGATCATATACTAATAAGCATATTCATGAAGACAAGAGTTTAGAATACCAATACAAAACTAAATTTTCAAATTTAGTACCATTTAAAGTTTAAAATCAAAAGGACCATTTCAGATTTTTCCCGAGTCTAGTCTTCCTATGGTTCAAATTTGTCGACCTTTACGAAAATAAGATTTTCTTTTAAACTATTCACTCTTTTTCAATGAAACCAATTTTCCTTGAAAGCTAACCCTTTAAGGAATTTTTTGATGTAAAACCAAGGTCCAGGAGATTGTTCTACAGTTTTATACAATTTTCGGAAGTGGGCTATAAAACAGGTTTTTCATGCACAATACTCAAAATAAGAAGGTTGGTGAGAAAAGAGACCAACTAAGGGAAATTTTTCACTTCTTTTGTGATGAAAACATACTAAATAATGTCTCAATAACTCATACTTTTAGGGGTTGTTTGGAAAGTGCTAGATTAGTATACTTTTTGACCTTTTACGAAAAAATGTGAAATATGAGTTGGATTTGAAGTGATATGGTAGAGAGGTGATGTGACTTAAATAAGATGATTGTGACCTAAATAGGATAATGTGCTATTTTAGCACATGCCAAACAACCACTTAGAGTGATGGTATGCGTTTGGAAATAATGTGAGATATGAGAAGAAAAATGTAGTTTTGTATCTATGAAGAGGAAATATGAGTAGAAGAAGGATCAGAGCCCAATCCCAATTTATCAACTTTGAACACATGAACACCATTACAACATATCTGAAAATATGATTTTTAATCTCTAATAACATGTATTTGAAAAGAGAAATAAAAGGAGAGATGGTGATGTAGCTTACTTGAGGCATGATTGATTAGCTAATAAGACCTTCTCTTTTCTTTCCTTTCCTCCACCAAGCTCACTTTCTTGCCCTCTCTTCCTCTCAGCCGAATGGAGTGTTTGTGTATGTGTTCTTGTGTGTAAAATGCTAAGGAAGGGGTTTTATTTATACTAAAATTGGTGCAAAAGGTTGAAATTGTCCATTGGTTGGAAATGGATTGGATATTTTGGATTTACTTGGAACTTAATGGAATGGTGAATGATTAGAGGCCTTAATTATGCAATTAATCATGATCTAGTCAGGCTTTGGTTAGGTTGGAACTTGGGGTGTAAACAAAGTTCCTTGTTTTGGGGGTATTAATAAACTTTTCCATGAATTCATGGATTATGTTTGGAAAAATTCTATATATTTTTCTTCGCTAGGGTGGCTGGCCATGTGGGGTGGATTTGAGGGGATTTTTTATTTTTATTTTGTGTACAATTTGAAGATATTTTGTATACAAAATTATTTATTTAAGAAAGGTACAAGTATATATATGTATATATGTAATGATACTAACTTGTGGTCAATTTGTAATTCAAGTAAAATGTTAGGGCTAAGGCCTTAATTTATGAATAGGAAAATTTATTTAAGTGTAGAATTAAATTAAATTAGGGTTAGGGAAACTAATTCGGTTTAGGTTTCTTGTTTCGAATTAAAAGGCTATCAATTCAACGAACACAATGAAAACCGGAAAAATCTTGGGTTTAAGTGATCAATCTATATTTAGGGAATTAATTAATTAGTATTAGGGTATAATAAATAATTCATAAGTTACTGAAATCGATTAGGGTTTGCGAGTTTTCAATTGGCGCGCATGTTCGACTCTATAACTAAAATTGAAGACAAATGAGGATTTGAGGGTCTTTATTGAAAGAATTCAAAAGTCAATGACTTAATAGGTTTTACAAAGGTTAAGGGTCTTACATAATCTACAATTTAATTTTTAACCCAATTTATTATTTAATAACATTTTAAATTAAATTAAAATTTTGATAAAATATAACAATTAGGGTTAGGATTTGACTGGGATTAAGATTTAATTTGGACAATAAGATGAATATAAGGATATTATTGACATTTGATTTAATTTTTGACTTTGACTTAACACTTTTGCATTGCCCACTCTCAATTTGAGAGAGTGTGACATACCTTCCATTATTTTTACAGCAATGCTAGGTATCATGAAAAACATTTCATGAAAATAATCATGAAAGTTTTGTGACCTTTGGATTACACTTAGAATAAAGTACCACACACTAATCAAGGTAATCCAAGGATCATAAATCTTTCATGATCATTTTCATGAAAAATTTTTCATGATCCCTAACTTTTCTCTTATTTTTAAAGGAAAAATTAAGCATAGCACTTTAATTCAAAATCATACGAAAATTCTCTGCTTATTTTTTAACCATAAAGGGTAAAGTGTTGCAAGATGAAATTACAAAGGGCAAATTATTTGTGAACAGAGTCCATCCATGGATGCCATTGTAGGTGATGACAGCAAAGTAGGCTGAGTTCTCGGCGATGAATACAAGAGAGAAGGTGTTATTTGTGGAGGTCAAAGTACTTTATTTTATGGAACAAAATTTATTCGAAGGATGATGCAGTCAAAAACTTATGTGGTTTGATGTTGCTAGACCAATGAAATGGGTAGCAATTTTATTTTATTTTATTTTAGTTTTTTCAAATGCAATGGTAACTGAGAGGGAGATTTATGATTTGGATTGGGCCGTGATAATGGCCAAGCAAATTGTGGCCGAACACATTTGGGCCGTGGCAGCCTGGGCCCATCCAGAAAGGATTTTTGCTTGGTAATGGCATAGTTGCTGTGGAACCGAGCTACTTGGGCTTGTTGGCGCGGAAGCCGGTCTAGTGAAGGTTCGACCGAGATGTCTGCTGCCTCACTGGGTTCCACGGTTCATGTGTTAGCTCGGCAGGAAAGCCAACAGCTAACCAGCATGACTTATCCCAAGCTCGGCTATGCCGGAATGCACCCGAGCTTGGTCGTCATTGAGCTTGGCGAGCGGAGCGCTCCGGCTAGCTGCGCAGCACGGCCGTTGACAGCCGAGATGCTGCAGCCCGGCTGTCGAAATCCCAATAGTGTGGGCTGGCAGTTTGGTTAGGTGATGTTCAGCAAGATTTGTGCTGACAGATGGGATAGCAGTACCACGTGTCGAGAGACTAATGGGAGTAGATTTGGGGCGCAGAAGGTATATAAGTGAGTCTGCGCCCCCCCCATGCCTAGACAGATGAACATTTGGTGAGACATACACTAAACACTCAACACTCTCCCTTCTCTCTATCTATCCCCTGTGTGTGTGTTCTAACTTGATCGTCGGAGGGGTTTTCCGGCCACACACCGCCGGGTAGCTCACCGTCGTTGTGCTCGCAAGTCGATCGGACGGACAGGAGCTTGAAAGAAAGGAGTACGGGCTCGCCTGAATATTTGCTCCCCGTACAGTAACAATATTGTATATATGATTTCTAACGCCTCCAACAAGATTAGTCTCATAATTTTCAACACTTTGAAATGTGGTTTTGTACTTGTGATTTGCTGAAATATGAGCTTCTCGAAATGCATGAAATTTAATCTAGTTGAAGTAATTTTTGATTCATAGTTTGCATCTTAATTTTAATTATATCCACCCCTTCACCACCAACCCACCACCACTGTTATGTCTCCACCACCACCTCTCTCTTGGGGGGCTACGATAATGGCAGGGTAATGAGGGTGATAGTTGAGGGGTAAGGCAGGTATTTAAGATTTAAAAGGATACGAAGTGGAGACAAAAGATGAAAGATTAGGGACAAGGCTATTTTAAGGATTACGGAGAGTTTTAATAAGATAAATAAATAATTAGAAAATCGATGTAACCGTGATTAAGGGCTTCGAATTACAAGGCTAAAAAACTAAAATACCCTCTTAACTATGTTCATTATTACGTGTAGTCCATGTCTAGTGAATTCAAATAAAGATGAAGTATAATAGGATATTTTACTAATTTTTTAAAATTTATGAACATTTCAAACTTCAAAAAAATTTAGAATTTAGTAATATCAAAATTATTAACACTTCTTTGAATAAGCTCATACAATTCAGCCCATCGAAACAAATATAACTTATAAAGTTGTAGAGTACACAAGAGAACAAATGGAAATTAATGCACTTTAGAAACTCTAATGCTGTTGTAGTACTAGCATAGCGGAAGGGGAAGGGGAATACAAATGAGAGAAATGAAAAATTAAGAATAAAGCCCAAAAGAAGAAGAAAGAAATGTGACAAGTTAAGGTCCATAGACAGAAGAATTGAATAGCTGCTTGTTGATATTATGAGCTGTGAGATCTTTCTTCTTCTTGAAACGTTTAGAGGCAACTTTCAAAATCTTTGCCCACTCCTGCATATTATTAAAATAATACACCATATCATTTAGTTATATTCACAAGAAAAGAAAGAAGCATCTTTAAACTTGTACTCTACTGAGTCATGTCAAAATCTTGGACAAATAAACAAGTAAACTGAATGAATTAATGGATCCAATAGATGATATCAATAGTTGGAGGTCAAATTCTCAATTGATAATAGATAACTTTCATACAAAATATAAATTCATCTAAAATGAAATGTCAACAATCAATAGTGAATATTCTGATTTGAAATAAAAAGTTCACAAAAAACCACTCACCAATTTGTTTTGCCCAACATATGTGTTCTTTGTTGATTGATGGAGCATTGATCCAATTGCTACCAATAATTTTCTTTGTATAAATAAATTGTATAGCAGTTTTTGTTTTACTATTTTTGGAGATGAATAAGGGAAAGGAAATTACACCTCTCAACAGTATAATTCAAATTTAAGTGTCATGCATAATAAAGGAGCACCTCATCCACTAGACTAATCCCTCAACATACAACAGTAATTTCAATATATTTTGATCCATACATTTTAAAATTTGTATATGTATATTTTTTTTCTAACATTAATGTTCAAATATAGAAAAAAATAAAAAATTAAAAAAGAAAAAAGAAAAAAGAAAAAGAAATACCTTTCTTGGTGAAGCCCCCTTCTTGGCAGTAGAAAGAGAGGGTGGAGAAAAATCAAAGTTATGACCCTTTTGCTTATTCTTCTTAGTCTTCCTCTGCTTCATCATCTTAGTGTACCTATTGCTGACATTTTGAAAATTGTCAAAAAGAGTGGTGGCAATCTTGTTCCTGAGATTGGTGGTGACTTGCTTTAGATTGGTTCCGAGCAACAATTCCTTGTCCTCCTTGTCCTCTTTCTTTTCGTCTTCGTAGGACAACTTTCTAAGGGTGGGAATGTCGGATTGAGAAGTAGTAGATAAGGCGGCAGAGACGAAAGACGGAGGAGGAGGGAAGTGGCGGTGGACGAGAGGAGACCAGATGGAACTCTGGGAGTAGTCGAAATCGAAGGCCGAGTTGTCTGGAAACTTACAGAGAAGGTGTTCGGACATGGACGACTCCAAATACTCCACCACCACCACCAATCCAACCCCACTACTTCTCATTCTCTTCTTCTTCTTCTTCTTCTTCTTCTTCTTCTTCTAGATGTTTTGTTTTGGGGTTCTGGATGGGATGTCTTTGGAAACAAACGGTAGTGTAATGTTTTTCCTACAAATGTTTTGCAAGATTTGGAAGGAAGGGGAGGAGAAGGAGGAGGACAAAAAGTAGCCGTTGCGATGTGTCCGATTTATAGGATATTGTAATAGCAAGTACCTCGGTTGGCATTTAATTCTTTTGGTTTAAAAGTCATAAGGCTACTTAAAAAAAAATTAAAAAGTATATAATTTATATTAAAAAGGCAAATTTTTTATTTTTTTAAAATTTTTTTTACATCTTTTCGTAAAAAAAATTAAAAAAATTATTCCAAACGTACTAATTTTTTCATCTTATATGTTAATCAAAAAATTACTAAAATAGTCTGTTTCTAAACGAAATCAAGTATGAGTATAAATTACTTTGACTTTTTTTATAAAGTTTGAGAAAATTATTATAATTAATAATATTAATATTAATTTCATAAAAAGGAAAATGTTAATGAGTTCCGTCTAATTAATTATTTTTATTCTTTTTAACCCAAAATGTTTGTGAATCTATCTATACATATATGTGTGTGTTTAATGATAAATATTAATAAGTATCTCTCAATATTTGTTAATAGAAAGCTTTTGAAATAAATGAGAAGTATGATAAAATAAATCAAAAGAAAATATCATGGATTCGTTCTATATACTTCTTGTCTTCCTGAAACACTTGTTAGCCTTCGTTTGGTATATCTGACTTTTTGATTTTTTTGATTATTTTAGTTATAAAAAGATAAAATATACTTTTTAATTTAATAAGACAAAATATTACATCCAAACCATAATCATTTTACTTTTTCTCTCACAAAAGTTAAAAAAGTCAAAAAATCTATTCCAAATAATGCTTTTTAGCCCCAAACTAAAATAGCCAAAAAAATCAAAAAGCCACCCACATCCCAAACTAACCCTTACTATGTTAACATGATATTTTTTAATTTTTTATTAGTTTGTTTCTTAAAAATGAAATCTATACAGTGTGTTTGGTTTCAGTTTTTGAATTTAGTTTTTTGAAAACTGAGTTTTTTGTTTTTCATATTTTTTTTTTTGTTTTTAGTGAATATTTTTAAAATTTTAAGTATTTTTTTTTTTTTTACTTTTTTAGATGTATCTAACAAATAAAATATTTGTTAAAAATTAATAAATACACAAAAAATACGAAAAATATACTGAATTTTTGTAAATTTTTTTTATTTTATTTTTGGTATTTAGTGAATCTTTTAAAAAAAATTATAAAAATTATACTATTTAAATGTATTTATGTTAGATGTGTCTAAAAATTTTAAAAAAAAAATTACTTACAAGATTAAAAAAATTCAGTAAAACAAAAAAATATGAAAAATAAAAAAAATAAAATTTTTTAAAAAGTATTTTCAAAAAACTAGAAACAAAGTGTATTTGGTGCATCTAACATATATTTTGCATATGTATATGTTTGAAATTATGGCTACAATTTGATTACATATGACTTATATGTATGCATTCTGTTAAAGCATCCCCAACCCTTATTTAGATTTTGAATTAAATTTAAATGATAAAATATACTTACTTTTTCTCCACTAATCCTAACATCAAACCTATCTATCTACCTCCATATATTATATAGGAAAAAATGAGATTTCTAACTCATAAGTCTCGTAGGAGTTCCAATATTTCAATCTTAATTTCTTAATTTTTTTATGTAAAGAAAAAAAAAAATCTCGGCACTTATTGACTTTTTCCAAATCTTTTTGACTTCTCTCATACACACCATTTTCAACTTCTCCCATACCTATTTAATTATTTTGGAAATAATAATTATCCCTTAATTTATAGATTTCAAATGGAAAGATAACAAAAATATTTCATAATCTCTCCATTCTAATTTCTCTCATTGATTTCCAAAAAAATATATTAAAACTTGCCTTCATTTTCTCTTCCTCAAAAGATAAATAATATTTTTCATCAGAATTGTGGGTATTTATTTATATCTTATATATTGTATTATAACACAACCAAAAAAAAAAAAAAAAAAAAACAGATATACAAACATATAAAATTAATAAATATGATTTTTATTTATTCAGTTAAAATCTATCTAAACAAATCTAATTTGAAAATATCTCACACCATCATACTTAAATCAATAAAACTCGCATGTCTATCATATATCTAACTCACATCATAACTTACCTAAATAATAATAATAAAGAAGATAAAAATTAAATTAAAAACCATGGATAAATTTAATTTTAAAAAAAAATAGAAACCCACAGCTTCATCTTAAATAAATTGAAAAAAAAAAAACAAATATAAACAACAAAAATAAAAAAGATAAGAATTTAGATATAGATCTCAAAAAAATATAACTATATCCAAATTTCAATTATAATTATCAATTTTTTTATGTATATCTATCAAAATTTTAAATCACTTAATAGGATAAATTAATTAATTTTCAAGTCTTATTTAAAGAATAATCTGATTAGTCATCTTAACTCCTAGACTTCGCGGGCACTGGCAGAAGAGTTGACGGATTAGGCAAGGCGATGTCTAAGTTGTTGGGGGGTAATATCCTACCACTCCATAAATTTATTTGTTTTTTATTTTTATTTTTTTTCCCGCGTGATTTTCTTTATCTGTTGTTGGTTTGGTTTGGTTTGGTTTGGTTTTGATTTTGGTTTTAATGAGATTTATGTGTTTGTATATAGATTTACATGATGGAGAAGAAATTATTAGTGATGATGGTTGCAATCGAAATATCTATACCCATTCTGTGTCAAGAATTTTGATCGGATTTTGTTTTTTTCAATGAAAACTGTAAAATTGAAATAAAAACATGAGTATCAATTTTTTTATTTTTTATTGTCATTTTATTTTATAGAAAATGTGAAAATTTATTGGGAATTCAAGATTGTACTATAACATTAGATTTTTGTATAACTAGGTAAATTTAAAATTTTTAAATATCATTGTGTTTTTTATTTTTATCCTCTTTCCATCCTATTATACTATTACTGCTATTTGTTAGGTGAGTGGTGTTATATGCACCAATTAGTGACCTTATTATTGACCTCACTCATTATACAAATTACAAATATCAAAAAGAATAATGTTATATGCACTAATTAGTATACTAACTAGTGTACCAATTGATGATGTAACATAATTTAAGAAGTTTTTAGTATTTGTAATGTGATTAATGAGTGGGGTCAATAATGATGTCATGACCAGTATTGGTACACTAGTTAGTACATTAATTGGTGCATGTAGCACCACTGTACCAAAAATATCTTAAATTATGTCACGTCATCAATTGGTATACTAATTTGTATACTAATTGGTGTATATAACATTACTCTTGTTAGTTTGTTAATCGTAATTCAATTAATTGAAAATGAAAACTTAATATAACTTTTCATATATATTAATTAATTTATTACTGCTATATTTGTATATAATAGTATAATATATAGAGATAATATCTAAATATAATTTCTATTTTTTTATGTGATTAAAATAGTCTATCTTAAAATAGTATATAGAGAACTTAGATAACTTCTTTTATCCCCAAAAAATCCAATCTATTTTTTTTTAATATACTTTTTAATTTTTTAAATTGAAACATCAGTTGTTTATATTCACAAAACAAAATTGATAACCACGTATCCAAAAGCTACACATTTTTTTCTTTTATTTTTTCTTTTTTTATATAGGTAGGATATTTACAAATGAAAAATGTTTGACACCTCAAAATGTTTTTCATAACCTGACTTATAATGATGTGGTCATAAGTGTCAATTTTTATACAAATATGAAAAGAGAATTAATCAAATTATACATTTCAACCAATCACATACTCAAACTTTCACTATTTTAAGATGTTATTTCACTATAATTCTAATTAAGAGAATCTTCAACCCTTAATTTTTTTTTATCGAATTATAATTTGATAAAAAATTAAAAATATGAAGTATTGAAAATTATTGTTTTTTTCCATTAAAATTGAAAAAAAAAAAAAGTGGGATAAGAATGAAAGTTTTTTTAAAAATTGATAAAAATTTAATGAAAATGATAAAGTAATTCATATAAAATCAAATTTTTTATTCAAATTTAAAATCAAATTAGATAAATAAAATTAAAAGAAAATGATGAAAACCTTCTTATTCTTAAAGACTAGAAATCCGTGTGTGTATGATATTCATATTGTATTTTTAGTTATGAAATTAAAACCAAAAGAAATGTGCCTTAAATTATTGGATTAATAACAGAAACATCATATCAATTATTGTTAAATATCATTTCACTTCACATTTAATAATAAAATTGTATATTTGTCTTAATTATAACTTTTAAATTTGTATATTTTCATAACAAGAAGAAGGATATCATAACTCATGTAACCTCATTTAATTAGGTTTAACCTTTTTTTTTTATATTACAAATTATCAAAATTGCACTATATATATATATTTTAATTTTTTAAACTAATAATTTAAAAGTTATAAATATAAAAATTAACTTACAAATTTCATGTATACCACAAGATAAAATATTAAATTACTTCAACATATTTATAATGATTTTTTTTTAATTTATAAAATCTCTTATATAGCACGGGTTACCACTAGTATTAAATGAGGAAAAAAGCAAAAGTTTCATCAAATCGAGGGAGGCTTCAACATTCATCAAATTTTTGAAGAGAGTCATTGCATCTCCCCGTACACTAGACGACTGGCCTGTTATTTGGTTACTTGCAAAGTTGCCCATTGCCGATCAACCACCTGAACATCCTCTCGATCGTCCTCTCAATTGACTAATTATTTGATAAAAATTAAAAATTTAATATTGAAACGCTTGGTATCAGATTGAACTTTAACCCAAATTTTTACTCAAATTTAATAGAAAAAAAATAGCAAGCATCGGAGATGTTCTTAACCCTGACAGTGTCCAACGGTAAGGAAGGATACACAATAAATTTGCTTTGAATGCAAATTTCCTAAAATAAATTTAGTCCCGTTACAGCGACCCAAATAATTTTGTAGTCGTGGATAATACGTTTCTTTCGTTTGTTTGAGTGAAAAGCATTTTTTAGAAAATAGTTTCTATATTTTTTGACGTTTGGAAAAAAATCACTATTTTTATATTTTTTGGCATTTGGTAAAACGAAAAACAAATTTGTTTTGACGGAAAATATATTTTATTTTTAGGATAAATTACAAATATACTTCTATAATGTTTGTTTAAAACATAAATTGCCCCTTGTAGTTTTAAAAATTATAAGTACTCTCTTGTTAAATTTATTTAGAGAGATTTGATGATAGACCTCTCACTGTCTAACTTGTCCTTCAAAAGGACAATAATTATATGAATTCTTTTAAAATCCTCTAGTATTTTAAAATTTATTTCTTTTACTATAATACCCTCATATATATATATATATATAAGATTTGCAACCAAACACTCTCTCGTCTTAATCTTTTTTCTCTCTTTCTCATTCTCTTATCATCATTGCTCTTCACCAACGCTTACCATAAAACCCTTTCTCTACCGTCTTCATCGTCACTATCGTTCGTCGCATCCACGACCTCAAATATGAGATCATTAACAATTGTCGTCACTGAGGAATGACCATTCGCGACGGTTCACGAAGGTTCGCGAACCTCAAATCTCAGATCCCTTCACTCACTCTCTCTCTCTCTCTCTCACTCTCTCTCTCTCTTTGTCTCTCTCTCTCTGTGTCACTCACCATTTATATTATTTTTCACTATCTCTTTCTCTTTTCTTCTTCTTCTTTTTCTCCTTATGATGCTCTATTTTTGAACTCTTATCTCTTTCTTTTCTTCTCATGATGCTCTATTTTTCGAACAGTAAAATTTTACTCTGATTCATGAGGCAGCCCTCTCCTGTAAAGTCATTCTTGCAGTGTGTTTCAAAGTAAAATTTTACTTTGAATCATAATAAGCTTTACTATGATTCGGATTACTCTAAATTAAAGTAAAGTTTACTATGATTCAAAGTAAAATTTTACTGTTGTTAAGCAAATCAGCATGTTGTTAACCAGAGTAAAATTTTTCTACTGCAAAAAATAGAGTATATACTAAATGAACAAACTAGAGTCAAATTTTTCTTTTAGATCTCTAAATAAACAAATAAAAAACTCTTGATTTTTTATTACAATCTCTCAATTTCTTATTTTTCTATCAAATTTAAGTTCATTTATTTCAGATTTAAAGTTATTGATCTCAAATATAAGTTCATAGGTATCAAATCTGATATGATAGTGGTTTGATAGTAAAAATTATGGTCCTCAGCCGACGGTAAGGATGAGCGATGCCGGCAAACAATGAAGATGGTGGAGGCAATGAACAACCAAATCAAGTTGGTGAAGAAAGAGAAAGTACTGTAAAAGAAAAAAAAGAAAGAGAGGATATAATAGTCAAATAAAATATTCAAATAATAAATTTTATCCTTTATATAGGACTTTATAATTACGAAGGAGTTTTGAAAGTACTAAATTCTTTCTTTCTTTTTTTTTTGTCCTTTTAACAAGTTAGGAGATGTCTGTGGCCAAATTTTCTATTTTTTATTTAATAGAATTAACTAAAAATAAATAAAATTCTCAAATACTCTCTTATATAATAATAAAATTATTTAAATTGTTAATTAAAATCAATTTCTAACATTAATAAAAATTGTTGATTAAGTTGATGACTTATTAATAACAAAAGACCATTTGTTATGAAATTATAAACTTTAATGGATGAGATATAATTTTCAAAATCACTTAAACCTATCGTATTTTAAACAAATTTCAAGAGATGCTTGTATAATTTACCCTTATTTTTATGAAGCTGAAAAGACTTTTTGAACTAAACTTTTACCAATGTGACACCAAATTATCATCATTGCCATCATCTGCCATAGCCATGGCCACGGCCATAACCACCATCACAACCGTCATCACCACTACCACCTCCACCGCCACCACCCCACCGCCATTACCGCCACTGCCACCCCAACACCTCTACCTCCATCCTGCCACCACCATTACAATTACCACTAATGCAACCATTAGTGCATTAATTTCAAGAATGCAACCCAAAATAGAAGAACGTTTGTTATGGAAAATATTTTTCGAAAAACAATGAAGTATAAAATATTTTCTGCTGAACGTAAAACATAAATTTGAACTTGGGGCTAATCTGAGCAACCTGACCTAATTTGTAGGGCGAAGATAACAAAGAAAGAGAGGAAAGGGCAAAGACAGCAACGAAGATATAACAAAGAAAATAGAAAGAAAACAACTTCACTACAAAGAAAGAAGATAGAAAATAGAAAGAAAACAACTTCACTACGTTCACAATATTCAATTTCAATTCCACACCTCACTGATACAACTTATTCTCTATTTATACTACTACTCTCAACAACCCATCAGCTACAATACCTACTTGTAAACTAACTACCTATTCTTTACCTAACTAGACCCCAGAGCAAATATCTCACAACAAAATTAGAACAGCATAAGCTAACAAGCAACAACACAACTTTTCTCTTTCTCTCTCTCTTTTTTTCTTTTTTTTTTTTTTTTTTTTTGGCACAATCACAATACAATATGTACATTTACACCACCAACATCATTTAAGAAACAATATAACAACAAACTCCACTTCATCTGATAGTACAATTAAAGTATGGAAACTTCAAACCTAAGAATATATAAGCTACAACTAGCAAGCCGATAAAGGAATTACAGGATGAGCTTTCCATTCTTTTCACAATTATCAGGAGATTTGAGACTGCAAGGCTTGGCATCAACCAGCATTTTGACCACCTGTCTCATGCTAGGGCGTAGATTGGGAAGCTTGGTGGTGCAATGCATAGCAACCATCAAGACCATTATCATGTCATCTTCGACTAGATCAGATACGATCTTAGGGTCCAAGACTTTGAGCACGTCTTTGCGATCATTGAGATGAGTCGAAACCCAATAAACAATATCCTTTCCTTCTCCGTACTCCTCTTCTATCGGTCTTCTACCAGTAACTAATTCAAGTAGCACCACGCCAAAACTATATACATCGCTTTTTTCAGTGACTTTGACACTACATGCCAGCTCTGCAGAGGAAAATAATTGTCCAAAGAAAAAGAAAAGCACAGAAGAATACAAGTAGTCAGTAGATTTCCAACTTACATGTAATAGAATTCGTAAATCTACTTTCATGTAATCACATACTTCTAGAAAGTGGAAAGTGGGTATTGATTTAAAAGTTAATTTGCATCTTAAGATCATCTTTCGAGCGACTACAATATGTTTTGCGGTCATGCAAAGCAAAGGCCTATTTTTTTATATGACGCCTACTTTAATATCTGTTATTGTTTCAGGATTAACAACATCAGATGAAGAAAACCATCTTGTAATGCACATAAACCAGCACAAAATTGATTAATTCATTATTACTTGTAACCGAACTCAATATATGAGAACAAGATAGTCCTCTCTGTTTTTCACATACAACACGTTTTATGGAGTTACTTAGTCTTACCGAACAGCCCAATTAAGAAATAATTAAAAACATAAGTTTATTCCTTGCAAAATTCTTATAAAACACACAATTATACAATGAACTTAAATATAGCACGAGGGCAGTCATTGAAACTTTTTTCCTCTGATTGAAAAGAGCACAAACCAACCAGATTACGTAATTTCTTTAGAAAATTCATTAATCATTAGACGCAGACATGATAAGTCGTCAGAATGAGGTCAATCAAGTGAACTTTTGCACCTTAATCCACCAGATTGTACAATTTAAAAATATAAATAATATGTGAATTCAATAAGTGGAAGCTAGTTAAAAGATGCTGTCCTAAATATTATCCAACAAAACATACGCTCGCAGTTGTAAGAAATTTCGAAATAATTTTCACTAGATGAATTTTGAAAGAAAACAAAAACCATATTGGCAGCATAGAAATCATATTTTTTATACTCACCAGGGGCAATGTAACCATGGGTACCGGCAAAACTGCTGGCTTCAGACACCATAGAGGACCCTTCTGCAATCTTTGCTAGCCCAAAATCAGCAATTTTTGGTTCATTGCACTCATCTAATAAAATGTTGGTTGATTTAATATCTCTATGAATAATAGACCGGGCACAGTCATGATGCAAATAAGAAAGTCCTTTAGCAGCTCCAAGAGCAATTCTATACCGCTGATACCAATCCAAGTCTGATTCCCCACCCTTGATTTCTCGATGAAGTGCCTGAAAGAGATTACCATTTACCATGTACTCAAAAACCAATAAACTTGACTCTCCTCTCATCAGACAGGCATACAACTTCAATACATTTTTATGCCTAATCTTTCCCAAAATCTCCATTTCTGTTGCCAAAACTTTCACCCCATTTCCGTTCCATAGTTGCTTCACAGCCACCATGCCAACATCTTTCTTCAAATCTAATCTATAAACTTTTCCAGTACTTCCACTACCAATCAAATTGTCCTCATCCAAATTACATATCTCATCTACATCAAAGACCACCGGTTGGAAAGAGACAAGCTTCCATTTCTGATCTGTTTGCTTATGATCCCATCTTAGATCATTATCAGCGTAATGTGGTTCACTGAGCTTGAATCTCCAGTAACTCGTTAGCAATAAACCACACAAGATAACAACCAAGGCAGCTAATATGACACAGAATGTAACTAACTTAGTTCCAATGAATCTTTGGGGATTATGCTCGCTATTGCAAACAGCCATCCCTGAATTGACCTGAATTCTAGAAGTTTCGTCAATACAGAGTCCCTTGTTTCCTACAAATGCTTGGCCTCCTCCTGCAGCAAGAAGAAAGGTTGGAACACTTCCCGAAAGCTGGTTATTAGACAAATCAATGGAACTCAGCTTCAATTTCTGTAAATTCTTGGGGATGGAACCTTCAAGTCTGTTTCTTGAAAGATTCAGAGAATTCAAAAAGCTGATATGTGCAAGTGTATCAGGGATAGTACCGCTGAGAGAATTCAAACCAAGATTTAAGTCCACCAGCCTATCACATTGTCCCAGTTCTTGTGGTATTGGCCCGTTAAATGAGTTCTGTTCCAAATGCAAAGATGATAATTGCTTCAGAGCGCCAATTTCAGAAGGAATTCTTCCAGAGAAGTCATTGTTACTTAAATAAAGCCTTTCCAACTGCGTCAGTTTGCCAAGTTCCAATGGAAGCTCACCTGAAAACCTATTGTTAACCAAAATCAGCTCATTCAAGTTGGTGGAAATCCCAATTTCTGGAGAAATACCGCCGGTAAAATGATTATCGCTAAAATCAATGATAATTGCATTAGGCAGTGCCCAAAACCCATCTGGGACTTTCCCGGACAACTGGTTCTGATTGATCCTCAACCTCTTTATAGAGTTGCAATTAGCAAAATTATCTGGTAACTCCCCGACAAAATTGTTTGCCAACGCAAGCAAGAACTCCAATTTCCCATTCTGGCACAAGAATTTAGGAAAGCCACCAGAAAATTGATTCTCAGATATGTCAAAGCTATCCAGTGGAGAAAACCGACCAAAATTCTCCGGAAATTGTCCTGAAAAATTGTTCCTGTAGATAGAAAAGCCTTTGAGATAGTGCAAATCTGCAAATCCCGGAGGGAGTTCACCAGAGAAGTTGTTCTCATTTAGCTCAAAAACTGTTAAATTCTTCAGATTGCCAATTTCTAGCGGCAATTTCCCATACATCTGATTTTTAGAGAAATCAATTTCCTGCAAAAGCGTGAGGCTTGCTAGCTCTCGTGGGAGTTCTCCCGTCAAGTTGTTCCGAAAGAGCTCAATTTTGTTGAGATTTTGTAGTTTGGATATTGATTTCGAGAAATTCCCAGAAATCTTGTTGATAGCAATATCCAATGTCTTCAATGCTGTGAGCTCGAAAACAGATTCAGGTATTGGGCCTCTCAAATGCGAATCACGCAGATAAAGATAAGTTAAGTTCTTCAAATTTCCAAGATTCTCAGGAATTTCACTCTCTTCATAATCATTATCACCAACCCCAAGCGAAACCAACCGAGTTAAATTTGCAACCCAAGTTGGAAATCCACCAGAAAAGTGGTTTGTGGATAAATCTAGAACCTCCAAGTTTGCCAAACTGGAAAGATCAGGTAGGCTTCCATTCATTTTGTTTAGTGTGAGATTCAAAACTTTGAGATTTCTGCAATCGTTCAATTCGGATGGAAGAATCCCGGAAATTAAATTTGTAGGTAGCACAAGAGAAGTGAGGCTTTGGAGCACAGAAATGGAAGGAGGTATCACACCAGAGAGGGACTTGTTGGTGAGGGAAATTCCAGTAACTCGACCGGTGTTTGGATCGCAAGAAACTCCAGAAAAGTGACATGGAGATTCTGAATCCTTCCAGGAATCTAAGTGATTCAAAGGGTCTTCAAGATGGTTTTTGAATTGAAGGAGGGCTTCCTTTTCAACCATGAAGGGAAAGGAAGGATGGAAAAGGTTAAAGAAAATCAAGAAAGCAGTAAGAATTTGGAGGGACAGAAGGGTTGAGTTTTTGGCCATTGTGTGAATTGAGAGGGGCAAAAGGGTCATTTCACAACAGAGATTTTTTTGTCATATGCTACCAAGGACGCGTCCGGATCCTCTAGAGTAACTCCCTAGAGTGATCCTCTAGAGTGATAATTTAGGATGCGACACGTGTCCAATTAATGAAATCAATGGTTGAGATGTTCCTATCCAAAACGACGTCGTTTTGGTTTTGATTTTTTTTTTTTTTTTTTTTGGCAGATCGGGAAGGAGGAAGAATGGGTTAGAGAGAGAGTCTCCTCCTTCTCTCTAGAACCAGTCCCAGATCTGCAGAAATCATGAAATTTTGGTTCCATTTTGCTTCCATTCATTCCACTTCGGTTATGTTACTGCTTCCATTTTGCATCAAAATTTCCTCCTCCATTTTGATCACAAGCCTAAATCATGGCTGATCAAGATGCATAATCAGCCTCCATTCTGAACAAGACCCAGATCCAGATCTGGAATGGGGATTTACATAATCAAAATGCATAATCAAAAGCAGAAATATACATAATCAAAATGCATATATATATACATAATCAAAATGAAAATCAATAGAAACGATCTGGAAATTTGATATATAATCAATAGAAACTTATATACAGTCCTTCAACAGAAACTGATTTCCAGATCTGGAATGGGGATTTTGTTTCCGGCGAAGGAGATGTCCGATTTAGGCTTGTGATCAGCCATTGGAGGACTCAAGTTAAAGCTTCATGTATCGAGTCGGCAAATGGAAACAGAGGAACATCTGATGCCACCCATGTTCGAGTCGGCATCTTTTTCTGAATATTATCAGACATCAGCAATGGAACGGGACATCAGACATTCCACCACCGCTTCCGCCTTTCGACGACCAAAGTCGAGCTCAGATCTGGTTGCGGCAGTCGGAGATCGGGGACGTCATCCTCATCCTCATCCTCTTCGACCTCTGATTTCGATCTCTCTGTGTGTATCTTCCTCGTCCTCCCTTTCGTCGTGATCTTCAAACTCCTTCGCTGCTGCCATTGCTTTCACAACAGGATCTCTGAGTTCAGAAATCAAACCATGTAGCTTGATGTTCAGAAATCAAACCCAGAAGTCTGTTGTTCTTGTGTTTGAAATCGAAAAATCTGAAAAACAAATTTTTTTTTTTTTTTGGAAATTCCTCACCAAAACGACGTCGTTTTGGTGAGGACTATTTTGAGCCGTCCGATTATCTACTTTAGGAGATCACTCTAGAGGATTACTCTAGAGGATCCGCTCGCACCAAGGACCATTATTGCCATTGATGATGAGCAGTTGTTTGTAAGAGCTGAAGACAAACAATTAAAACATGACCGAATCACCACCGTACAAAAATAAAGTTTTTAAATTAATTAATTAATTAATTAAGCTGATAATAAACAAATAGGGAAGAGAGAGTAACAGACAAAGGTGACGTTAGGACATCAATTTGTTTTTAGTTGTGGATTATTATTAAATACCCATATCCACCTTTAAAGCTACTCCTGAAAAAGTTTCACAGATTTTCCTGTTCTCGTTTGGTTTCCAAGAAAAGGCAGGAAAAGCAAAAGAAAGAAAAGAAAGGTTTCAGATCGTATTTATTGAGCCATTAGAAGAGTCATGAATCTATACCCTTGTGCTATTTGAGTATTAAAAAAGGAATACAGTACATACTTTACAAATATATATATAAAAAAATCCAAAGAAAAAAGTAAAGTAAAAGAGAATGAACCCAGAAAGCACAGTTCATAAAACAAAACAATCATGATTTGTTAACATAAAGTTCAGCAGTTTTTATTTTTTTATTATTTTTTTGAAGTTGAGAATATATCCTTAAAACATGAAACACAGCATATACATGTCTGTACATACACACAAATAAGAAGGCAAAGGACTTGCCAAACGAAAAACAAAAAAGTGGGTTTGAAGAGGAGATGAGAATTTTACCGGAAAATTGAGGGTTTCTGGGAATCTGAAAAGCTCACCGACTTTGAATTTTCAATATCCACTTCTTGTTGTGAAACCCAGATGAGATGAGAAGAGAGATGGTAGTGAGAGAGCTTGTACTGGGAAAAGGAATGTTTGTGGGGGGTATGGAGGGGTAGTGATGATTGTGTTGTTGTATTTTGATTTTACTTGAAGAAATATATATGAAGGTAGATACATACAAAACAAAGAGATATCAGTTTCAGTTTAGTTATGATTATGATTATGAATGAATAATGGCTGTAATAAAGTAATAAATAATAGTGGGAGTGGGAGTAGTAGTAGTAGTCATCTTTCTCACCCACACTGCCTTGTTTAGCATGAAGGGGACCACGCTCCTCCTGAGCACCGCGTTGCTTAGAGCTGGTTGAAAAGAAAAAAAAAAGTATGAATAAAGATTGAAAAAAGAACTTAATGGGTGTGGGCTCATATTTGATGTGATGATGTATGTGAGTGTTTTATTTATTTATTTATTTACTTTTAATTTTAATTTTATTATATTATTAGAGTTTTTTTAGAGTTCGGAATTTATAATTTTCTATCATTAATGAAAAAATATATATTTAGGGTAAATTATACTTACACTTTAAGATTTGAATTTAATATATATCACCCCTTCATGTTTGGAAAATTACACTAATCCTCTGTCATTCTAATTATTTAGATGAAATCAAAATATTGAACTCATTCACTCTTTCTTTTTTTTGCTTTGCTTTACTTTCTCTCTCTCTCTCTCTCTCTCTCTCTCTCTCTCTCTCTCTCTCTCTCTTTTCTTTGCTTTATTTTTTTCAATGTAATTTCCTCTATTTTTTTTATTAGGAGTTGCTGTCTTTTATATAAGTAGGAGAGTTTATAAAATGAGACTATTAACTACATGAGTGAGAATGTAATTTCCAGAAAATCAAGGAGTAGGATGTAATTGGATTAAACCTCAAGGGGTGTCAGTATAATTTATCTATATATTTTTATATATTTTTTATATAAAAGCAAATAATTTTATAAAGGACTTGATTCTTGAGTGTTCCAATTGAATAGTGTTGTTGCGCCTCTGTGACCCACTACAAAGGCCACCAAGTAGTTCATCACTATAAAAAAATCACGTTAATGGCACAAATGTAATTTGATCAAGTGATTAGTGATATCTAATCAACATGATTTTTTATAAAGATAAAGTATTCAACGAGTTATATACATTGAACGGTCTGAATTATCAATGCGGGTCTCGTGGCAAACCCACGGAGGCCCAACATCTCTCTCTAGTTCGATATAGACCGGAGAAAAACTTCTCCCTTTTATAAATACTAAAAATACAATATAATTGGTTGTTTGGCTTTTAAATTAATATATTCATTTTTTTTTATTATGTGTGAAGTACCAATAAGTCTCAAAATCTAATTTCGTAAACTATTTAGTTTTCTCTTTTTTCTTATGAACCCAAAGGTCCTATTAAAGTAAAAAATTACACAAAAGGGTAGTTACTTATATGTTTGAGTTTATTTTTTTAAGGATAAAAGTGAGTTTTTTCAAATGTTGGGTAATCTGCAGTATAAAAGTTTGGAAAAATTACTCATAAATCTCATTTTGATAAATGTTACTCTAGTTAGTCCTGAGTGTTTTTTCTTAAACCATTTAGTCCTTTTTATTTTTGGTATAATATATGTTTTTTATATATTGTATATGGAGTTTACATTTTTACCCATATTGATTTCATTTTACAGGTCTCCCAATCTCTCCAACAATGGCAGCCCCTTCGGTAGAGTCTGTCCAGTGCTTCTCCTCCTCGGCTGCCAGCGCTTCGCCTAATGAGATCTGGAAGAGAGAGTTAAATGGGCTTTTTCTCCCCAAACAACAACCCGAGGCCCTTCTCCTTAACCATTAGTCCCATAAACAAGCTCTCTCTCTCTCTCTCTCTCTCTCTCTCTCTCTCTCTCTCTTTCCCTCTGGATTGAGGACTTGTTACTGTTCTTGTGCCCTTGTCTCTGCAACCAACACCAATCGTATCATAGAATGAGAACAAACAAAAAAAAGTAAAACTATTCGATGTCAGTTTCTTCGACGACAGTGGTTGCTTCGAGATCCTCCTGGGCTCACGCCATGCTTTAGATCTCACCTTATCGCCATCGGCGTCTCCGTTCTCAACGCTGCTTGGTACATACATACATACATACATACATACATACATACATATACATACATACATACATATATATATATATATGAATTTGTATATATGTATCTTCGAAATTTGGTTTTGATTTCTGAGGCCTTGATGTGTTTTTTTGATGTTGTGTTCAGGGGGATTTACATAACAGGCAGTAGTTTACATAGCACCCACAAACATCAATGAATCTGATGTTAGATTAATGAATCTGATGTTTGATGTTTGAATCTGATAAATCTGATGTTTGAATCTATGGGGGATTTACATAACACCCACAAACATCAATGAATCTGATGTTAGATTAATGAATCTGATGTTTTGATGATGATAAATTTTTTTTAAATGAATCTGATGTTCTGATGTTGCTATTGTTCACGATGATGTTCATGATGTTCTGATGTTGCTGTTGTTCACGATGATGTTTGATGATGATTTGATGATGTTGCTGATTTTTGATGACGTTTTGATGATGGTAAATTTTTTTTAAATGAATCTGATGTTTGAAACACCCCACAAACATCAAAAACACCGGATGTTAGGAAAAGGAGAGAAATCTAAAAAAGGTCTATAGTAAGCTTTTTGGGCAATTCGGTAAATTATACATAAACACCAACCCAAAATTACCCCCTCAATTACTGACCCAGACCCGTAAAAAAATGGGTACTAATGTCTTTACACATAAAATAGGACCTATTAGTCCAACAAAAAAACGTCGGGACTAAATGGGTTAATATTCCCAAATTAGGGATTTAATGGTGCTTTCCCCTCAAAGTTTTGGATTTTTCCTCTTTCTGGAACAAATCTCACATTACAAACAAAAACGTAATACTCCAATAATATAACACTCCAATGTAACACATTAAAAAAACTCATTGGTGTATTTTTTCCAAACGTAACAACATAACACTAAAAAGAAACTTCTTAGTATACTTTTCTTAAATGTAACACTTGAATGTAACACAAAAAAAATTTCTTAGTGTATTTTTTCCAAAAGTAACATTCCAATCAATGTAATCCCAAACTTAACATTTCAATGTAACACATACAAAAACACTAAAAACTCCTTAGTGTATTTTTTCCAAACGTAATGCTCACAATTTGAAATTATACATTTACTCAAACTTACAAAGAAATTTTTGTACTCCTTTTAGAATGGTTTGAAAAATCTCTCATCCTTTTAGAATGGTTTGAAGAATCCTACATCCTTTTTTGGGAGTGTTACGTTTAAGAAAAGTACACTAAGGAGTTTTTTTTGGTGTATTACATTAAAATGTTGCACTAAGAAAATTTTTTTGGAATGTTATATTAGAGTGTTATGTTTGGGAAAAGTATACTAAGGAGTTTTTTGTGTATTACATTACAGTGTTACACTAACGAGTTTTTTTGTATGTTACATTAGAGTGTTATACTAAGTAATTTTTTTGAAGTGTTATATTGGAGTGTTACATTTGAGAAAAGTACACGAAAAATTTTTTGTATGTGTTACATTAGAGTGTTATACTAAGGAATTTTTTGAAGTGTTATGTTTGAGAAAAATATATTAAGGATTTTTTGGGAGTGTTACGTTTGAGTGTTATAATTTGAAATTATACATTTGTCCAAAATTTACTAAGGAATTTTTGTACTCCTTTTGACATATTTGAAGAATCTCACATCCTTTTGTAATGTTTGGAAAATTTCATATTTTAAGTTATTTTTGTACTTCTTTTGAAATATTTTTTAAATAAAAAAGATTCTCATACAAAAATTTATCTCGAATTTGATTATCATAGATTATGTATCTTATCTTTCTAACATAAAAGAAAAGAAAAGAGAGAGAGAGAGAGAGAGAGAGAGAGAGAGAGAGAGAGAGAGAGAGAAGGAAACATAATAGAAATAAGGGTATAACCGTAAATTTAATTTTTAAATAATATATTAAATCTATCTTTCAAAATTAATGGGACTAATTTGTCTATAAAAAAATTCTTGAGATTAAATGAATCACCATTCTTCAAAATGAGATTTATAAGTAAATTTTCCTTTTTTTTTTTTTTTTTAATCTTCATTAATAATAATAATAATAATAATAATAATAATAATAATAAAACTCAAAATATTTGTATTTTTCATATAGGTACCAAGTGTAAGTGAATATTGTGACATGAGATGCAACTTTAGAGGACAACCTAAACAAGAGAACATTTGGCTAAAAAAAAAAATAAATTAAAAAGTCAATTTAATTGTTTATCATTAATTAAAAAAATCAAATGCCACATTAATTTTTTCACTCAAAAAAATATATTTTTTAGCAACTACCAAATACATTAACTTTTTTAACTATTAAAAAAAAAATCAAATCCCAAACACTCACGTATTTAGGTTACACCTTTATTAAAATACAATTCCTTTGAGTTATTTCCACTTAAATATATTTAAAAAATAAAAAATATTTATTGAGAAAAAAAATTAGGTAAAAATATTAGTAGGAAAATTACTGATCATTGCACCTGTCAAAAAGTTATTACAGTATATCTATATTAATATATCTATTAATACTTATAAAGTTTATCGTAATTTTTTTTAAAACCCCTGTATTAAATTTTTCATATATTATAATAGTGGTGCATTCTGTCTACATCAACAATATCAGTGATAAAATAAAAATAAAAATAAAAAAATTTGAATGACAGAGAGGGAAGTAATATGCATATCTACGCCAAAGGCCATTACTCTTGTTATAATAATAACAAAAATGTCTAAGGCCGCCTTTTTTTCTTACTCCCTTTGATCCCCTCTCTCTCTCATTGGTTGGATTTTCTTTTCTTTTTTTTTTGTTTCCCTTGTTCTCCAATCACCACCTGCCACATGTGTGTGGGGGTGGTGGGGGTGGTGATTGGAGGGAGTCTCCATCACTCCTCTAATAATAATTATTATTAATTTAAAAGGACCTTGCTACATCCCTCTAAAAATACTCCCCCTAATCCCCCTAATTTCCATATCAAGAAGAAAAAAAAAAGAGGAAAAAGTTGCCCAAATTGGAAATTAGGGGGATTAGGAGGGATATTTTTAGGGCTCCAAATCATTTTCCAATTTAAAAATAGATAGGCGAGTAGATTGTTTCATATATTCGATAGGAGGTATTATTTTGTGGACTTTTCTTAAGTGTGCAACCCTCAAGGTTGCACACCATGTGCCACTTACACAAAAAGTGTAAGTGGAAGGTGAAAACAAAAAGCAGGACTGAACACAGAAAGGCGAAAGTGTAAGGCGTAAGTTGCACACCATAACAGTACCCTTATTTTGTATGTAGTATCACACAGAAATTTGTAAGGATCCTAAGGATAAGAATGTGTTCAGTTGAAAAATTGGATGAGAAAAACAGAACTGAAAAAAAAAAATAATAATAATAATAATAATAATAATTGATAAGATTCGAATTTTAAGTTATGTTTGGTTGGGTTGAGAAATCGAGAAAGAAAATGGCCTACTGCTCTATTTGGTTTATTGAAATGAGTTAGAGTGGAATAAAATGATCATTCTTTCGGCTCTCATATGGAATGACTATTCCCTTAACATTTGAATGATGATTTTATTTGTAATATATTTTGTCATTATTTTTAATCTACCAAACATAAAAATGAATATTTTGATGAAATTATCATTCCATTTCGTTTCATTAAACCAAACACTACTTAAATCAATCCAAAAGGCAAAAAATGAGATTGCATTTCCCTCTCACTTTTTTTCATTTATGTTTATCATTATAACCAAACAAAAAATGAGATTACATTTCATTTTTCCTTTCTATTTCTCCCATCGAATCTTTCAACCGAACACAACCTATGAGTATATCTAAGCTACTACTAGGTACAAAATGCATGTTAGTTAAATTGCCTAGAATAATCTCTTTTCTTTTCTTTTTTTTTTCAACTCTAATAAACTAAGTATATGATTAAACATTTTGTTTCAAATCACATTCACTAATTATAGTAGTTTTCAAATGTTAGGCCAAACTTATTTTATCTTAATTATCTTTATTGTTGATGTGACATTCCATAAAATGAATAGTATTTTTGGATGGATAGTCAAAATAAAAAGTACAATTTGAGTGGAAATATAAAAATATAAACAGACAAAGTAAAATATTTACATTATAATAATTTTTACATAAATAAATGTTTGACTTATTTCAAATTAAGGGGTGGTGTGGGATATTTTAAATAAGTACATTTTTTGATTTTTTATAAATAAAAAAAATGTGTAAAAAAGTAGAGAAAGTGGGTAGAAAAATAGAGAGCAGATGTTGATTGATGTAATCTAAATAAGTGTATATATGCAAAAAAAAATGTACTTTTTTAGTGCATGCCAAACATCTACTAACTATCTCAAATTGAGAAAGCGCTTGGGTTTGGTTAGCTCATTTTGAGATCAATTTTAGTGATCCAAACTATTTACTTTTTAAAACTCGTTGAGTAGAATATTAATATAAGAAATCAAGTTGATTTAATATCGATAACTATATGTCTTCTTTTTTTTAACTATCAGTAGCTATATGTCTTAATCAGATTTGTATTAGAAAAAAATGAATGACTATTATTAAAATTATATTTATCACTTACTTTTGTAAAAATAAATATAATTCAAACATATAATTATCACTATCTAATCATCTTGATTACACACACACACATATATATATATATATATATATTGTTAGAAATGGACGCCCATGTGGCATGACCCTTTGAATCTTTTGAACCTTATCTAAATGGGTTTTGAATTCAAATTCAAACATATTTGGATAACCACTCAGGATATATATATATATATATCTATCATATAATTGATATGGATAGATGATATATATTATATTATCTCATATAACTGATATGGATAAATGAGATAAACATATTATATATCTGATAATATGGAATATGGTGATTAAAAGAAAAACAACGTATGTTTGAGGTTTTTTTCCCATATACTGACTCTCTCCCAAAAACCAACGATCAAAGCCATTTGCACTGTGATTTGTGTGGGTGATATTTACTATTGTAATATCACTCCATTGCTGGGTTGACTGATCAGATTCAGGAAGCACGTGATTTATCCACGAGATCCTTCAATTCAAACTCTGTTCTAAAAGGTATGACCATACTTTTTCATCCGTTGCGTTTATACTTTGATTTACATTGGTATCAGAGCATGAATGGGTATTTTCGTGTTTTCTCTAATCATGTGTATATTATATATATATATATATATGTACACATTATATACATGAATATTAATAACGGGGGAAGATGTCTTCATTTTTATGTTCATTAAATGTTATTTTTAATGCCATAAATGCTTTTATTGTGAAAAATGGAGTCCGACAGTACAAAAATCGAACCAGAAAACATCCTGGAAGGCGGAGCGTGGGCCTCACGCGCCACCTGATGCCGTGGGTGGCTTCCACGCGCCTCCACGCACTGCCACACCCCTGCACGCGCCTCCACGCGCTAGATGCGATTCAGACGCGCTTCCACGCGTCGTCACGCGCGCGTCAGCCGCGCTGTCCACTCATGCGCCCTCCGAGCCACACACGCGCGCCGCGTGCTGAGCCGCACGCCGAGCCGCGTTCTGAGCCGAGCGCGTCGAGCCGCGTGCTGAGCCGCGCCGTTTTCCTCCGCCGGCTTGGCTGCTGATGCATAAGGCACTGTTTGTTTTGTTTTTTAATTCTGAATCGCGTTAAATGGTCTTAATTAATTCGTTATAGCTTTGTTTTAAGTGTGGTTGGTACCGTTAGACTCAGAATTAAATTTTTTATCTTCTGTAAAATTTTATGAAAATAAAAAATATTTTTCCTGATATAATAGTTCATTATTTCTGGTTTAAAATGCATCTGATGTTGCATGATTAAGTTTCTGGGGCTGAATTTTTTTATTGTAGACTACTGTTGTAGTTTACTATTTACTGGTATAGTTATAGCATTTTACCAGATTCTGGAATATTTATTTCTAATTTTATGTGTGTTTATTAGTTATTTAAAATTCCAAAAAATATCAGAAAATTTCAGAAGTGATATAGTTTCTGTTATGGCATAATTTGAATATTAAATACAGCATATTGTTATTTATTTTCCTAGAGTTTCTAATATGTTGTAATTAGAATAGCATGATTAATTGTTATTTGTTTAAATTCCGTTATTAATTGTGATATAGCATGAGTTGGTTGTGAATCTACATTATGATGCTATTGTATGGAATTAGAATTTTTTTTATCATGCTTTTAGACATGCCATAGTCAGTGGGAGGTTATTCGGTTGAAAGAAATCTTTGTAGATTAACTCCCGAAAACTAATATTTTGCGCATAAATTAAATTAAATTTTGGATAATTGTCACATGTGGCACAAGAGATGATTATGAGCATAGCGGATTTTCGATCTTGCGACTTGTGTAATATTGTCACTATTTAATTTAGATTTTTGTGGCAAAATTATATTATGCTAATCAAATTAATCCCAATGCGAATTTCTCTCTAAATTGACTTAGCTTATGGAAGTTAATTGGTTGACCTAGACATAGTAAAGATATTCAAATGTGAACAATGCAATCCTATTCTTTAGATGAGCAAAAGTCTTGGAGACTTTAGGTCAGACCTTAATTGAGTCAAAGTAAGGAAACATGACTCAAAGTCACCGTGGTTTTGTTGCCTTTTTTGGCACAATAAAAACTAATGTGTGCGCTATGGTTACCGGCATGCTACATAGTTTTGGTTGGGGAGTTTTGGAGTTATGAAATTATTAAGCCCTCAATAGATCTGTCTATGATCTTGACTATTGAGCTGCACAAATTGACTTTATAATTTGACTTGTAATGATGTTGCATCTTGGATGAAGTAACATTCAAGAGTCACGTCATCCAAGAAATGCGAGCTTAAATAAATTAGTCATTAAGTGTAAGACGAGTAACCAGTATGAGCACTGTTTTGCTCTCTACCTAATTATTGGGAGTGGATGGAGCAAAATTTCATGCACTATAATAGTGTGCGTTGAAATATCACGTGAAGTTAAAAGATTAGTGTTTAGAAGCTGCAAAATCTATTAACACTAAGTGAAAAGATTAGCGCTTAGAAACTGCAAAATCTATTAGCATTGCCAACTTGTCTAAGTCTGGACACTTATTGTTTCCACACTTGAGTGTGAGACATGAGAAGGGGCTTCTTTGTATGATTCCTTAGCTAGGCTAACGTTTTTGAATAACGTTTACCACTAAGCGTAAACGTTGCAGCATAGTAATGAAAAGGTCAAGGCCGACAAGGTTGTTATGACTCTAAGAATTTGACGCATGGCTCGTGAGAGCATTGTGTTGAATTAGACTCTTTAGCCTAATTCGCGCTTAAGTTACTTCAGGAGCTGTCATAGTTGATAGCTTATTCTCTCCTTCTTGTGGATAGTAGAATTAATTGCAAGTAACTATGAAGCGAGAAACAGAGATGGCAAGAGGAGTATCGTCATCTTTCAACTAGATGCATTAAAGTGTATGGAGACTAAAATTAACTTGAAGGTGCAGGGGATTAGCACTTACTAGTTAAATTTGCGACTTAGGCGCACTTGATATCTCTATGACATCCTTTTATGATCTAGTGAATATGAATTAGTCGTGAGTCATTACCTAGTTGGGCCTAAACCTTTAAAACTTGTCTTCGAGAACTCACACATTAAGATGATTGGAATTAGTTTATGACATTGGTCATGAACTGGTGGCTTATTATACTTAATCACATTAATGAGATGATGATAAGATGGTTTGAGTAGGCCCTCTCGGGCCCACTCGCTTGTGACATCATGCTCTCATATGAATGTGTAACTTTGTTCGCAATAGTTGCGCACAAGTAAGTAGGAAAGCCGTAGAAGGTCATTTGTATTGGCGCGTTTAGTCCACTATGATATTTGTGACTAGATATGTGTAAGGATATGATAGCTAAGCCTCAATCTCGACACATTTATAGATTACGATACGCATCTGAGTCAAGACTATTTGATCTCCCATAAGTCAAAAGTTTTGAGATGATTTTTGACATTGCACATATGAGGTCGAGATCAATTAGATAAGAGCTTTTGTGCTTTTAGTTTTGACCAAGGTGACGAATATCTATTTGAGTTATTTTTTAGAAAACTCTGTGAAGAGAAATGGATGCTTGAAAAATTGATTATTCCTAGTATTCAACAACACAATGGTGTAGTAGAGATAAGGAATTAAGTATTGTTAATATTAGGTGGATGATGGCGCAAAATGTTTCCCAATTGGGAATTGCACTTTAGTTTGTTGCCTATATCCCTAACTAAGTGCCCTCCATATCAGATTTTACACTTCATTTGAGTAATGGGTTAGTGGAAAGCCATCTATGGGCTATTTGTAACCGTTAAGCAGCTTATCTTTATTTTACTTCTCATAAGATTGCGAAGTTAAGACCTAGGGTTCTATAGCGCATTATTGTATGCTGTCTTGTAAACACATAGGGTTATGTGGAGCATTATTGTATGCTGTCATGTAAACCCTTGGGCCATGTGCATATAGGTAAGCAGCTTTGTGGTAGTGTAACTAAGTCACATAAAGTTTTCTTAGTAAAGGTGACATGAATAGAGTTTTGAAACTCTATCAGATAGAGAATTCTAAGCATAGCGCTTTTATGTAGTCTAGTTGAGAATGGAAAGAAATCTCCAATATCCTAGGGACAGTGGGAGCGATGTGCCTACTAATGGATTACTCCATTAGAGAAGAATACTCTACATTCTTAGTTGCGTGGTAGCAAATGTGAAAATTTTTCACGTCATCACTGGGTGATTGAGAAGGAAACATTCATGATTGCTCCGCAAGATGATAAAGAGCCTAGGATAATGCCAAAGGCTCTAGTCCCCTGTTTTTTAGAAAGTGGATTAATATTGCGCGGTTTAAGACAAAGTCTTTGAGGATTAACCATTTCTATAATTTGGTTGACTTTCCATTATGACGCGAAACTGTTCTAAAGTTATGTGCAATTTGGATAGTCATTGTTGAGGCATAAGGCTCGCTAGATACCGAAAAGTCGCACTATTGAGGAAAGTGTAGACCATGAGAAGACTTCCTCCTGGGGAGTGAGATTATTTTGACTTAGGCTATGATTGACATAAGTTCGGAACATTGATTTGTGGACATTGTGACCCAACTTTCTTGTTAGAGAATTGGATAAGTAGATCCGTAGGGATTTACCTTCTGCTTTTATGGTGAAAAGTTAGGAGCGCAAAAAGGTTGCTAATTCCAATAAATCTTTTACAGCCTAAAACAGTTATCCAAATAGTGGTTCTTAGATTTCGTCAAGCCATGATAGGCAAACGATGATTGATAAAGACCACTGAGGCATGATCAATGGTCCAAAAGAAGTTTTTTCCTTACTTAATCATTATGAGCTAGGAATTTATAGGGTTGTTGCCACCTAGGGTGGGCAGTCCTCTATTTTAGATATGATGGACATGGGTGATGTAATTTATATGCTCAGGTGTACGATCCTTAGGGATTGTTTTGGGAGAATTCCTGTTTTGTCTTCGATGACTTACATAAGGAATATCTTAGAACGATTCTAGATGCAAAATTGCAAACCCATTGACTTACCTATCGATAAAAGCTAGAGCCTTAGCTATTGAGTGAATCCTCGGATTGTCTTTGGGAGAAACAGATGACCTATATTCCTTGATCTTTTCTTTGTTGTGGGAGCATAAAATACGCTATATGGGCGTATTCGGCATGATAAGTGCTATCTTTGGTAAATGGTCAACTGAGTTGTTTAGACATTGACCTTGCTCATTAGATTGTGGATAAAATACTTTACTAGTAGTATATTAATTTGCTCATTGTAAGATTCAATGCGTTAGTTGGGCGCATCTGTGCTAGTTGGGCGCATCAAGAATGAACGCAAATTGGTCACCAAAATATATTTAGAGAGGTTATTACGCAAGAGGTAGTGATCTTAAATCACTTCATGTGAGGCGCACATGGTGAATTCCGTTGTATATACTTATCGCAAGAGGTGCTGATAAGGTTTATGTTTGGAATCTAGAATTGTGATCTTGAATCACTTCATGTGAGGCGCACATGGTGGATTCCGTTGTATATACTTATCGCAAGAGGTGTTAATAAGGCTTATGTTTGGAATCTAGAATTGCGCAAGCTGTGGTCAATTTTTTTTTTAAATCGATCACTTATTTTGAGATGATGAGATGTTGACACTATTATGGTTTGTGTCATAATGATTAGCAGATGATGATGTCAGCAGACAAGATTGGCTCACTCACACGAGCAATCGCCCTTGCCGCTTGGGAGCGAGCAAGGATGAGACTAGTGGTTTATTTTTGTTTGGAGCCAAGAGAGGCTTAAATAATCCACTATGCATGTCGCCTTGGTTAAAACCAAGATGAGGTCGTGTTAAGGACCAAACATGGATGTTAGTACCCACTTTCCATGTTGTGCCTGCTATGATTAGCCAGATGCGATATCTCATTTGGCGCCCAGAAGGCGAGCAAATAGAGAATTCGGGTTAGGCGCTAGAAAGCGACTAGACTAATATCTGTACGGTGTATCGAATATGACGTCACTCTTTTGGAAGAGTTACTCCACCGTAGCATGTATTCATACTATATGTGCTTGGCGACCGAGTAATGAGGTGAGAGAATGGATCCCTATTTCCTCACCGTGTGAGTCTTACGTGTCATTATTGATATGACTTTTATTTATGTACCCTTTTGTGACTTTTGACTATGTCATAAAGTAAGGGGTTGATATTCTGCTACTTTGGTATGTTGCCTGCGGTCACGTATGATTCGGCCTTAAGGGACATCACTTAGAAAGCGGTCAATCCTAAACTAAATGGCATGAGGGCAAAGGGAAGATCATCTAGTATTACACCACTGTTGTATATTCACTGCCGGCAACTCACATCGCTCTGTATGAGAGGTGGATTGAGTGTGAATATATTGCAAGAATTGAGAGGGTCAAACATGCTCTTTTTGAGGGATTAGAGATGTTTTTTGGACCGGTGTAATTAGATGGGTCTGGGGTATATGAGACACTATTTCTGTTCTTTTTGGGTTGATGTCTCTATGCTGACTCATATTGAGTTTCTAGTATAGAGCTCCCACATGCAGGTGTTCTTAGCGGTCACACAGCGCATTGGCTAGTATGAGATTGTTCATTTTTGAGGAGATTTCGATAGAGATGTGGCAGTGTCATGCCAACTCATGTGCGAGTGGGAGATGTTAGAAATGGGCGCCCATGTGGCATGACCCTTTGAATCTTTTGAACCTTATCCAAATGGGTTTTGAATTCAAATTCAAACCTATTTGGATAACCACTCAGGATATATATATATATATATATCTATCATATAATTGATATGGATAGATGATATATATTATATTATCTCATATAACTGATATGGATAAAGGAGATAAACATATTATATATCTGATAATATGGGATATGGGTGATTAAGAGAAAAACAACGTATGTTTGAGTTTTTTTCCCATATACTGACTCTCTCCCAAAAACCAACGATCAAAGCCATTTGCACTGTGATTTGTGTGGGTGATATTCACTATTGTAATATCACTCCATTGCTGGGTTAACTGATCAGATTCAGGAAGCACGTGATTTATCCACGAGATCCTTCAATTCAGACTCTGTTCTAAAAGGTATGACCATAATTTTTCATCCGCCGCGTTTATACTTTGATTTACATATATATATATATATATATATTCTACTTTCACGAGTCCTCAAAATAAACAGTTGATCCCAAAATAAACTTACCAAATCCAAAATCTCTCAAATTTAGAGAAGCCAAACCTTAAATAAAACACCTAATGACATTAGAAATTCTCTAACACTTACGTCAATACAAAGTTAAAATTTCAGCACAAGAAGGTTTAATTTTACTAAGCATTTTTGAAAACTCGACTCTAAGCATTAGATAAAGGAATCTGATTACTTATCCACTAAACTAAGTCACTGTTTGGCATTAGTTTTTTTTAGTTGACTTTGTTCAATTAGGACTTTTTTTAGTTTGAAATTAAAAAGTTCATTTGGTTTGATTTTTTTAAATTTTTATGAGAAAAAAAATAAAATGATTATGATTTGGATGTAATATTTTATCTTATTAACTTATTTAACCTATTTTGTTTTTTATGCTTTTTTAACCCAACTAAATTAGTCAAACGAAGGCTAACTACTCGGTGTTATATGTTTTCAGCTTAGTTTGAAAAAATAATTAGTAATTCATGAAAAAAATTATAATTTTAAGAGATAATTATAAAAAAAACCCTTGGTTTGGCGTATTTTTCACATTAAACTCCAGCATTTTAATTTTAACAATTTAAACCCTGTATTTTTAACCATGTCTGAATGTTGACCCTCCGTCTATTTCCATTTGTTTTTGTTAACTTTTTATACTTATTTGATACACGTGTCACTTTTTGATTCGTCCATAATTATTATAATTATTTTATTTCCAAACTACCTTCTTTTTTTTTTTTTCTATCATCTCTCTCTCTAATTTTTAAGGATCCTAAGAATGTGTTCAGTTGAAAATTTTGATGAGAAAAATAGAAATGAAAAAAAATAAATAAAAAGAAAATGAAAAAAAATTGATAGGATTCAAATTTTAAGTTATGTTTGGTTGGGTTGAGAAATGGAAAAAGAAAATGGCCTACCGTTCTATTTGGTTCATTGGAATGAGTTAGAATGGAATGGAATAATCATTCCTTCGGCTTTCATATGGAATGACTATTCCGTTAACATTTGAATGATGATTCCATTTGTAATATATTTTGTCATTATTTTTTAATCAACCAAACATAAAAATAAATATTTTGATGAAATCATCATTCCATTCCGTTTCATTTCAGTAAACCAAACACTCCTTAAATCAATCCAAAAGACAAAAAATGAGATTTCATTTCCCTCTCACTTTCTTTTCATTTATGTTTTCCATTATAATCAAACAAAAAATGGAATTACATTTCGGTAGCATTTGGTAGAGTTTAATATAATTTGATAATAAAGTTGTATTTTGAATTTGTGAGTTTTAGCATTTTGATTTAAGTGTAGAAAATTTGTTTAATTATGAGTTTTGAAAAGAGTTTGAATTGAATTTTGAGTTGAGTTGAGTGTTGAATTGAGCTTTAAATGTTTGATGTGACATGTGAAATAAGAAAATTTGTTTGGTTATGAATTTTGAAAAGAGTTTTCAAAACTTAATTCAAAAAGTTATAACTCATAACCAAACACATAACTCAAAAATCTATTGAAATTGCTGATCAACACTCATAACCAAACTCTTTTTAAAATCCAATTCAAAAAATTAATTATTAACAAAAAAATAACACTCATAACCAAACTCTTTCTAAAATTCAATTCAAATAATTAATTAATAACAAAAAATAACATAATTTTTTTTAATTAAAAATAACTCAAAAAATTATAATTCATAACCAAACACATAACTCAAAATTCTATTGAAAATTCCATTCAAAACTCAACCAAACTTCTTTTAACATTCAAATAAATAAAAAAAAAGTTGTCATTTTGGCCTAAAAAAATATCAAAAACAAATATATATATATATATATATTTCAAAATAACAGGTGGTGATTGGCTATTAGCAATTGCAAAAAAAATAAAATAAAATAAAAATTTACACTATTCTGATCAACCGACCGGACGTCTGGGGGAACGTCCGGGAGGATGACCGAGTAGACCTAAAATTCAAAAATTTTGTGCTTTTCAAAATGGAGAACATGAAAGAGAGAGAGCAACCAAACGTGAAGGAGAATTACATTTTGAAATGTGTGGTGGAATTACATTTTGAAAACTCCATCCAAACATAAAATGCAAAATGGAGGGGTGAAATTATATTTAGAGAACATAACCAAACACATTTCCCTTTATATTTCTCTCATCAAATCTTTCAACCAAACACAGCCTAAAAATATATCTAAGCTATTGGGTATATAATGCATGTTAGTTAAATTGCCTAGAATAATCCTTCTTCTTTTTTCTTTTTTTTTTTCGAATCTAATAAGTATATGATTAAACATTTTGTCTCAAATCACATACAGTAATAGTTTTCAAATGTTAGGCCAAACTTATTTTATCTTAATTATCTTTATTATTGATGTGACATTCCATAAAATGAATAATATTTTTAGATGGATAGCTAAAATAAAAGGTACAATTGAAGTGGAAATATAAAAATATAAATAGACAAATTAAAATATATACATTATAATAATTTTTACATAAATAAAGGTTTGACTTATTTCAAATTAACTATCTAAATTGAGATAGCGTTTGAGTTTGGTTAGCTCATTTTGAGATCAATTTTGATGATCTAAACCATTCACTTTTTAAGACTCGTTGAATAGAATATTAATAAAAGAAACCAAGTTGATTTAATATCGATAGCTATATGTCTTCTTCTTTTTTTAACTATCAGTAGCTATATGTCTGAATCAAATTTGTATTACAAAAAAATGAATGACTATTATTAAAATTATATTTCTCACTCATTTTTGTAAAAAATATATATAATTTAAACATATAGTTATCAATATCTAATCATCTTAAATTTCTATACATATATCCTACTTTCACGAGTTCTAAAAATGAACAATTGATCCCAAAATAAACTTACCAAATCTAAAATATCTCAAATTTAGAGAAGCCAAACCTTAACTAAAACACCTAATGAAATTAGAAATTCTCTAACACTTATATCAATACGAAGTTAAAATTTTAGCACAAGTGGGTTTAATTTCACTAAGCAATTATGAAAACTCGACTTTAAGCATTAGATAAAGAAATCCGATTACTCATCCACTAAACTAAAGTCGCTGTTTGGCATTAGCTTTTTTAAGTTAGGACTTTTTTAGTTTAGGATTAAAAAGTTCGTTTGGTTTTATTTTTTTAATTTTTTTGACTTTTATGAGAAAAAAATAAAATGATTATGATTTGAATGTGACATTTTATCTTATTGACTTATTTAACCTATTTTGTCTTTTATGCTTTTTTAATCCAACTAAATTAGTCAAACGAAAGTTAACTACTCAGTGTTATATGTTTTCAGCTTAGTTTGAAAAAATAATTAGTAATTCATGAAAAAATTTATAATTTTAAGGGATAATTATAAAAAAAAAAATCTCAGGGTTTGGCGTGTTTTTCACATTAAACCCCAACATTTTAATTTTAACAATTTAAACCCTGAATTTTTAATCGTGTCTCAATGTTGACCCTCCGTCTATTTTCGTTTGTTTCTGTTAACTTTTTACACTTATTTGATACATGTATCACTTTTTGATTCGTCCATAATTATTATAATTATTTTATTTCTAAATCACTTTTTTTTTTCTTTCTATCAGCTCTCTCTCTTTCTCTCTCTCTCAGGATGAAAGATCGCCGACCTCTGAATGCCCCATCGTTGACCTCTACCCTTTCGCCGACCTTCGTGCCATTCGCCAACTTCCGTCCATACCGCCTCTACACTACCACAACATCTTTCACACCCGTCTCTCTCTCTCTCTCTCTCTTAACTTTCAATCGCCTTTTTCTTCAAATCCGTATCAGAGCTCTTTGAACAAATTAGTTTGCCGGAGTGGCTCGGTGCGTCGGAGTAAGATAACAAGGGAGAAAAGCACTACCAAAACCCTTTCATTCTTCTCCAAAACCCTAAGACCCCATAATCCATTTCCTTCTTCCCCAAAACCCTAAGACCCGATAATCATTTGATCATCTAATTTGGAATTGGAGGAAGAGCTCTTTCAGCCCTTGCAATGGTGTTGATAATTGTAGGGAATCAAAGCTATGGGCGGTGGTTGAGAAGTGCACGACGGAAGAGGAAGGGATTTGCCTATGCATCTAGCATCTCTTATGATGAAATTGTGGCGGTCAATGGTTTGTCTGCCGCCTCCGCCACCGTTGAGATAAATGGTGGAGGAGGACGGCGATGAGAGAGAGGGACTTATGTGGAGTTATGAGTGGCCGTGCGAAGTGGCAATCGGTAGTGGGGATTGACGAACGGCGGCGACGACAATTGAAGAGAAAGAGATTATAATAATTATGGACAAATCAAAAAGTGACATGCATATCAAATAAGTGTAAAAAGTTAACAGAAACAAATGAAAACAGACGGAGGGTTAACATTGGGACACGGTTAAAAATTTAAAATTAAAATTATTAAAATTAAAATTTTAGAGTTTAACATGAAAAATATGTCAAATCCTGAGATTTTTTTGTATAAAAAAAAGGGGGTTAATTACACTAATAGTCCCTATAGTTTAGGACTTGTGTCACTTTAGTCCCTCACTTTTCAATTGTGACAAATTTGACTCTAAATTTTGAATCTTGTTCCAAATAAGGACAATTGAAAATATTATTAGATTTTTCAAGGGTAAAATCGTCAATTTAATAAAATATAAACTAATTTGACAAAAATAAATGTCAAAAAAATATTTTTAATTTTTTTAAAATTATTTTTATCCACCAATGATAAAATTATGTAAAATTAATAAAAATTACATGATTAATTTTTTTAAATTAATTTTACATGATCATCATCCAAACATATAATAAAAATTAATTTGGTAAAAAAAATAAATAAATGTCTAAAAGATTTATCAATTTTACATAATTTTATTTTTAGTAGGTAGAAATAATTTTTAAAAATTCAAAAATATTTGTTTGACATTTATTTTTATCAAATTAGTTTATATTTTATCAAATTGACAATTTTACTCTTGAAAAATCTAATTATATATTCAATTGTCTTTATTTGGAACAAGATTCAAAACTCAGGGTCAAATATGTCACAATTGAAAAGTCAGGGTCCAAAGTGACACAAGCCCGAAACTATAGGGACTATTTGTGTAATTTGCCCAAAAAGAAAGTTATTTATAAATATAAGGTGAAGTTTTTTCTTGTTTTTAGTGGGTAACCAATGAGAAGCCTCTATCAAAAGTGACCAAAATCCGTCACATTTTCATATAGAGTTGTTTTGTCGGCTAGTTGCTACATTTTGTGGATTTTTCTGTGCATGCGAATCTTCGACTTACAGATTTGTTGGAGTCCATTTCCAGTCAAAAAAAAAAAGTTGAAAATTCAATATTTATAAATATGAAAAAATTAAAAGTGGTTGGGAAGAACTAAAAAAAGTGTATTATATATATATATATTTGGGTCATATCTATTAATATTTATTAACATATTATTTTTATTTTTCTAATCATTTTTTTATATTTTTTTACATTTTTTTTTATAAAAAATCAAAAAATATATTTATTTAAAGCATCCCAAACCACTTCTTATGTCTCGCTTAAGAACAGACTAATTTAATAATTTTTTGATTATTTAATTAAAATATGAACTAAAAAAATTAATATGTTTGAGATTAATTTTTTGACTTTTTATAATAAATTATGTAAAAAAATAATATTAGAATATAAAAGTTACAAACTTTACAATCTTGCCCTTTGGTGGATGCGATGTATTTTCCAGAGGTGTAGAGGAACGTCACTTCACGGATAGTATAATTTTTTAATTTTTTTGGAAGTAATGTACTTTGACCAATGTAAAACGATAGGCATGTATAGTATCTAATACCAGACGTGGCAGATACATGTGTTCCGACCGTGTTTTTATTTTGAAATTATTTTATTATTATTATTTTTTTGGAATTTTTTGGACTTTCATTATTAGTTTGGCATGTCTAAAAAAAAAGATAAAAAAAGTTAAAAAGTTATTAAAAAAATTAAAAAGTTATCACTATTCAAATTAAAAATATATAAAAAAAAATTATTGATGCAAAGTACAAGTCATAAGGTATGACACAGTGATGGGTCTATCCTGGTACAAATTGCACATGGGTGCACAACAAATTTACACAGGACAGTGTTGTTCGGTCCTTGGGGGCCTATCACGGGTCCTATTTTGATAAGCTGAACCATTAATATGTAGAATTTGTCAAGTACTATATATTTGTAAAAAATCATGTTGATCGGATATTGTTAACTACATGATCAAATCAGTTTTGTATAAAAAAAATAGATGGTGTTATAGTTAACAGTTGAAAAAAAAACTAATCTAATCAGATAGCTATCGATATCCGATCAATGTGATTTTTTATAGGCATATAGTACTCGACGAGTTCTACACATTGAACGGTTCAGATTATCAAAACGGGACCTATAATGGCCCCCACGGGCCGAACAACACCGTCCAATGCAATGTCCAAAAACTAGGCAAGTATTTCTTAGCATCAATTCAGCCTGCGCAAACAATATGACTGTATAACTCACAATCCTTATCTTCTCCTACACACTAATTTATACAATTTTTTAATACACTTTTTTTTTTATAAAAAGTCAAACAGTTAACCCAAATAACCATATTTTTTTCCTTAACTTTTTAGTCTAAAAATTCAAAAAATGCACTTATTTAAGACACTTCAAACAACCCATAAAATATACGTACCAATATGTACTCCGTTCGTCGTAAAGATAGGTAATCCAAATAAATTATCAAATTTTTTATTAAATTTTTTATATCGGTGTAAGATTCACATATATGTGATTTGTGTAAATCTCATATTCATATGAGAGGTTTGATAAAAAAATTGATAATTTATTTTGTGTTCCTAGCATGTTCTAAAAATATTTTTGTGATGAATTCACCTTTTTTTTTAAAAATTTGGGCTGTTTTTTTTTTTTTTGTTTTTTTTTTTCTATGAGAGTATATTTTTTATTTTGAACAAAAATGGAGTTTGAGTACAAAACATATATAACAATATATACTCCTTTCGTCCCAGAATAATATTTAATGAATAAATCACCTTTTTTGATAGTATAATACTAGCACTTGAAAACAAATTTTTCCAAAATTATTCTTTCATAGTAAATTTTTCATAAAATATCAATTGTCATAATTATATTTTAATTGTTGGTAATGTTAAAGAAGGGCAACATAACATGTGTATATTAATATATTACCGTTATTTTTGGAGGAACGAATAGTATGGGACAATAAAAAATTAGAATTCAGTATGTTTTATTTGCATTCCGATTAAAAAAAAAAGTATTCAGAACGAGATACATTGATATTTCGTTTTATTTTTTTACGAAAATGAATGTAATTTGTGTGCTGTAAAAATCTTGTCAAATTTTAATTTTATGACGTTTCAATTCACAACAAACTATTTGTAAAAGTCTGCATTCTAATGTCATCAATAAATCATAATTAAACTCTATACAAAAGTTGATTAATTTAAAAAAAATGAATAAAAATCTTGTACTTCATGAAATTTTATGGCGTTGTTTCAATTCACAACAAACTATTTTTAAAAGTCTGCATTTTAATGTCACAAATTTTTTTTTTGGCCCACGTGCTTCATGTGATGTAGTTGGAGACTATTACAAAATACACCTGGTAAGGCATATTAGGTGATTGTAAAAAAAAGGAAAAAGAAAAGCGCCTCTCATATGAGCCAGGTTGGTGAATAAATTATGTGCATTTGAATTCCTATTTTCTATTTGTTTTATTCAGATACATATTTAAAATATAACTTTCAAAGTTGGTGGGAAAACTTGTGTTATTCACCTATTTTCATGTTGTGTTCACCTCGGTGGACAATGGTAAAATTTATGAAGAAATCCTTTACAATTAGTGGCAGAGCCAAGAAATTAAATCAGAGGGGACACTTATTAATAATAACATTGAAAATTTTTACAAAAATATTTCATATAAATTTTTATGATTGACTTCAAGAAAGATAAATAAATATATATATATATATTATTTGTAACTAGTACATCATGGACAATATAAAAAAATCATGGATATAAGTTTTAAAATAAATTACATAATGATAAAGTAAGTTTTTATACAAAATTTTAGTAAAAATTCAATATAGTAGTAATACCACGTCATTATTGACATATGATATCACCAACCAATAGTAAAGAAACACATAGAGGATGAACTCCAAATGTCAAATGTAATTAATAATTCAATAAATTCCATATCTTCATTGAGATTAATTATAATTGTATGCCAATAATGATTCACTACAAGAAAAAGCACTATTGACAACTAAAAAATCACATTTCGTCGCTGAAAGTATAGCATTTGGCGACTAAAAATGCATTAGTAGCCAAAAGTAAAGATTTTTTGCGACTAAAAAATTTTAGTAGCCAAAAGTATAGATTTTGGCAACTAAAAATCTGTTTGGTCGCCGATATATGGCTTTTAGCAACTAAAAAAATTTTTGTAGCCAAAAGTAAGGCCTTTTGGCGATTGAAAAAAATTCAGTAGCCAAAAGTGAGGCATTTGGCGACTAAAAATCTGTTTGGTCGCCAAAAGTGAGGCTTTTACAGACTAAAAAAATTTTAGTAACCAAAAGTAAGGCCCTTTGGCTACTAAAAAAAAATTAGTAGCCAAAACTGAAGCATTTGGCGACTAAAAACATGTTTAGTAGCTGAAAGTGAGGTTTTTTGGCGATTAAAAAGAAGTTTAGTCGCCAAAAGTGGTAATTTTAGCGCGGGAAATTCTTTTTTAAACGACTAAAAAATAATTAGTAGCCAAAAATATAGAATTGGCGACTAAAATTATGTTTATTCGCCAAAAGTGGTGTCCTTTTTTTTTTCTACTAAATAATTTATTTTTACATAAATTATGTTTAATAAAAAATAATTATGTTTATATATATACTTTGATCGGCCTCGTTTGGGAACAGGCTAATTTAGTAACTTTTTGGCTATTTGGCTAAAAATGTAGGTAAAAAAAACTTGTACGTTTGGGATGACTTTTTGGCTAATTACGAAAAGATGTGCAAAAAGTAGAGAGAAAAGAGAATCTTTGACTTTTTTGTATGAATAGTTGGCTTTTTGGCTAATTTAGTAACTTTTTGGCTAATTGGATAAAAAAGTAACTCCCCAAACGGGAATATATGTTACATATATAATCATATGATGTTATGGACGCATAGTGGAAAGAGTGTGTTGTATAAGGTTTATGGTGTGGGAGGTTGATGGTTTGTATCTTCACAAGACCAGGGTGTATTATTATTATTTTTTTCAGAATGAGCTTTTGGCGACTAAATCTTTTTGGTCGCCGATTCCTTGAGTATTGGCAACGAAAACATTAGTCGGTAAATGTATAATTTAAAAAAATATAATTGACTATTGGCGACCAAAGTTTTGGTCGGTAAAGACTTGCTTTTTGGCGACTAAAAGTTTTTTAGTCGCCAATACCTTTCTCGACCGTTTTCCAGCGACCAAACCGGTGACTAAAAAATTTAGTCGGGAAAACTTAAAAACCGACTTTTGGCAACTAAAAATTGACTTTTGGCGACTAAAAATTTAGTCGCCAAATGTGTTTTTTCTTGTAGTGATTAGACATCATTATTGTATTGAAATTTTCATAGATAATAATATGACTTATCGTAATATCTTTATTTTCAATAAAAAAAAATAACCATTATTATTCTCATAATTTTAAAAATGTCATTGATATTTCACTCTAAATAATATTTTATAATTTTTTTTATTTAAAATATTTTCTTTATGTTTGCAAAAAAAAAAAAAAAAAAATTATTGCAAAACCTAGGGGGACACGTGACCCCCCTGGACCCATTGTGGCTCCACCACTGTTTACAACAATCCGTAAAATATGGAATTTGCATGAACCATATGAGAATGCAAAATACGACTATTGCATCGATACGTTTGTGAATTATTTACGTCATCTTCAAAAGTGTCAACAGTTTCCTAACGTGTTCAATATATCCTTACAAAACAACAAATTAAAATCAAACATTCCCAAAAAAATTTATGACCAACCTTGTCCGACTACCGAGCATTTCGCCGAATTCGATATAACTCCGCCCTTATCTGTTGACACACCTGCGTCATTTCAACATCCTCATTCGTAGGCATCATGGCATCGTCTAGGGCAGCCAAATCTGCGTCAGGAATATCGTCATATGTGTACTCCGACGCATTTCTGATAGCAACAACTAACGCATCATCTTCGCAGTTTCTGCGTATGAAATTGTGTAATGCCATGGATGCAACCACCAACGGCACCTGCAACTTACGAAAATCAAACTGAGGCATGTTGTGTAAGAATCTCCACGGCGACTTCCAAGCCCCAAATGTTCGCTCAATCACACTCCGCAAAGAAGAATGGGCGCGGTTGAACAACTTATCACGATTCCTCAGATTGTGATGTTGAAAGTGTGGTTGGTGGTAGTTGCTGCCCTTGTATGGTGCAAGAAATCCCTTCTTATTACTGTATCCACTATCCACTAGATAATATCGACCTATCAATGTAAATATGTTAATACATATTTCTTTCACGTGTGGGCAAACAAACTGAACATATTATGGCACCTCAAAGAAATAACAAGATTGCCGTGCAAGTCATTAATGAGGTATTTATTTATGTTACATTTGTTACATTTTTAGTAACGTTTATATAAGGGTCTAACAATTAAAGTAGATTAAATTAACATATGGGTCTAACGATTTACGCATAGAAAATTGTTTTTGTCCGAACGTACCATCCACTGGAGTTGGAAAATTATATTGTGGATTTTCGGTGACAATGTTTAAAATCCGGCTGTTGTGCATGCTACCCTCCGAACTGCATGACACAAAAACGAAACACATATTGAAATCACACATTGCCAAAATATTTTGAGTGTGGCAACCCTTTTGGCTGAAATACGGGGCTGTTTCAGGCTCTCTTATGCATGCTGGCACGTGTGTCCTATCCAAGGCACCTAAACAATCTTCTACAATTCGAACAAGTAGCCAACCAAATAGTAACATCAAGTTATTCATTATAGCCTTGCATTTTTTAACTCACATCTTTGTAGAATTTAAAATGGAAATTGATTTTAAGCATAGTTTTGCACACCTTGAATGACAAATATTGAGGTTAGGACTGCAGGCGGGGATCCCTCCGGTTTTGGAAATCTGCGACCAGCTGACAGTGAGCGACGGTGAACTTTTTCATTGCTTTCAAAACATTATGAAAATGCCGTAATATTGTTTCACTGGAGTGTTGGAATCATTCTTGGAGCTCTCAGTTAGGCAAGTTTTTAAGAACATGAATGAAGATTGCAACACTCTCCTCAACGTGCAAGCCGTGGTCCCGCTCGGGTACGTGCAACCCGAAGTCGTTCACACGTAAAAACATGTTTCGGCATGCATAGTTCATATCGAAATTTGTCACTGTGACCGTTATACAGTTCCACTATCCATGCCCTCCCCGTCAAAATGGATGCGACATGGGACTTTGAGCACGTGCGCCTTGTAGTAGTCTGAGGCTATTTTGTACGCTTCAACATAATTATTATTCATTTCATTCTGCCACTCGATTGCGAGCGCAGTGACATCATCATACATTTCCTGCATCTGTGCCTCACTGTCATCGTTGCTTTCCATGTCTAAAAATAAAACTTCAAATAAAATGAGAAGCATAAAATATAAAATGAACAAATCTGGTATAAACATAAAATTCGCAAAACAACCTAACATAAATTCGTAAAACAGCCTAACATGAAACAACCTAACATCAGCGGTTAACCTAGGGGTGTCCGCGGTTCGGTTTGGACGGTTTGCGGTTCGGTTTGGACCCGCCCGCATCTATGCGGTTTGGGAAAAAATCAACCCGCAACCGCCCGCAATGTGGTTTGCGGTTTGTGCGGATAGGGTTCGCGGTTCTACGGGCGGTTGCGGGCGGTTTGCGGTTTGAACTTTTTTTCCAAAAAATTATTTTTAAACCTTTTTTTTCTCCCATTTTGTCAATCTTTATTTTGGACATTTTTTCTCATATTTTCTAAAATACTCCAACATTAATAATTAATGAACTAAAACTTATAAAATAAACTTATAAAATAAAAAACACAATAAATTCAATTCGTAACCTAAACAAATCATTCAAAATCTATATTCTATCATATTAACTTACATTCATCCTATCCTACATTCATCATTCATAATCCAAATAAGAAAATCCTACATTAAAAATTCAACATTCATCATTCCTAACCTCCAAAAAAAAAGAAAAAAAGAGTAATTCTTCATTAACTTACATTCATCCAAAATGCAAAAAAAAATAAAAATTCATTAAGTTACATTCATCCAAAACCAAAACGCAATTAAAAAAAAAAAAGTTGTTGTCAAACTTAAACTTCATTCAATACAAACCCATGGAAATAAAATTAAAATACTTCTAAGATATCAAACTTCATCTTCATGAATCACATCCAATTCAACTTTCGCAAATTCCAATTCTAATTCCATGCATTTGGTTGATGAACCCTACACAAACAAATTAAAAAAATATAAACTTTAATCTTCAATTATAGATAGTAAGAAATGAAAAAATAAACAAATGTCTATATATTGCATCTCAAATGAGTCAAACACCACTAGGATTCAGCAGGTTAACAGGTTAAAATTTCCAGCATTATAGTATGTTGCATGCATAATAGAATGCACTCTGAATACGAGTTTTGCATGCTTCAAGAGTACAGAAAAGTTTTTTTTTTATTTTTTTGGCATCTTGCATACTGAAGCAAACCATTAATAGTCACAGCCTCTAACAATTATAGCCCATAATTAATACAAGTGATTGTTGTTTCTAATGGAAAACTGCCGGGTTGTGCTGAGGCCACAAATAGCTACATCTTTAGACATCCAATAAGTTAAAATATAAGAGCCAAGAACAAACGGAAAGTGTACGAAGAGTGGGACAAACTAAACTTATTAACATGCTTTAAAAAATTTCTTCTATTGCAACAATAAAAGCTGTTCTTATGAAGGCATTCATATATCTGGATCTATCTATGAAATGAAACCTATCAAGTGATTTTATCATAAATGCATTAAGTTCTCATAAAATGTTTCAACAAGGCATTCTATTATCAATAGCAGTAACTAGCTTAGTCTATGTAAAAAGAAAGAGATTCAAAAGGAAGGGTTAATTACAAACTGCAATGCGACAAATAAATAGAACATGGATTGAAAGATAAAACACCTGAAACAGCTTTTAATAAATAAAAAATAAATAAAAAGAATTGATTCCAAAACATTTCTAAGAGTCATGAGCTTCATCAATATTCTGATAAATGAGATCCCAACAGTTTTTATACTGACTGATTGGATGATCAACAAATACAAATCAAATCAACTTTCTAATAAGCACGGGAACAGATGATCAAAAAATACAAATCAAACCATTGTATCACAAATGCCAAAAGCATTGAAGTTCAATAATGACTAGATCATCCATAATAATAATAAAATAAAATAAAAATTAAAAAAAAATCAGATGGAATCAACACAGATCATTATTTATCTGTGTTGACTAGATCATCCATCCATAATCAAATCTAAATCGATAATGATCTGTGTTGACTAGATCATCCATAATCAAATCTAAATCGACCCAACTAAGCAGATCAGATTTTTACAAATCAAATCTAAATCGACCCAACTAAACATATCAACATAGATCATTATTTATCAACAAAAAAAAAAAAAAATAACACAGATCAGATTTTTACAACATAAGCAGATCAGATGGACTCGGTGTTTCGCTGAGAGAGAGAGAGAGAGAGAGAGAGACGGAGACAGAGACTTACCTGAGAGTTGCCGAAGGTTGATCGGTGCTTCGCTGAGAGAGAGAGATGGAATCGGTCGCTTCGCTGAGAGAGAGAGAGAGACGGAAGAACAAGAGTGAGAGAGTGAGATGAGAAGAAAACTGTGAGAAGATGTTTTGAGAGATGCTTACCTGAGATGATAAGAGTGATCAGTGGTTGCTTTGCTGAGAGAGATAGATGCCTGAGATGATGAGTGTGATCGCCGATCGGTGGTCGCTTCTCGCAGAGACAGAGACGGAAGAGAAGAACAACGGCGGTGCCGTCCTCACCGTGAGAGAGTGAAATGAAATGAAAATGAGAGATTTGTTTTGAGAGATTAGGTTAGGGTTTGTTTAAACGGTCCAGATTTGTTTGGGCCAAAAAAAATCTAGATGAACGGCTCAGTTTTTTCTTTAAAAAAATAAAAAATAAAAAATTATATAATGCGGCGCGGGTTGTGTCGGGTGCGGGTAAAACCCGCAACCCGCCCGCAACCCGAAATTCTCCCATTTTTCAAACCGCACCCTACCCTTATGTATTTGCGAAACCGCCCATATGCGTGCGGTTCGGATCGGTTCGGGCGGGTTGTGCGGATCGGATAACCCGCTGCCCACCCCTAGGTTAACCTGTGACTTTGGGGACAATTTTATAAGGTAAACATATTTATTCAAACAACTTAAAAAACATAAATTGAGATGGTCAATGTTATCCTATTCAATGCAAAGAAATATGGCACTCCACAAACAACTTACAATAATAACTTGCACTGTTATTCGTTTCATTGCAGTAATGTTCATAATGGACCAGCCATAAACCTGTTCAATGTTATCATGTTCGTAATGGGTTTTGCAAACAACAACATCAATTAAAAAAAATTAAACATGCCAAAATATTAAATTACAAAACCAACCATAACCAAACTCCAACAACGAACATCCATAACCTGCCTACTTAAATTAAAAAATAGGTGAACCTTGTAGATGTATAACCAATTCAAGCAATTCTCCTTAAAAAAACTGCAACTAAAAATAGGTCCAAACAAAGCATAGTTAAAAAAGCAGGTCTTTAGGAAATAGAAAAAAAAAATATATATATATATATATTTAAAAGCGAAGCCCTTCTTTGCGTAATATGCTCTTAAGAGTTGAAACAGTTCCAGTCCTCTCTTTGTCCTATTGCTTCACCTGGAGCCAGTCGATAATGCCTTCGTCCGAAGGAATTGTAGAGACCCTAATTTTTTAAATTACCATTAAATCCCTAACCTTGAGTTTATTTCAACAAAGCCCTTGAATTTTCGCTTACTTGCATTTTAACCCTATAATCGGGAAACATTCCGGATTAATTCGAGTAAACCCTAATCGATCCCGTAGATTAATAATCACCTTTAAAACCTTATTATTAATTATTAGACCCTATAATTATGGATTAATCACTTTAAAATCTTAATTCCCGATAATGTCGTTTTTGCTCGGTTTCTCGGCTTTCTTTGCGCTTTAATTTAGCGGAACCCAAATTTATTATTTTAACTATTTTCTAATGTTAGTATATTGTATACTAAATATCAAGGTTTCATAATTAGACTTGGTCCCTATATACTTCTATTTTATTTCATTCCAAACCTTAATTGTAATATTTTCTTAATTAATTTACTTATGCCTATTATTTTATGTTTATAAATACAAATATTATATATATATATATATATTTCTTGGAGCCCAAGTTGTTGTCCATGTGATGGATGAAAGGGACTTGATGGCAACTTTGACAAATTACACTTATAGAATTTGACCCCTAAGAAACCTGCCATTCCTTCTCTATATAGATGCACATTTCTCCCCCCTCATTTTACACATTTTTCAGCCATGCACTAGAGGAGTGAGAGAGAGTGATCTTGGAAAAAAAAAAAAGAGAGGGAGGGAGAGAGAGAGAGAGAGAGAGAGAGAGAAGAGAAGAAGAAAAAGAAGAATTGCGTTAAGTCTTGTACAACAAAGGTAAACCTACATCACCTATTTTCTCAAGTTTTTTTACCACTTGTTTTTCCCCTCCTAATAAATGCTCTTTATATATATATGTTGTAGTCTAGGCCTACACTCTTGTATAAATGTGTATTAATCAAGAAATGGTATGCTTCTCTTTCTTTCTTAAATTTCCAACAGCAAATCTTTTCCCTCTCTTGAATTTATTTTCCCATCAAAACTTCATAAACTCAAAATCTATTTTTATGGTGTAATATTTGGTATGTCTAGAGTATGTGATAATTTTAGTAGGACCTAAGGATGTATTTTTATAACCTAAACAATTCTTCTAAGTTTGTTACTCACAGAACCAGAAAAACAGTCAACTTTCTCTATTTTTATAAAATTCCAAAAAAATAATCTTGAGTCTACTTTTATGTCAAAATATTAATCTTGGTGTTATATTTTAACTAAAAATTTTTTGAACTCAAGAGAGTGAGGGGTTCGAGAGAGACACCGATTTGCGTAACGGTCAACGAATCTGGACAAATCTTGGTAATTCTAAATTATCTTAAAATCTAAAATACCTATTCTACTTTCGTAAATTGAGTTTGAAACTAGACTTATTTATCTACAAAATCACATGAGCCCAGGTACTTAGGGCCAATAAAAGTATTTTTTTATAATTATTTTCAATCTAATTCAAATCTGGAAATTTGTGTTAATATGCTCTTATTTGGTTTGCAACTCTTATATTCTATGTTTCTTGAATGTCTTAGTCTTGATATGTAATCTGTGATAAATTGTAAATTTATTTTACCATGAATAAATTACTTGTTGTATAGTTTGGATTCGTAATTATATTGACCATGCTTTGTTATAACTGAGAACATAATGCACTTAATAAAGGGGAAATCAAATGGGATGGTAATGGGTTGCGATCATTGTATTAAATTTTATGAGATAAAGAATGACGGATTCAAGAGTATGATATAGTGGAATGTATTCCATTTTTGTGAAGTCTTGCACAAGTGTGCTTTCGAACCCTAACATGGCACGGAGAGGTATTCTGGCTGCTTAACGGAAATGGGAGGCATAAGGGTGGCAGTGAGGGTCTCACACAGGGAGAGTATCCCTGGAAGCTCGTTCCCTTGAGACAGACCATGATGTCACCACTCGGGTATGTAACCTAGATGCATGGGCATCGTTGGTAATTGTGCGGTAAGCGACACATTGGTGGTTATGCGGTAAGCGACACATTAGTATTGTATTAACCCAACGGGGAGTCAGAATTGCCCGTGGCCAATGTTAGTGGTTGGATAGAAATGACATTTCGCGGGGAGTTGCCTAGAACTAACTAAAATTGACTATTATTCATGAAAACTGAAATTTAATTATAAGCTCTGCTTAATTATTGCTTTTACTGTATGCTATGATTGTGCCGTTATGTTACTTGTGTATTTGGATTGGTAAATCGGGGTGTGTGTGTTTACTGGGCATTCCAAGCTCGTGGCGTTTTATGCCAAGTGAAGGCAAGTTTTACACTGAGAACAGAACCCCTAAAAGCTTTGCAGAACCATGGCTGCCTTAGATATTAGATTTTATATTTCCTGTATTTTAGATAATCTTTTTGTATCAAGGAACTGATTTATATTTAAAGACTTGAAGAATTTTATCTATAACTATTATTAATATTTTCTTTTAGTGTATTTATTTGTATTTTGTTCTTGAAAATGATGTGTATCTGCTAGTTAAACCCCGGTGTATCGTTGTATTGTATTATCAAAATTTGGGGCGTCACAGGAATACTCATCACTATCTCCCTATTATTGGGCACCTCCATAAGCGAAATTCTAAAATGGAGCAGTGGATTAGTTTGGTGCAGTCCTTGAATTTCATAAAAACGTTCAACTGCTTTGGCCATAGTGACACTATGGCCACCGACAACATGGATTACAGTGAGTTCCTTGCTTTGGGTCTTCACCGAATTAACCAAACCATCCATGCTTGTTGCCAATGCTTCTGTCCCGGTCATTCATTTTTTTTGCATAGCTGTGACAGATGAGTGCCTTATTTTACTATCACTACCTGATGCATTAATGGTTGCGGATTTCATCAAGTCAGCCGTTTTAGATGCTCCTAATTCATTGTTGTCCGTAGAAAAGTCAGCACTGTCGGACTCCCCTTCCACCTCCAATTGGTTCCGCGTCTCGCCAGGCGTCCAAGCATTTTTACCCATTGTCGCAGCCCCAGTGAATACGCGATGCATCAACTCCTCATGATCCAACGACTTTGTTTTGAACTTGCAACATTCTTTATCAACCTGTAATATAATAGAATGAGAGTAGACAATTAGGAAAATGTTGACATATGTTTATGGAGTTTGTACAAAATTAATGAACAGTACAAGATAAATGTTGTAAGACAACTATTGTCTTTCTACATCAGCTATTGTATTTTTAATATTTTGAATCAGTGACACTTTTGGGTAGGGTAACAAATGAACCGAGCTGTTCATGAACAAGCTCGGCTCGACTCGTTAAGAGCTCGGCTCGGCTCGGCTTGTTTAGTAAACAAGCCGAGCTCAAGCTCGAATATTAGGTTCGTTTAGTAAACGAGCCGAGTCGAGCTCGCATAAGCTCGGCTCGTTCATCTTTATTTAAATTATATAATAAATATATTATTTATATATTAAATAATGCATAAATATATATAAATAACAATATAAATACATTTTTTATATATTAAATAATATAAATAATATTTAAAAAAATTTATTGAGCCAAGCTGAGCCGAACTCGAGTTTCATTAATATTAATGAGCCGAACCGAGTTGAGTCGAGCCGAACTTGAGCCCAGTTCCTTATTGAGTCGAGCTTGAGCTCAATAAACGAGCTCAATAAGTAAACGAGCCGAGCTCAAGCTTAGCAAAGCTTGGCTCGGCTCGATTCGGTTCGTTTGCAGCCCTACTTTTGAGTATAGTACGTAATTGAAAAGCATCCTTAACAGTGTTGATAACAAAAAAAAAAAAAAAAATTTTGTTTGATTGCGACTATTACATTTCATTAAAGCTCCTCTTATCTGGTTATACACACACTGCTGCATGTGTATTAAAGAACAAAAAAAAATGTTAAGGTCTAGTTTGTCATATCTATATATATTTTCATGGTAGTTTGCTTGCTTATTTCAATGTTGTAAGGCCTCTGTCTGTGGCAGACATCAGTAGTGTTGCTATTGTGCACATAGGGAAAGGAGTATTTAAAAAGTCACTCAGTTTCATTTACAACATTAGAAAGTACTATTACCAGCAAAAAAGAATTTAAAATAAAAACACCACCCAAAAATGCAAATTCGTTTCTAAACAGTTAGATTGTATACCAAAGGATGGAGCTTGCATGAAAACTATGAGAAAATGCAAGAATACATTTATCAACAACATTATTGTAAGTACTGCATCATGAAAGAAAATGTTATGGAAAATGTGAGTTATTGTTATGGAGAAGCATTTGTTTATGGAGTTTGACATATGTTTATGGAGTTATTGTAAGTACTACATTTATGGAGTTTGGCAGTTTTGTTATGGAGAAGTATTTACAATATGATTGAACAGTAGAAGAAAAAAGCATGAACAGTAGAAGAAAATGTTGAAATATGTTTATGGAGTTTGACATTTGTTTATGGCATAGTTGGGTCGTCTGACGCATAACAAAATTACGTAAACATAAGTTAAAATAGTTACCTTCTTCATTCTAGCCCACCATTCATCCGACGCATTGATCAACCCAGTCTCTTGGTTGAACCCAATTCCAGTGGGGCCTTTGCGGCTATCCATCAGCTTTGACCATGCACGCCACTCCGCCTTAAGTTGATTGTACCTATTTTTAAGTTGTTTGATTGCATGGGTCAATCCAGTTGCTGCCTTCTAAGTCTTACACAAAGACTGGTACCTATTCTGAGTGATTGACATGTGCGGCTTGTTACCTGCATGTATTTCCTTAAGAACAAGTTCCAAGAAGAAACGTGTGTTCTCCTAGTCCCAATTTACTTTGTGATTAGGTTTTGGGCCCTTCCCTTTGGCAGAAGAGGTACGAGAGCCGGATCGATTTGAGGCCATGCGACTATAATAAGTACATTATAATTTGTGTAAATTGCAGTTCATTAGTTATAGCAAAGATGTGAACCATATATTATTATGTTTGTATATTACATATCGCATTATTAAAATCACAAAAGAAACCCAAGATCTTGATGCTCACAAGTTGTACAAATGTTCAGTTTTGGAATGAGATTGTTGTGCACACATTTATGAACATAGAATTTTGAAACTACAACTTCGCAAACAACACTGAACACAGGGAACACATATGATAAGTAATACATGTTTTGAAATGATAACATAAAACTATTTATTGGGCAAAAAACAAAGAAAGCATAGTAGGGTAATCATCTAAACATGGATACATAAATTACATACGGAACAACAAAATAACGACGATGATGGACGAAAAACATGTTACAACTTTAAGTACACGTAGAGTCTGTTCAATGTCAATCAAACGCGCCTCAAAAGAACGAACATTGTCTCTGTCATTCTCAGGAGGCGTTTGTCGGCCATATTCGTCACACCACCCAATCTAATTGACACATGGCTGATGTTAAAAAAAGTATTAGTGACGGTTTGTCAGCTACAGCCACAGCACCAGTCAAACCAGCTTCAGCCACAACCACACTAGCAGCTTCAGGTTCAGAATCAGTTGCAACTGATACAACTCCAGCTGTACATTCTACATCCGTTACATCCAGAGCATTGTGTAATCAGTTAGGAATTGGTTAAGTGGTTAGGAATTTGTTAGACAGTTACAATGATTAGTTACAGGCTTATTTCAGTATTGTCTATATAAATACATTTGTGTACTTCAGATTTCAAGTAATGAGAAAGAATATTTGTTTCATCATGGTATCAGAGCAACTATAGCTCTCACGAGCACTCTGAATTTCTGATATTGCTTCCTCTGTAGTTCTTCAAAATCTTGCTCTGTAGTTCTTCAAAATCTTCAAGAAGCTTCACAAATCTTCAATGACTTCCTCCACATCGTCAATGACTACCCCAAGCAATCTTCCTCCCAATCTCAGTCTTCTCATCTCTAATCTCAATTCCTTCATAACTGTCAAGCTAGATTCATCCAATTTTATCATTTGGCGAAGTCAAGTTCTCAATATTCTCCGTGCTACAGATCTGCTAGGGTTTGTTGATGGTTCTTCTCCTCCTCCACCATTAACAATCAAAAAGGTTGATGGAGCTGAAGAAATCAATCCCGATTATGCACAGTGGCACCAGATTGATGCACATCTCCTGAGTTGTATTACAGCTACACTCACACCTGTAATTTTTACTTCTGTTTTGCATCTCAAACACAGTGCTGAGGTCTGGAATGTTTTTTGTAAAAGATTCACTACAGTTTCTCGTAGTCATATTCATCAAATGAAGAATCGTTTGAATAATATGACTAAAAGTTCCCAGACAATTGAAGAATACTTGTCTCAGATCAAAACTCTGGCAGATCAACTTGCACTTGCTGCTTCTCCTATAGAAGAAGAAGATCTAGTTCTACTTACCTTGAATGGTTTACCAGATGAATTTGATGCCTTGAAGACTACAATTCGAGCACGACCTGAAGCTATTTCTATGGAAGATCTTTCTTCTCTTCTCTGTTCAGAGTCTCTGCATATTGATTCCAAAACAAAGAAAATTCAGGCACATGAATCTCCCATTGCCTATGCTACTACTCGTGGCTCTTTTGGTCAAGGCCGGTCTTCATTCAAAGGAAATAGAGGTAGTTTCAGATCTGGCTTCAGAGGTCGATACTCTTCTAGAGGAAGAGGTCGACAATTTTCAAGAGGACAACACAACACCAATTTGATTTGTCAGATTTGTGGTAAGACAAATCACTCAGCCTTGGATTGTTGGCATAGGTTAGATGCTACTTATCTTCCTCCTCAGCCACAGTCTCCGCAAACTGCCTCTCCATCTGCACAATCTTCCACTGGACTGTCTAACTCTCATGCTTATGTGGCCTCTGCTCCATCTCAGTATGACTCTTCCCCATGGTATCTTGATTCCGCTGCATCTGATCATATGACTCATGATCTGTCAACTCTGAGTCTTTCTCAACCTTACCATGGTTCTGATCATATCACTGTTGGTAATGGTAATTCTATCCCTATTCTTCACACTGGTAAGGGTCTTTTGCCCACTCCACATCATACTTTCAAACTCAATAAAATTTTGCATACTCCTATTGCTTCTAATCTTGTATCTGTACAAAAGCTTGCTCAAGATAATCAGTGTACAATTACATTTGATGATTCTTCTTTCGTTATTCAGGACAAGCACACGAAGGACATTTTGCACAAGGGCATTAATTCTCATGGTTTATATCATTTTCATCCACCATCCATACCTGCTGCTTCTTCATCTACTGCACATGTTGCTTCTTCTATTTCTCCTAATGCTTTCTTTAATTCCACTGCTACTGCTGTGCCTGAAACTATTTGGCACCAGAGGTTGGGTCATCCATCACCTCTCAAGTTTAATAAACTGAAATCTTCACTTTCTGTTGCTTGTAATAAAGCCAAGAATAATGCTTGTAATAAAGTTTTGCCTTGTATTCACTGCTCTATGGCCAAAAGCCATCGATTACCTTTTAATCTCTCTAACTCCACTGTAAATAAACCTTTTTCACTAGTTCACAGTGATGTTTGGGGGCCATTTTTACCATCTGTTTCTGGTTACAAATACTATGTAATCTTTGTTGATGAATATAGCAAGTTCACTTGGCTTTTTCCCTTATGTTACAAAAGTGAAGTCTTTGCTAAATTTGTGGAATTCACAGCTTATGTTGCAAATCAATTTTCTACTCATCTGAAAATTTTTCGCACTGATGGTGGCACTGAGTTTGTTAATTCATCTATGACTCAATTTTTTCATACTCATGGCATTCTTCATCAGATTTCTTGTCCACATACTCCTCCTCAGAATGGAGTCTCTGAAAGGAAGCATCGGCATATCACTGAGACTGCCATTGCTTTGCTTCATCAGTCTTCACTTCCCATTAAGTACTGGTTTGATGCCATTTCTACAGCTATTTTTTTGATTAATCGTTTGCCTAGTTCTAAAATTCCTCATTCTTCTCCTTATGAATTGTTATTTCATAAACCTCCAGATTACTCTTTTATGCGTGTGTTTGGCTGTCAATGTTTTCCCTGGCTACAACCCTACACATCTCATAAACTCCAACCTAAATCTACTTTGTGTGTCTTTCTCGGTTATCATCCTTCTTACAAAGGATACCGTTGCTTAGATCCTTCCTCTGGGAAGGTGTATTTGTCTCGCCATGTCATCTTTCATGAGCACATTTTTCCATTTCGTACCACCTCTGTTCCCACTACAACTACTGCCTCTGCTACTCCTATTTCTCTGACTTTGTCTCAGCTCCAGTCTTTCTTCTGGTCACCTTCTTTACATTTTCAGTCTTCATCTGCCACACCAGCAGCAGTACCCGTAGCTACAGCCACACCAGCAACAGTACCCGTAGCTACAGCCACACCAGCAGCAGTACCCATAGCACCAGCTTTAGCTTCCCCTTCTTTCCATTCTTCTCCAATTTCTGTCTCCACTGATCCATCATTTTCTGCTGATGTCCAGCCTCCTTCTTCCATTCCTATTTCTTCTATTTCAATTGATCTTCCTCTTCCTTCTTCTATTACTAACACACACCCCATGCTCACTCGATCCAAAACTTCTTCTCAAGCCTTATTAGCCTCTTCTTCTGTCTATCTTGACACTGAACCATTGACCTATCAGCAAGCTCTTCAGTCCTCTGTCTGGCACAGTGCAATGTTGGAGGAATATAATGCTCTTCTAGCCCAAGGTACTTGGTCATTGGTTCCTCTACCTTCTTCAAAATCTGCCATAGGCTGCAAGTGGGTTTTTCGCATCAAGCGTAATTCTGATGGGTCTATTGCTCGTTATAAGGCCCGTTTGGTTGCCAAGGGATTTCTCCAACAGGAGGGTATCGACTATACTGACACTTTTAGTCCTGTGGCCAAACAACCCACTATTCGCATTTTATTGTGTGTTGCCTTGCATTATAATTGGCCTCTCAAACAACTTGACATAAGTAATGCTTTTCTTCATGGAACATTGGAGGAGGAAGTTTATATGACTCAGCCACCTGGTTTTTCTAGTGCTGCTCATCCTCATCATGTTTGTCTCTTAAAAAAAGCTATCTACGGTTTAAAGCAAGCTCCGAGGGCTTGGTACTCCACATTCTCTACCTTTCTTTTATCCCAAGGTTTCATCAACAGTCACTGTGATAATTCCTTATTCATTCAAAGGACAGCTTCTACCATCACTATTCTCTTAGTCTATGTTGATGATATCTTGATCACAGGCAATAATTCTTCTCACATTGCCTCTCTTATTGCTCACATGCATACTACTTTTGCTCTGAAAGAGTTGGGGAACATTTCCTATTTTTTGGGTGTCTCCATTAAGGCTTGTGGTGATTCTTATTTTCTGTCTCAACATAAGTACGCCTCTGAAATTCTTGTTAAGGCTGGGATGACAACTTGCAAACCTTGCAATTCCCCGAGTTCTATCAAGCCCTCTCTTTCTTCCGATTCTCATCTTCCATTTAGTCAACCTGCACTTTATCGCAGTATCGTTGGAGCACTCCAATACCTTACAATCACCAGGCCTGATTTGTCTCTCTCAGTTAATCAAGCCTGTCAACATATGCATGCTCCCACTGTTGGGCATTTTGCTTCCGTCAAAAGATTACTTCGCTTTCTTCAAGGGACATTAACTCATGGACTCACATTCAGACCTAGTTCTTTTGATTTACAAGCCTTCTCTGACTCCAACTGGGCTGGAGATGCTCTCGATCGACGCAGTACTTCTGGCTATTGTGTGTATCTTGGTTCAAATCTGATTTCTTGGTCAGCAAAAAAACAACCCACTGTGTCTCGTTCCTCCACCGAAGCTGAATACAGGTCGTTAGCACATACTGCTGCTGAACTCACCTGGTTGCAAATGTTGCTTCGTGAGCTTCAGCTTCCTTCCTCTGTTGCTCCCATTTTATGGTGTGATAACCTCTCCGCAATTGCCTTAGCTTCCAACCCTGTGTTTCACACTCGGTCCAAACATATAGAAATCGATTGTCACTTCATTCGCGAAAAAGTTGCCCGCAAACAGATTTTACTTCGGTATGTGCCCTCTTTGGATCAAATTGCCGACATCTTTACAAAGCCTCTCTCTGTGTCTCGTTTTCACTATCTTCAAGCCAAGCTTCTGGTCACTTCTTCTCCCATCAGCTTGCAGGAGGGTGATAAGACAAACACACCAGCTACAGCCACAGCACCAGTCAAACCAGCTTCAGCCACAACCACACTAGCAGCTTCAGGTTCAGAATCAGTTGCAACTGATACAACTCCAGCTGTACATTCTACATCCGTTACATCCAGAGCATTGTGTAATCAGTTAGGAATTGGTTAAGTGGTTAGGAATTTGTTAGACAGTTACAATGATTAGTTACAGGCTTATTTCAGTATTGTCTATATAAATACATTTGTGTACTTCAGATTTCAAGTAATGAGAAAGAATATTTGTTTCATCAGGAATTATCCCAAAAAGGTGAAGGTGCTTGTACTCACCACTTCACAAGGGCATTGGTAGTACGCACGACCTGGATTTTTGGCAGACCGAGAAATCTTGGCCACACCCACAGTGCTCGCACCCACAAGCATACATAAGGCCTGGTTGTGTTGATGTGGTAGTCGACATAAACGAGGTCATATAGTCTTTAATGACTTGTTTGATGACATGACAAGCACAACAAAATAGGTAAACGGCTGTGACACTTATGTTATGGGATAAGTTTATTGTATTAACAAGTTTGTCATTGTACGTCATTTTTTATGTCCATAAAAAATAATAATTTCATACTGATTTATGTACAAAACGAAGAGATATCAGTTTCTGTTTAGTTATGATTATGAATGAATAATGGCTGTAATAAAGTAATAAATAATATTGGGAGTCGTAGTAGTAGTCATCTTTCTCACCCACACTGCCTTGTTTAGCATGAAGGGGACCACGCTCCTGAGCACCACGTTGCTTAGAGCTGGCTGGAGAAAAAAAAAAGTATGAATAAAGATTGAAAAAGAAGCTTAATGGATGTGGGGTGTGATGTGATAATGTGTGTGGGTGTGTCGTTTTTTCTTCTTTTTTATTTATTATATATATATATATATTATTATTATCCTTATTATATCATTAGAAAGCTCAAAATTTATAGTTTTCTATCATCGATGAAAAAGTATATATTTAGGGTAAATTACACTTACATCTTAAGATTTGAATTTAATATATATCACTCCTTAATGTTTGGAAAATTACACTAACTCTCTGCCATTCTAATTATTTAGACGTAATGAAAATATTAAACTCATTCACTCTTTCTTTTCTTACTTTGCTTTGCTCTACTTTCTCTGTTTTTTTTTTTTTTTTCTTTCCTTTGCTTTATTTTTTTCAATGTAATTTCCTCTATTTTTTTTATTAGGAGTTGTTGTTTTTTATATAAGTAGGGGAGTTTGTGAAATGAGACTATTAATTATACGAGTGAGAATGTAATTTCCAGAAAGTCAAAGAGTGGGATGCAATTGGACCAAACTTCAAGGGATGCCAGTGTAGTTTACCTATATATTTATATATATTTTTTATATAAAAGAAAATAATTTTATAAAGGACTTGGTTCTTGGGTGTTCCAACTGGATAGTGTTGTTGGGCCTCCGTGACCCACTACAGAGGACGCCAAGTAGTTCATCACTGTAAAAAAATCACGGTAATGACACAAATGTAGTTTAATCAAGTGACTATCGATATTCAATCAACGTAATTTTTTACAAAAATAAAGTATTTGATGAGTCATACATATTGAATGGTCTGAATTATCAATGTGGGCCCCGTGGTGAGCCCATGGAGACCCAACATCTCTCTCCAGTCCGATATAGACTAGAGAAAAACTTCTCCCTTTTATAAATACTAAAAATACATAAAACTAAAATATAATTTGTTGTTTGGCTTTTAAATCAATATATTCATTTTCTTTTTTTATGGGTGAAGTACTAATAAATCTTAAAATCTGATTTTGTAAACTATTTAGTCATCTATTTGTTCTTATGAACCCAAAGGTCTTATTAAAGTAAAAAATTACACAAAAGAATAGTTACTTATAAGTTTGAGTTTAATTTTTCAAGGATAAAAGTGGATTTCTCCAAATGTAAAATTACATATTTGGGTAATCTACACTATAGAAGTTTTGAATTTTCCCTCCTTTTGGAACAAATCTCATATTACAAACAAAAACGTAGCACTTTAATGTAACACTCTAATAACACAACACTTCAATGTAACACATAAAAAAAAACTCCTTGATATATTTTTTTCCAAACATAACAAAGTAACACTAAAAAAAAACTTCTTAATATACTTTTTTAAACGTAACACTTGAATGTAACACAAAAAAATTTCTTAGTATACTTTTTTTTTTCTCCAAAAGTAACACTCCAATCAATGTAATCCTAAACGTAATATTCCAATATAACACACATAAAAAGACTAAAAACTTTTTCGTGTACTTTTTCCAAACGTAATACTCATAATTTGAAATTATACATTTACTCAAAATTTACTAAGAAATTTTTGTACTTCTTTTAGAATGGTTTGAAAAATCCCTCATCCTTTTGGAATGGTTTGAAGAATCATATATCCTTTATTTGAAGTGTTACATTAAAGTGTTACGTTTAAGAAAAGTATACTAAAAAGTTTTTTCGTGTATTACATTAAATTGTTACACTAAAGAGTTTTTTTTTAGAGTGTTATATTGAAGTGTTACGTTTAGAAAAAGTACACTAAGGAGTTTTTTGTGGATTACATTATAGTGTTACACTAACGAGTTTTTTTGTATGTTACATTAGAGTGTTATACTAAGCAGTTTTTTTGGAGTGTTATATTGGAGTGTTACGTTTGAGAAAAGTATACTAAGAAATTTTTGTATGTGTTACATTAGAGTGTTACACTAAGAAATTTTTCTAATGTGTTATATTGGAGTGTTATGTTTAAGAAAAATATATTAAGGATTTTTTTGGGAGTGTTACGGTTAAGTGTTACAGCTTGAAATTATATATTTGTCCAAAATTTACTAAGAAATTTTTGTACTCCTTTTGACATGTTTGAGGAATCTCACATCCTTTTGTAATATTTGAAAAATCCCATATTTGAAGTTATTTTTGTACTTCTTTTGAAATATTTTTTAAATAAAAAAGATTCACATACAAAAATTTATCTCAAATTTAATTATCATAGATTGTGTATCTTATCTTTCTAACATAAAAGAAAAAAAAAAAGAAAAAGAGAAGGAAACATAATAGAAATAAGGGTATAACCGTAAATTTAATTTTTAAATAATATATTAAATCTATCTTTCAAAATTAATGGGACTAATTTGTCTATAAAAAAATTCTTGAGATTAAATGGATCACCATTTCTCAAAATAGGATTTATAAGTAAATTTTTCTTTTTTTTTTTGTAATTTTTTTTATCTTCATTAATAATAATAATAATAAAACTCGAAATATTTGTATTTTCATATAGCTACCAAATGTAAGTGAATGTTGTGACATGAGACACAACTTTAGATAACAACCTAAAAAAGAGAACATTTGACTAAAAAAAATTAAAAAGTCAATTTAATTGTTTATCATTAATTAAAAAAATCAAATGTCACATTAATTTTTTTCACTCAAAAAAATATTTTTTTTAGCAACTACCAAATGCATTAACTGTTTTAATTATTAAAAAAAATTAAAAAATCATTAAAAAAAAATCAAATCCCAAACACTCACGTATTCTAGCCTACACCTTTATTAAAATACAATTCCTTTGAGTTATTTCCACTTAAATATATTTAAAAAATAAAAAATATTTATTGAGAAAAAAAATTAGGTAAAAATATTATAAAGGAAAATTACTGATCATTGCACCTGTCAAAAAGTTATTACAGTATATCTATTAATACTTATAAAGTTTATCGTAATTTTTTTAGAACCGCTGTATTAAATTTTGGGAGATTAACTAATAAGTCTTATATTTTGTACTTGTAATCCATATAATCCCATATTTATTTTTATAATCCATTTAATCCTTTTGGATGTATAATGACTCATTTACTCGCTACATTAGAGTGTTACATTTGGAAAAAAGTACACTAAATTATTTTTTAGTGTCACATCATACCTGTCACGTTAGAGTGTCACATTTGAAAAAAGTATACTAAATTTTTTTTAATTTTTTTATAGTGTCACATCATACCCGTCGCATTAGAGTGTTACATGTCACGTTTAGAAAAAGTACACTAAAGAGTTTTTAATTTTTTTTAGAGTATCACATCATATTCGTTACGTTGTCATGTTTCAAAAAAGTACACAAAGAATTTTTTTTTGAAGTGTCACATCATATTCACCACGTTGTCGCATTTGGAAAAAATACACTAAGGAGTTTTTATTTTTTTGGGAATAAAAGTTTTAGAGTGTCACATCATATCGGCCTCGTTGTCACATTTAGAAAAAGTACATTAAGGAGCTTTTAATTTTTTTGAAGTGTCACATCGTTAGATTGTCATATTAATACATGTCATATTTTAGTGTCATATCATATCTGTTACGTTTAGAGTGTCATATTTGAGAAAAGTATATTAAAGAGTTTTTAATTTTTTTAGTGTCACATCATATCCGCTACTTTAGAGTGTCACATGTCACGTTTGGAAGAGTACACTAAGGAATTTTTAATTTTTTTAGAGTGTCACATTAATACTTGCCACATTAAAGTATCACATCATACCTGACACATTAATAAAATGGTATAGTTGTTTACTAAAATAATACCAAAATTAAAAATAGGACTATACGGAAAGAAACTCTTTATCAATAGGACTTAACGTATTAATAAAAAAATCTTGAGACTAATTTGAATACTTGTTTGTGAAAAGAGATTTATTGGTAAATATCCCTTAAATTTTTCACATATTATAATAGTGGTGCCTTCTGTCTACATCAACAATATCAATGATTTAACCAAAAAAAAAAAATGAATGGCATAGAGGGAAGTAATGTGTATATCTACGCCAAAGCTCATTACTATTGTTATAATAATAACTATTATTAATTTAAAAATAGATAGGCGAGTAGACTGTTTCATACATTCGGTAGGAAGTATTGATAGAATTTGATGAGAATGTGTTCAGTTGTATGTGTAATGGGTATTCATATATTCGGTAGGAACTATTATTATTTTGTATGTAGTATCTGTTAACCTAAATTTCAGAACATAAACCTTACACTTCGGATCAATTACCATGTGTATCATCAAGAAATCAAGACAAAATGACATACCTGAATCCATTGATGAACGGTTAAACGGAAGCGTGATTATCAATAAACTCTTTGTTATTGATTATGTTATTGCCTTCTAATCCTTTCCCCTTTGGTGCCTTATGTTTCTCCTTGAGAGGATTTAGAAAACATGGCAGTGTTCTTTTTCCACTTGGGAAGGAATAGGGACCATAACCTTTTAAAGGTTGTAATTGGTTTTCAAAACTGAAAGGTTGTGGAAGTTCAAAAGGAATGAAAACCAACTTTAACCATTATGGTTTTAATGGCTATTTATTGGTTGTCAAAACTGAAGGGTTGAAAACCAACTTTAACCAATATGTTTTAATTTCTATTTCTGCCTCTCATAGAAATAGAAATTATTCAACTAGTATCTACACATTAGGTCCATAACACATATACCCTTAAGCCTATTAACTAAATTGAATCACTTAAATTGTAGGCTTCTTATAAATGATAACACCACATTTAATTATGTGGTCCCATTGAGACATTATCTAACAATCTCCCACTGGACCACATATGTATCCTGAAAAATGTGCTTAACTTTAGTGAGCTCAGAAATTTGTTATCATAACTTGAGGGTATCCAAACAATCTTGTCCATTAACTATACTAATATAGGATCAAAGCGGTCTTCGTTACATCAATCGTAACTCGACCCACCAATGGTCACGTATACTAATACAGCTAAATGACATAGATCAATCATGGATGCGTAGCATGGAAATTACATGTAATGTGATCCATACATGCCTATTTCCAATTGGTCCTACTTAACTTTATTGAGATCAATACTTCACAATACGTAACAGAGTGTAATAAACTGAATACTTCATTTCTGCAGAAATTAATCTAATTACATAGATAAAACTCAAGGCTGACATAAAGCAGCAATATAAATACAAACTCCCACTAAACCAGAATGTTCTCAAATAGAACAACACCCATATGAGCAGTGTGCTCATGAAAGACGTTGGGTGGTAGTCCCTTCGTAAGTGGATCCGCTATCATGGAGTTTGTCCCAATGTGCTCTATGGAAATCTGTCCACTCTGCACTCTTTCTTTTACAACTAGGAACTTGATATCAATATGCTTTGATTTTGTCGAGCTCCTGTTGTTATTGGAATATAAAACTGCAGACTTATTGTCACAATATAACTTAAGTGGTCTTTCAGTGCCTTCCAAAATACGCAACCCAATGACAAAATTCCGCAGCCATATCCCTTGGTTTGATGCCTCATAACATGCTACAAACTCTGCAGCCATGGTGGATGAAGCTATAAGCGTCTGCTTTGCAGACCTCCAAGAAATTGTTCCGCCAGCTAACAGATAAATATAGCCTGATGTGGATTTCCTACTGTCTTGGCATCCAACAAAATCGGAGTCAGAATATCCAATGACCTCTAACTTATCCGATCTCCTATATGTGAGCATATATTCCTTTGTTCTCTGTAAATATCGCATAACACGCTTGACTGCTTTCCAATGATCCATGCCAGGATTACTTAAATATCTGCCTAACATGCCAACTATGAACGCAATATCCGGACGCGTACATACTTGAGCATACATTAGACTCCCTACAGCCGAGGCATAAGAAATCTTCTGCATTTCTTGAATTTCAAGACTGTTCTTCGGGCATTGGCTGAGACTAAACTTGTCTCCCTTAGCAACCGGGGTTTCACCTGATTTACAATTTTGTATGCCAAATCTAATGAGTACTTTTTCGATATAGCTCCTTTGTGATAATCCCAGAATACCCTGAGAACGATCTCGGTGTATTTCGATTCCTAATACAAAGGAAGCATCACCAAGATCTTTCATTTCAAAATTCTTAGATAGAAATCTCTTGGTGTCATGCAATAAGTTTATATCGTTTGTGGCAAGCAATATGTCGTCAACATATAAAACCAAAAATATGTGTTTACTCCCACTGAACTTGTGATACACACATTCATCAACAACGTTAGTTTCAAAACCATACGAAGTGAGAACTTGATGAAATTTGAAGTACCACTGACGAGAAGCTTGTTTGAGTCCATAGATGGATTTAGTCAATTTTCAAACCATATTCTTTGGGTCTCCTGACACAAAGTTTTCTGGCTGCACCATATAAATTGTTTCTTTAATGTCACCATTAAGAAAAGCTGTTTTGACATCCATCTGATGCAACTCAAGATCAAAATATGCAACAAGCGCCATAATTGTCCTAAAAGAATCTTTCGAAGAAACTGGAGAGAAAGTTTCTTTAAAGTCAATTCCTTCTTTTTGAGTAAAGCCTTTGGCTACAAGACGTGCCTTATACCTCTCCACATTACCATTTGAATCCCTTTTGGTTTTAAATATCCATTTACAACCTACGGGCTTTGCACTAACTAGTAATGAGACAAGTTCCCAAACTTTATTGTCTTGCATAGACTTATATTCTTCATTCATGGCTTCTATCCACTTATGAGAGTTGGAACTTTCCATGGCTTGACGAAAGTTGATTGGATCATCTTTCGACATTCCATTTTCTACCTCATGTTCCTGGAGATATACAATATAATCATCTGAAAGTGCAAATCTCCTTTCTCTTGTGGATCGCCTTAATGGCACAGATTCTTGAGGTTGAGGTTGTAGAGTTTGTTCCTCAGGAATAATTACCTTATCTTGAATGGGGGTTTGAACTATATTATCTTGAACAACATTGTCTGGTTGAGGATCCGAAATTACTTCTCGAGCAATGACAGGTATAGGAACCTGTGATTGGTCAAAAGTAGTAGTAGTAAGTGGGATTACTCCTGCTTCCTCCTCAAAGACAATGTCTCTAACTCGATATCTCCCCCCAAACTCAACATCCTCAAAAAATGTTGCAATTCCCGTCTCAAATATTGACCTATTTGTGGGATCATAAAACTTGTAACCCCGTGATCGTTTGGCATAGCCAATAAAGTAGCTGCTAATGGTTTTAGAGTCCAATTTTCGTTCATGAGGTTTATAAGGCCTCGCCTCAGCAGGACACCCCCACACATGCAAATGGTTTAGACTAGGCTTTCGCCCAACCCAAAGCTCATAAGGTGTTTTTACAACTGCTTTAGTTGGCACCCGATTTAAGATATAAGTTGTTGTCTTTAAAGCCTCACCCCAGAGGGACTCTGGTAAAGTAGAATGACTGATCATACTTCTTACCATATCCTTAAGAGTCCGGTTTCGTCTCTCAGATACACCATTCATGCTAGGTGATCCTGGCATGGTGTATTGTGGGACGATTCCACATTCCTCCAGGTATTTTGCAAACGGTCCTGGACGTTGTTCACCTGATCCATCATAGCTGCCATAGTATTCACCACCACGGTCAGACCTGACACTTTTAATCCGTTTGTTGAGTTGTAACTCAACTTCGGCCTTAAATTTTTTGAATACGTCCAAAGACTGTGATTTCTCATGGATAAGAAATAGATACCCATATCTGGAATAGTCGTCTATGAATGTGATAAAATATTGTTGACCATTCCAAGACGCCATAGGGAATGGGCCACAAATGTCCGTATGAATTAATTCTAAGACATCTGTAGACCGATGGGCACCATATTTCTTTATTTTGGTCTGTTTTCCCTTGATACACTCAACACAGACATCAAAATCTGAAAAATCAAGAGAGTCCAAAATTCCATCAGACACAAGGCGCTCAACTCTAGATTTAGAGATGTGACCTAGGCGTTTGTGCCATAATGAGGCTGAATTTTCCTTAGTTAATTTACGCTTTGTACCTCGTGATTCCACGTGCAAGGTTTCATTATAAGATGCAATAGTTTCAAGCAAATATAGATTATCAAACACATTAAGGAAACCAGTACCAACAACATTGGAATTAATAGACATATTAAACTTCATATTTCCAAAAGAACAATAATATCCCAATTTGTCCAATACAGAAACAGAAATTAAATTCCGTCTAAAGGACGGTACAACAAAAGTGTCTAATAAATCCAAATAATAACCAGTTTTAAGTAATAATCTAAAGTGCCCTATTGCTTGCACTTCTATTGGCGTGCCATCACCCACAAAGATGTATCTTTCAGCATCAGTTGGCTTTCGGTAGTTCAGGCAACCCTGCATAGAAACACATATGTGAGTAGTAGCACCAGAATCTACCCACCAAGTGTTTCTTGGTACTGAAGCTAAATTTATTTCAGAACAGACCAAAACATGAAATGTACCTTTCTTTACACGCCAGGCGACGTATTTGGCACAATCCTTCTTTCTGTGTCCGGGCTTGCCACAAAAGAAACAACCATCCTGCACTTTCTGTTTCTTTGGTTCCGGACCCTGAGGAATAGCAACTTCCTTTCCCTTATGTGTTCTTTTGCCCGTATGCTTGGAGGTGCTTGACATATGAGCACTGTCAGTCCTTTCTTGCTTCAATCTCTCTTCCTCTTGCACACAAAATGAAATGAGCTCATTGAGAGTCCATTTCTCCTTCTGGCAGTTATAACTGACCTTAAATTGGTTAAATTGTGCAGGAAGAGAGATGAGAACTAAATGCACGAGCAAATCATCAGATAGGTCGAGCTTTAGTGCCTTAAGTTTTGAAGCAAGATGAGACATTTCCATGATGTACTCGCGAACATTACCCTTGCCTTTATACTTTATTGAAATCAAGCTTGCTAAAAGCATGCTTGTTTCAGCCTTATCGTTTTTAGCAAAACGCTTTTGAATTTCTGAAAGAAATTCACCGGCAACGGTAACATTCTCTGTTATTGCACCCCGAAAGACTTCTAGAATCCCACGCTTCATGATCATAAGACTTAGCCTGTTAGAACGATCCCACTTGTCAAAGTACACAATTTCCTCGGGAGTACTTTGTGCAGTGAGAGCATTCGGTTTTGGCATCCTTAATGCCAAGTCTATGTCCATGCAGCCGAGAACAATCAATATGTTCTCTTTCCATTCCTTAAAGTTTGTTCCATTTAACATTGGAACATTGTTCATGTTGGCAGAGATTGAAGTAGTCGACATTAAAGCTGAATCCAAAAGAAAATAAAAGGAATAAACAATTATGCTCACATTAAGTTACCAAACAAATAATCTCTAAATAAATTAATTTAATGACAACATCTCAAGATACCTAGCACAACATTAATACCAAGCCTTTGGGTAGTGATATTAACTGTAAGTGGTATTCTTGTTGTAATGATCAAACATTGACAATAAGTTATGTCAAATAACAAATCTATCTTTGGATGGATTTATTATTCACATTAGGTTTCCTTTACAATTGGCACATGTTTATCACCACAAAATGTGTGTGTAATTCTGCCAAGTATTAATCATGTCTTTGGACAGATAAATACCCGCATGAGATACACAGACATGAACATCAAAACATTCCATATAAAACAATCTAGACAAGAGAGATCACTTTTGTGACATCTTGTTTGAATTGACTTATATTTAGAACGTTAGGAAATGAAATTGCTGTAGACGTTGTATAAATTACAGTAAATTTAAAGATTTCTAAATTTGTTACCCCGAAATATTATATAATCTGCAGCAATCCCAATTATATACATACATATATAAATAGAATTGACGGGTCCAAAAAACAAACTGACCACCGAATCATTTTACAATTCCAGAAAACAGATTGCCATTTTCACAGAACAAAACAGGAAAAAACAGAATTTACATCCATAAGAAAATTCAGAATCTGATTCCAGGAAACTAAATAGAATGAATAAAGCATATCAATTCTGAAAATACACATGATAATGTAAGCTCTGATACCAATTGTTAACCTAAATTTCAGAACATAAACCTTACACTTCGGATCAATTACCATGTGTATCATCAAGAAATCAAGACAAAATGACATACCTGAATCCATTGATGAACGGTTAAACGGAAGCGTGATTATCAATAAACTCTTTGTTATTGATTATGTTATTGCCTTCTAATCCTTTCCCCTTTGGTGCCTTATGTTTCTCCTTGAGAGGATTTAGAAAACATGGCAGTGTTCTTTTTCCACTTGGGAAGGAATAGGGACCATAACCTTTTAAAGGTTGTAATTGGTTTTCAAAACTGAAAGGTTGTGGAAGTTCAAAAGGAATGAAAACCAACTTTAACCATTATGGTTTTAATGGCTATTTATTGGTTGTCAAAACTGAAGGGTTGAAAACCAACTTTAACCAATATGTTTTAATTTCTATTTCTGCCTCTCATAGAAATAGAAATTATTCAACTAGTATCTACACATTAGGTCCATAACACATATACCCTTAAGCCTATTAACTAAATTGAATCACTTAAATTGTAGGCTTCTTATAAATGATAACACCACATTTAATTATGTGGTCCCATTGAGACATTATCTAACAATATCACCCAGTAATTTGTAAGGATCCTAAGAATGTGTTCAGTTGAAAATTTTGATGAGAAAAATAAAAATGGTAAAAAATAAATAAAAAGAAAATGAGAAAAAATTGATAGAATTCAAATTTTAAGTTATGTTTGGTTGGATTGAGAAATGGAGAAAGAAAATGGCCTACTGCTTTATTTGGTTTACTGGAATGAGTTAGAATGGAATGGAATGATCATTCCTTCAGCTCTTATATGGAATGACTATTCCGTTAACATTTGAATGATGATTTCATTTGTAATATATTTTGTCATTATTCTTTAATTAACCAAACATAGAAATGAATATTTTGATGGAATCATCATTCCATTCCGTTTCATTTCAGTAAACCAAACACTCCTTAAATCAATCCAAAAGAAAAATAAAAAAATGAGATTGCATTTCTCTCTCACTTTCTTTTCATTTATGTTTTCAATTATCACCAAACAAAAAGTAGGATTACATTTCATTCACTAATAGTTTTCAAATGTTAGGCCAAACTTATTTTATCTTTATTACTGATATGACATTTCATAAAATGAATAATATTTTTAGATGAATAGTTAAAATAAAAAGTACAGTTGGAGTGGAAATATAAAAATATAAATAGATAAAATAAAATATATACATTATAATAATTTTTACATAAATAAAGGTTTGACTTATTTCAAATTAACTATCTAAATTGAGAGAGCGTTTGAGTTTGGTTAGCTCATTTTGAGATCAATTTTGATGATCTAAACCATTCACTTTTTAAGACTCGTTGAGTAGAATATTAATAAAAGAAACCAAGTTGATTTAATATCGATAGCTATATGTCTTCTTCTTTTTTTAACTATCAGTAGCTATATGTCTGAATCAAATTTATATTACAAAAAAATGAATGACTATTATTAAAATTATATTTCTCACTCATTTTTGTAAAAATATATATATAATTTAAACATATAATTATCAATATCTAATCATCTTAAATTTTTATACATATATTCTACTTTCACGAGTTCTAAAAATGAACAATTGATCCCAAAATAAACTTACCAAATCTAAAATATGTCAAATTTAGAGAAGCCAAACCTTAACTAAAACACCTAATGAAATTAGAAATTCTCTAACACTTACATCAATACGAAGTTAAAATTTTAGCACAAGTGGGTTTAATTTCACTAAGCAATTATGAAAACTCGACTTTAAGCATTAGATAAAGAAATCCGGTTACTCATCCACTAAACTAAAGTCGCTGTTTGGCATTAGCTTTTTTAAGTTAGGACTTTTTTAGTTTAGGATTAAAAAGTTCGTTTGGTTTAATTTTTTTGACTTTTATGAGAAAAAAATAAAATGATTATGGTTTGAATGTGACATTTTATCTTATTGACTTATTTAACCTATTTTGTCTTTTATGCTTTTTCAATCCAACTAAATTAGTCAAACGAAGGCCAACTACTCGGTGTTATATGTTTTCAGCTTAATTTGAAAAAAATAATTAGTAATTCATGAAAAAAATTATAATTTTAAGGGATAATTATAAAAAAAGATCTCAGGTTTTTGCGTATTTTTTACATTAAACCCCAACATTTTAATTTTAACAATTTAAACCCTGAATTTTTAATCGTATCCCAATGTTGACCCTCCGTCTGTTTTCGTTTGTTTTTGTTAACTTTTTATACTTATTTGATGCACGTGTCACTTTTTGATTCGTCCATAATTATTACAATTATTTTATTTCTAAATTACCTCTTTTTTTTTCTTATTAGCTCTCTCTCTCTCTCTCTCTCTCTCTCTCTCTGAATGAACGATCGCCGACCTCCGAATGCCCTATCGTTGACCTCTGCCTTTTCACCGACCTTCGCGCCGTTCACCAACCTCCGTCCACACCGCCCCTGCGCTACTACACCTCTCTCTCTCTCTCTCTCTCTCTCTCTCTCTCAACTTTCAATCGCCTTTTTCTTCAAATCCATATTAGAGCTCTCTGATCAAATTGGTTCGCCGGAGTGGCTGGGTACGCCGGACTAAGATAACAAGGGAGAAAAAACACTACCAAAACCCTTTCCTTCTCTCCTAAAACCCTAAGACCCCATAATCTCTTTCCTTCTTCCCCCAAAACCCTAAGACCCCATAATCATTTGATCATCTGATTTGGAATTTAAAAAAGAGCTCTTTTCGACCCTTGCAATGTGGAGATGATTGTAGGGAATCGAAGCTATGAGTGGTGGTTGAGAAGTGCACAGTGGAAGATGGAGGGATTTGCCTATGCATCTAGCGTCTCTTATGATATGATTGTGGCGGTCAATGGTTTGTTTGCCGCCTCCGCCACCGCTGAGATGAATGGTGGAGGAGGACGGTGATGAGAGATAGAGAAAGAGAGGGACTTATGTGGAGTTACGGGTGGTCATGCGAGGTGGCAATTGGTAGTAGGAATTGACGAACGGCGGCGGCGGCGACAACTGAAAAGAGAGAGAGAGAGCGAGAGAGGGGGGAAAAAAAAGGACTAATTGATGATAGAAGGAAGAGAAGACAAGGTGAGAAGTGAGAAGAGAGAAGAGAGTGAGAGGAGAGAAAGAGTTGGAATAATTTTAAAATAAAATAATTATAATAATTATGGACGAATCAAAAGTAACATGTGTATCAAATAAGTGTAAAAAATTAACAGAAATAAACGGAAATAGATGGAGGGTCAACATTGGGACACGGTTAAAAATTTAAGATTTAAATTGTTAAAATTAAAATTTTAGAGTTTTAATGTGAAAAATATGCCAAATCTTGAGATTTTTTTGTAATTATTCCTAATTTTAATTATATAATTGATATAAAAAAAAGTTATTTATAAATATAAAGTGAAGTTTTTTCTTGTTTTTAGTGGGTAACCAATGAGAAGCCTCTATCAAAAGGGACCAAAATCCGTCACATCTTTATATATAGTTGTTTTGTCGGCTAGTTGTTACATTTTGTGGATTTTTCTGTACATTCGAATCTTCCACTTAAAGATTTGGAGGAGTCCATTTCCAGTCAAAAAAAAGTTGAAAATTCAATATTTAAAAATAGGGTAAATTACAAATAAGGTTTGGTAAAAATACAGATTTCTCCCTGAGGTTTGAGAAATTACTCTGAGATTTATATTTTAATAACAAATTACCTCATGAGGTTTTTATTTTTATACAGATTTCCCCCTAATTTGTTATGCAAATTTGATCCTGAGGGAGCAATTTGTAATTTCTCAAATCTCAGGAGGAAATCTGTATTTTCACCAAATCTCGAGGGGGTGTTTGTAATTTGCCCTTAAAAATATGAAAAAATTAGTAAGGTAGTGTTTGGAAACGTTTATGTTTTTGGTTTATATTTATAAAAATTTTATAAATAGATTTTTGTTTATTTTTAGAAAAACATAAATTATAAACGCGTTTGGTTTGAACAAAATCTTTTAAAAAATTTAAAAATATAAACTAAAAAATATGTTTGCTTAGATTTAAAATATTTATATTTATTTTTATTATTTATGACAATGGGATCACACACATTATAATTGAAAAAAAAATTAATTAAAAAAAATAATTGAAAAAAATTTAATTGGGAAAAAAAATTATTTGAAAAAAAATAAATTGAAAAAAAAATATTTGAAAAAAAAAATTATTTGAAAAAAAAATTGAAAACTGAAAACGTAAACTCATTTTTTGAGTTTACGTTTTTTCCTCAAATTTATAAACTGAGACAACCATTTATAAACCAAAAAAATTGTCAAATAAGTTTTTATGACAATTTTTAAAATTTTTGTAAATATAAATTGAAAACTAAAAACGGAATGGTTACCAAACAGATCCAGTGTTTGAAAGAACTAAAAAAGTGTATTTTTTTTTTCATATATATATTTATTTAGGTTATATCAATCAGTATCTATCAATATTTTATCTCTATTTTTTTACATATTTTTTTTTTATAAAAAATCAAAAAATATATTTATTTAAAGCATCCCAAGCCATCTCTTAATATCATTATTAGATTTTATTACTTCGTATTACAGAAATAACTCCCAAATATAGGTTCTATGATATTTTGACTTGCATCAATGTAATTTTCAATTAGTTTAGGAATCAAGACTTGCTCAGATTTTTTAAAGTAGTTGATTGTGAGGTAAAATTTAAATTTATGAATGGTATAATCTATATGTAAAATAAATTTGAATTATAAGATGATAATTTAATTTTAGATAATTTTTAAATAATTAAGTCTGGTTCGTAGTATTACGATGTAATTTTATAAGTTTAGGATAAATTATAAATATACTTTTTAAGATTTGTTTAAATTACAAATTTTCTCTTATGGTTTGAAAATTACATTCCGGTCCTTAAACTTTTTAATCACATATAAATGACTCATTTTATTAATAAACATAAATCAATTAACAATTTTTAATGATTTATAAATATATTTCAATTAACAATTCCGAAAATTTTATTGTTGCATAATGCTGTGTTTGGTTGGGAGATTTGAGGAGGGATTTGGAATAGAAAATAGAAACGGTATGTGAAATGTGAATAAAACATACTTATATTTTACCTAGTTTTACACACATTTTCTATTTCCGTTTCCAAATCTTTTCTTAAATTCCCCAACCAAACATAACGTAAAAGAACAGTTAAAAATTTTATTTTTGTAAAAAAATTCTGTTAAATAATTTTTTTTAACATTAGAGTATTTATAATTTTTAAAACTATAATAAACAATCCATATTATAAGCAAATTACAGAAGATATGTTTGTAATTTATGCTAAAGTTTAACATCTGTGTCTAAATGCTTCTAAATATATAGATTTTGAATAAATATTATATGCGCTAATTACTGTATTAACTGTGTATCAATTGATGAAATAGCATAATTTAAAAAGGTTTTTTTTATTTATAATTTATGTAATAAATGAAATCAATAATAATATCATAATTAATATATTAATTATTATAATAATTAATATATGTAACACCATCGATATATTTTTTTAAAAACACCCCACCAACGCCACAGAGAAAATCCCTCAACTGAACGCCCGAGTATTTATAAAATTCTCCATGTCTAAATGCTTCTATATATATATATATATATTTTGAAGCAGCACAATTTAGGAGTATATATATATCCGAGTATATATTATAAAATTCTCCATGTCTAAATGCTTCTATATATATATATTTTTTGAAGCAGCACAATTTAGGAGTATATATATATATCCGAGTATATTATAAAATTCTCCATGATGGATACATCCACTTACTTTTAAAAAATTATTAGTTGGTCTTGAGTCATCATAAAATTATGTCTTATATGGACACGGGGTCCCTGCAGTGGGTTACCCCCTGCTGTTCTTGCTGTCCCTAAAGCAACAACGTTTAATCTTCTTCTTCTTCTTTTTTTTTTTTTTTTTTCCTTCATGTTCTGACTTTATTTTTTTAGCATGATAAATTACATTTTGCTCTAAATCTTAAACCTTAAAATAAAAATAAATAAATTTTAAGAATTAAACCCCAAATCCTAAATCCTAAAATAATTTAAAAAAAAAATTGTCCCTAAACCCTAAAATAAAAAATATAATAAATTTTAAGAATTAAACCTTAAACCCTAAACCTTAAACCATAAAATAAAAATAAAAAAATTTAAGAATTAAATCCTAAACCATAGATCCTAAACCCTAAAATAAAAAATAAATTTAAAAAATTAAACCCTAAAACCTAAACCCTAAAATAAAATAAAAAATTTATCCCTAAACCCTAAAATAAAAAAAAATTAAGAATTAAACCCTAAATCCTAAACCCTAAAATAAAAAAATAAATTTTATCCCTAAATCATAAAATAAAATAAAAATAAATTTTAAGAACTAAACCCTAAATTCTAAACTCTAAAATAAATAAAAAAATAAATTTTAAGAATTAAAGTACAAAAGTGACCAACCAAATAAAAAAAAAAAAAAAAAAGAAGAAGCAAATACACACAAAACGCCACCGTTTCATTCCACAGCAGGAACAGCAGGGAGGGGCTCACGGCAGTGACCCCTCATCTGTCTTATACTATGGCTTTGTTTCACAAGTAATTTTTTTAATTAAAAAGTCATTAAAAAAATTAAAAAGTTAACAATTCATATTAAAAAGTTAAAAATTCTCTTTTCTTTCTATTTTTTACATATCTTTTCGTAAAAAATAAAAAAAATCATTCCAAACATATTATTTTTTTAGCTCATATTTTAACAAAATAATTAAAAAATTACTAAATTAACATGTTCTTACACGAAACCTAATTATAATTGTTTTTTCATATTTTTCTTTCACTCAACATAAATTCAATTTCTTTAATCAATTATAATATCATTAAAACATTACGTGACAGTGACAGTGACAGTATCCAAAACCAATCAATAACTTCTCCTGACTTGTACCCGATGACAACCCTCTCGGAAAAGGAGCCGAATTCAGATGTTCTCGTCCATCATTCTATATGCTTTTTCTTTTTGACATAGGAATCTTCAGACTGGACTTGTTTGGTTGTTTCTCAAAAAAAAAATTTCAGAATTTCTTTTTTAAAAAATAAAATTTAATTTGAAATAAATATCAAAAGAATATTTTAAAATTTTTAAAAATTAGTTTTGATCTCTTAAAAGATAAAATTATATAAAAATAATAAGTATTATAAAATATTTTTATTTCTTTCACCAAATTAATTTTTAATTTTTTTTTAAAAAAATTTGAAAACAAATTTTGGAAAGCAAATCAAATATGGCTGAAGGTAAAGTTGAAAATGAAATATAAATAGGAAATGGCTATAGAAACTCATATTTATGGTCTCAAAATTTATCCATAATCAATTTATGTAGTAGAGATTAAATTGATGAAATATAAGTTTGTAAGTGAAATGAATTTTAACCATTAATTATTGTTTATGAATAAATAATTTTGAGTTTGTAATCCCTTTCATATAAATAAGTCAGTCTAAAAATTTAGAAGAAAAAAAAATTCAATTTTTTTTTCTCCAAAATAGGAAGATTGAAGGAATGTATTGTAAAATTCATGTTTAGAATTAATTTGACTTACATATCAAAAATTTTGAATATAATTCTAAATTTATAATATCATCGATATACATATATATATATATATGAAAAATCTAGAAATTCCCTAGATGTTGATTTGTGATTATGTATCAATTTTAAGCAGTATATAACAATCCCAATCAAATAATTAAGACAAATCGACACAACGATTTTACGTGAAAAAACCACAATTGGACACTTCCAATTGTGATAAAAAAAACCACGGGCAACGGCCACAAAACAATCCACTAAGAAGATATAAAGGAATTACACAGGTATACTCTCAATTACCTAGCGAATCCACGCCCGAATTAAACCAACCTCTATGTGCCTTTTCCAACCCGGTCTTCACCTTGGAATTGTCTTGACGATAAGCCACTCCAGAATCCACCAAATTTTCAGGCTCGAATTCTTCGGAATCCACCAAAGAACAACTCTCTCTTTTGTGTAGAACAAACATATAATCCTTTGATGTATACTCTTTTAAATCATGAGTTGAATATTCAATCAAAACATCAAAGAAACCTAGCAAAATATCTCCAGATATAAACCTTAATATCTAAAAAGAAGATCTGGAAGAGTAAGTAAAATTTTGAGAGAAAACCAACTACTTATAGAAATCTAAAGTAATCATAGTTTTGGAAGAAAACCAATTCCTTATAGAAATCCGGATTTTGAAGCTTGCTCGAGCGAAGCTCCTCTCACTCGAGCGAGAACCTTAACTCGCGTGATTTCCACTAGTGCCCTCGCTCGAGCCACGAATCCTTCACTCGAGCGAACAATGAGCTCTTTCAGGTTTTTGTATAGACGCAATCCTTCGCTCGAGCGAGGACTTCTTCGCTCGAGCGAGCAAGGGCGGACAGCCAACTTTGAAAGCAATTTTGCATTTTGCTTCAGGCGCGAACTGACCGGGCAGCTCGACCCCCGTCATAATCAGCGAAGTGACAATCTTGAAAGTATTAACATTACAAACTTCTCTGCAAGGCTCGATTCGGATTGGATTCGCATCTAATAAACTCATAACCTTACTGAAATAAAAAGTGCAAAAACAAATACAATTGAAAGGAGTTTTGTCAAACGAGATTGCGAAGAATAAAACCTAACAATATATATATTTGATCGAATAACAACACCGAATATAAATATCAAAATTGTTGTTAGCGTTTCTTTTAGTAGGCCAATATAAAGTTTTGAATTAATTATAGCAATGGCCCCAATTGTGTGCTGTATTTGTAATGTTTTAAAGATTTTGTTTACAAGTGTTTTAACAATATTAATTAATAAGATTTAAAATAATTATATATATTCACTACAAAAAATTAAGATTTTAGAGATCAAAATTTAGGGACAAATTATTTTTTAGGGATCAAATAATTTTGTTGCAAAAAATGTCGTTATCATATTTTTAGCAACAAAAATTGAACATTAGTGATGAATTATTATCCTTTTGGGACCAAATTTTTTGTCTCAAAAAATAAATCATTTTGAAACCAATTTGTCTCTAAAGCTCTATTTATTAGTTACATTTTCAAAAATTTGTCGTTAAATGCTTTATTTTTGACTTTTCGGAACGACCTTTTAGTGACTATCCTCATGACGATAGAAATTGGTTCTTAAATGTCTTTTGTAACAAAATTTTTATTTTTAAGGCTAAAATATTTTGTCTTTAAAATTCTTATATGTAGTAGTGATTTGACACCATATGTATTTTTGTGAAGTGTGGACAACTATTTCAAATTTAGGCCAAGTTTGGGAAGACTATAAGTGTACTTTTTGACTTTTATTGTATTATGTGTAGAAAAAGTAGAGAGGAGATGTTGATTGATGTGACCCAAAAAAGATAAAAAGATGAAATAAGTGCACTTTTTTAGGTTAGCCAAACTTGGCCTTATTTATAGGTTTTGTAAGACATTTGTTAACAAAGTTCATGTTAAATTATATCAATATAACCGAGATGTTTGTGGCCGAATGGCATGCGACCGTGCCTTACGGGGCGGTTAGTGAAAGTTTTGAGATTTGAACTGATGGATCAGTGGCGGCCCATTTAAGTTGTAACATAATTTTATTAAAATACTAACATTCAACCTTTGAAAAAAAAAAAAAAAAACCTTCTAAAATTTAGAATGTGTATTTAATTAGTTCCATACTTGACTTTGTTCAAAATTTATGACGGAACTACCAGTATTTTTTGAATGATTACATGTTTTACTTTTCTTTATTTATTTATTATTCTTTTGAGGGGGAGAATTGCATATGAATGTAACAGATTAAAAAAAAAAAAATTTACATGGAAATATTTTTTTGGGCAAATCTGACCCACATAAAAGGCTTACACTAAAAAACAAAACAAAAAAAGCACAAACACACACTCCATAGAAAAAATACTATACCATTGATTCGAGATTTTCCTTTTTATTTTTACTATTTATATCCTAAGTGATTCGTGATTAGATCAAGATTAAAAATATTCTAAATTCCAATAATCCAAAACACATCAATAAGCACTTACGAAAGTGATTTAGATTATTTGTTTTTCGGAATAAACAATAAATCGACACAAACAATTTTTACGTGGAAAAATCACAATTGAAGAACCTTCAATTGTAATAAAAAACCACGGGCGAAACGCCACTAATCAATCCACTACTGAAGAAAGAAAGATTACAAAGATAATACACAAATTACCCAACTCAGTCAATTTGCTTTTGAATCTTCTGTAACTCTTTCACCAAGCCTTCGTCTCGAAATTGATCCACCTGAAGTTGAATCCACAATTTCGCTTGTCGAATTAACGACTACGTACAGAATCAAACGCCTTTTGAAACTCTACGTTTGAATCTTCGGAATCTACCGAAGAGAACTCTCTTGAATTATGAAGTAACAAACTCTTTGATGTATGAATCTTAGATCATGAGTGAAGAACTCTCTCAAAACATCAAGGAAAACTCTAAAAAATCTCCAGAAGAAAACCTCAAACAAAACTTTAGAAAATCTTAAACAAGATCTAGGAGAAGTAATCCTAAAAACATCCTAAACAGATATAAATAGGCAACTGAGTCCACGATCTCCGCTCGAGCGCCCAACAGCCCGCTCGAGCGGCTTCAGCAAAATATGCGTGTGACAAAACAATGGTCCGCTCGAGAGCTTGAGAGCCCGCTCGAGCGCGAAATCACACACTCCAGTACTTTTACAGACTTGACAAAATACTGAGAGATCCAAAACTCTGCTCGAGCACCAATGATCCCACTCAAGCGGGAAAGCCAAAAATACAGGAAAAAATACAACTTTAACAACTCAAAGTTTTGTACCCGGATTTGACAATAAAGGGACCTAACACTTGTGTATGAGTTTTTTGTCATTTTGTCAAAATATAACTTCAAAAAGTTCCACAAGAAGTGAAGTTTTGTTTTAAAGAAATGACTTCAAAAATAATGTATGAATTTGAAAAAATAAATTCCAAACCTTTTTGGATTTGGAAAATATATTTTAAAATCACACGATTTCGGGTATTAAAAAAAATTTGATTTATCGTTTGGTTATCATTAGTTTCGGGTATTAAAAAAAAATTGATTTATCATTTGGTTATCATTAGTTTGTGGAGGAAAAAAAAATTAAGTAAATCGGATATCGCTAATCACTCGATTAGATCATATTTGTACTAAAAATATAATTACTAAGTGTTTTTTTTTTAATTTTAGAGCGGTTAATTTTTTTTTTTTTTTGACAAATGTAATTCAATTAAATAGTTATAGATATTCAATAAACCTAAATTTTTATATAAATAATTTACCTAACAAGCTTTATAAAATGAACGAAAATCAAAGGAGGTCCTAAATTGATAGTAACCTGGTTAAGTGGAGCCTCCAGTCCATTTATAGGATTGAAGAGAACAACCCTAATTGCCTTTATAAAATGAACGAAAATCAAAGGAGGTCCTAAATTGATAGTAACCTGGTTAAGTGGAGCCTCCAGTCCATTTATAGGATTGAAGAGAACAACCCTAATTGCCTTTGTAGAGAGAGAGAGAGAGAGAGAGAGAGATACATCGATAATTAACCATGGTACCAACTAAGCATACATTGTTCAAGGTCTTGAGATTGGGAGAAACCAATTAGAGGAGAAGAAACCTAAATTTGAGCAAGTTGTTTGACATTAATGGGATAAACTTGAGTTTGGAGATTGAAAGCATAAGCATTTCTTGCAATCAGATCATTCACTGCTTCTGTTGGATGCAACCCATCAAAAAACACATGGATCGTCCTATTTGCACATGTTGTCCCTCCTCTTTTGCACAAAACTCCACTTCCACCTTCACTTATTGATGCTACTTCACAACAAGGATTGCTAGCATCACTAAAACCTGAAAAACATGATGTTACATTATATTACCCTCATTGATAATTGTGTGAGTGATTTTCTGATCACACTGCCCGCCTAGTAATCAGCTAGAAAGCACAGGCAGAATAGATGACACCCTGCTAACCTGTAACAGAAAGAGAAGATTCCGGCGGTGGTTCATCCACCCGGGGGCACTCCGACGATCAAATCAGTATATCTCTCAAAGATAATCAAGTGCTAAATTCACTGCTCAAAGCATAAATTGCGTACCTTAGACCCATGGGGGTGCCTCTCTTTTATAGTTTACTCAATCCTAGTCCCACTAGAAGCCTGACTTTTATGGACTCCTATTCAGTGCTTACTTTGGACTCTACAAGAGATAAGGATAGACTCCCTAGGAATACTATCCTTATCCATTTTGAAGTCTTTCTTCATTTTAGGACTCTTGTCCTTTATCTGCTCATCTCGGATTCCGATATCCTCGGAGGTAACCTCGGCAACACCGAGATAATCTCGGCAAATGACCAAGACACGTGGTACCTCGACTGACACGTCGGCGTCACCTTGCCACGTGTCGGTACTCAAAAAATATTTCCCCCACAATAATTGTTAAAAATATTGGCCATATGTTATTATATTACAATTTCTTGAGTGGTATGGGGATTTAAATGAATGGAACAAAGAAATGTATGGTAAATGTAGCGCTATCATAAATAGAATTTTCGAAAAATTAGTTAATAAATGGTATTCAAATTAGGGGTGCTCACGGATCCGATCGATCAACCAAAAACCAAGTAATCCTACCCAATGCACCTGCTTTTTAGCAGTTCGAAGGTATGGGCAGACAAATGTAGATGGAGATTTTCTAAATCTGCCGATGTTCAGACAGATGGCGGATAAGAGACACTCTACCCAACCCGATCCGCAAACTCCCCTTAAGAAAATGATGGCATGTTTTTATTCTTTGTATGTTAAAAAAATGACATTTTATTTAGTAATAATATTAGTAGCTATTTATGAAATATGAAAGTTTGATCTTTATTTTAATTATAAGAAATAAAAAAATAAAAACTTTTGGACTCAAATAAGACCCAAAATAATAAAAAATTACTCTAAAATAGTTATTAGAGAGAGAGAGAGAGAGAGAGAGCGCATAAAATAGTAAAACTCAAATCGCCAAATCGATTTGCATCCACCTGTCGATCCGCATGCACCGCTCAATCCATATCCAAGCAAACGGATATAGATTGATTTTTTTTTAATCCGCCTAAATTTGAACGA
>CM069905.1:77679676-77997373 GCA_036172215.1 Camellia granthamiana | reverse complement strand
GTTATATTGTTCTAATTCTGATTTGTTGATGTGACTTTGTTGGATTTTTTTTTTAAGATTAAAAGATTTAAAAAAAAAAGAAAAAGTAAATGGCTTTTTTGTTTGGTTTGCAATAATTGACAGCTATCTGAAGTGTAGAATCATGATTGCACATAATTGTTGTTTGGTACTGTTCTGGGATTTCAGTGCCTGGATTGTAAAAAAGTGTAGAATCATCGTAGGAAAGTTACAGAGTTGTTGGGATTTTTTTGGGACTCGAGAGAAGTTCAATGCGGTGGTTTCATTGAAGCCATGGATTAATGCAAATATAGATAGGTATGCATGAAGGTAGATAGATGGATCAACATATGCTCATTGTGTAGTTGAGGGTTTCCATGCTGTACAACCCAGGGAAAGTAGTTTACACAAAAAAATCTGTATAATGCTGTTTGCTTTTTAGTTTACTTAACATTGTTATGATTCTTATCAGCAGTTCAGTGTTTTTGGTTATTTAATGTATATTTTTGTGCATTGCTTTGGATTTAGGGCTTCCATAAAGATAACAGACCTATGCTTGGCAGAAATGAGTTATTCAAAAATACTCTTAGAAAAGAAGCTTATGCTTGGAAAAGGATCATTGAGCTCCATCTCTCTGGTTTGTCTTCGTTTTAGGTTCTATTATTATTTTCTTAAATTTCATTAGCTCATTAGGGACATTTCAATTTCATCTTCATGTTGTAATTTGCAATCTTGATTATTGCAGAGGAAGAGGCTGCTAATTACGAAACTTTCCAGGTTCTTCAACTTCTAACCCTTTTGATTCTGATTTGGGAGTAGTAGTTTGGTAATTTTGTTGGTGAATTATATAATTTGCTTGCAATCAAATGGAAATTGGTGGGTTTTCAATTTAAATTTTGACTGGTAACAAATAGCAATTAGCATTTAGGCTGTGTTTGGTTGTGGGATTTTGAGAGGGATTTTGAAAGGGGAAAGAAACGTGAAAGTAACTGAATTTAGACCAAAAGCTTGATTTGATATAGCTCACTCCAATGGTAAGAATCCATTTTTTTAATCAAATCTTCTTAAAAATACCTAATCTATCCCAAAAAACTTCTTTCCCAAAAAACTTCTTTAAACAATTCTGGTAAAATAAACTCATCTTCAATCCTTTCTGTATATATAATTTTAGCAAACTTAAATGAAAAAAGTTTTGTTGAAAATTTGGTGAAAGATTTTATTCATACCTGATTTGATGAAATATTTGGTGAAAACTTATTTGATATAAGTTTGATGAAAGGATTGAATCTCATTTTCACCAAATTTGTGATCAAATTTAAATTTGATGACGGATTTGGTGAAAGATTGGAGATGCTCTAAGATAATGATTTAATCAGGACATTCGGGAATCTGGTCTATAATGAGAGATTTGTATGATTTTGGGGAATATAATTTAATCCTTAACTATAGTTATTTATTTTTCAAATTTCTGTAAGTGTCCGTAATGGCATTGTCGAGGGACTAATCTTTATGAATTTTAACTTCACGTAATTTCTCATATGGAACATTTTGATTTATGGATTCACATGGTTTTTCACAGTGAATCTGTCTTTTCATTTTCTGGTATCCTTTTAAGTTTAATAAATTAACAGAATAAGAATATGTTATTAACTTGGTTGAGTTTGTGCATTGGAGATACATGAAATGCCTAAATCTTACAAAAGTCTCAAAGCCAGGACCTAATTCTTATGTTTTTTTTTTTTTTTTTTTTTTTTGTTTTGGGGGTGGGGGGGGGGGGGGGGAGGGGGGCAAAGAGAGAAGGAAAGTTATAGAGTTGTTGGGATTTTTTTGGGACTTGAGAGAAGTTCAATGTGGTGGGTTTCATTGAAGCCATGGATTAATGCAAATATAGATAGGTATGCATGAAGGTAGATAGATGAATCAACATATGCTCATTGTGTAGTTGAGGGTTTCCATGCTGTACAACCCAGGGAAAGTAGTTTACACAAAAAAATCTGTATAATGCTGTTTGCTTTTTAGTTTACTTAACATTGTTATGATTCTTATCAGCAGTTCAGTGTTTTTGGTTATTTAATGTATATTTTTGTGCATTGCTTTGGGATTTAGGGCTTCCATAAAGATAACAGACCTATGCTTGGCAGAAATGAGTTATTCAAAAATACTCTTAGAGAAGCAGCTTATGCTTGGAAAAGGATCATTGAGCTCCATCTCTCTGGTTTGTCTTCGTTTTAGGTTCTATTATTATTTTCTTAAATTTCATTAGCTCATTAGGGACATTTCAATTTCGTCTTCATGTTGTAATTTGCAATCTTAGAGTGCAATTTTGATTATTGCAGAGGAAGAGGCTGCTAATTACGAAACTTGGCAGGCACAGACCTTGAAATGTCATAATGTTTCATCAAGAAACACAACATACTGGATGATAATATCATTTTAGGATCTAATTACGAAACACCTGAAAGGATATCTAACTAACATAATTGTTTTTTTTATAGCATTAATATCTATCTATTCTTATAAAAATGTTTTCTTTTTATTGGGACTGGATCATTGAGAACACTAAATGCAAATCTACATTCTTTTTTCATTGTCATCTTCAATGTTCTGTAAGAAGTTTATGAGTGTGATATACTTCATTTTTTTCCCATGCAGCAATGCTTGAAGTATCGAAAACCAAGGCTTTTTGTGAGTTCTTTACCTTTGTTTATCTCATTGAAATGTACTTATAAATTGGCACATACTATGTAATTACTTTCACCAAGAACAAGCTTTCTATTTTATGTGTAATTGCTTTCACTAAGAACTGTACTATATAAATTGGCAATCAGGTTTGGTTTTTGGTTTAGTAATGAAATTTTATGCTTACATACACTACTTTCTAAATTTCTTTAGTTTATATCAAGTAAAGCTTTTGGTGAAACATCATGAATAAGTATTTCCACATCTAACCTAGAGAGTTTATAACTATTATTTCAAGATGTATTCCTTTTACATTGATGATTAGTATTTCCACATCTAACCTGATGATTACACAATTTAATAGCTAGCCTATCAAATGGTTATTAAAACTGAAAGTTTTTGGTTGAAATGAACTTTCGCAGTTGACGGTGAAACTCCATTTCATCAAATCTAAATCAAATCAAGGGATTTGTAAAAAAAATTCACCAAATATTCAACAGTCATATTTTTAATGAAATTTCAAAAAGAGTAATTATTGGATATGCGTTTCTTTCATTAAAAATGGTTAAAACAGATCTTTTGGATAGGTTTGGATTTTTTAAGAAAGATTTGATGAAATAAAAGAAAGGTTTGAGTGTTCCATATTAGATCAAGCTTTTAACCAAAATTTCTCTAAAATTTGATGAAAAAAAGAGACTAGGGTTGGAGATGCTCTTAGTATAGAGATTAGTATTTCCACATCTAACCTGAGGATTACACAATTTATTTTTCTTTCTACAATCTTTGTTGGAGCTGAGTGCGAGAAGATTTGGCAATATCAGGTATTTATCAGGTTACGATTTCATGAGTTTTGCCTATTATCATTAATTGTTTTGTTTTTGGTTCTTTTGTTGATGAATTTTCAGTGTGTTGAAATTTTAGAATTGTAATGGATGATTTTCAAGAGTATTAGGTGTTCATTACAATTTTTACTTAATCTATTCAGCTACTCTTGGGATGATTGGGATGATTAGGTGTTCATGATACTTAATAGAATTGTAATACTCTTGGGATTTCAAGAGCATTAGGTGTTCATGATTTTCAATATTGTTTTCAACATTACAATTTTGAAAATACTCTTGGGATTAGGTGTTCATCAATCATCCATTACAATTTTTTTTTCAACATTCTTTCATCTGTTCATCTGTTTTTTTGGGGTTCTAATTTTTAAGTTGTTGCTTACAACTTTGTCTTTTTGTTATTGTTTTATTGGGTATTTTTAGATTTTACATTGTGTTCTCCCCTTGCAATATCTGTTCCATAAATGAAAAAATTGTGTTTGGTAATAGTACTTTTATTTTTTGAAAGAATTAATTACTCAAACCGAATATGTGTTTCCAATGTGGCAGTAATTCAGGTAGTGTTGGGATTAAATTTAAATTTAAATAGTGTTGGAGTTAAATTTAAATTTATGCAGTGTTGGGATTAAATTTAAATTTAAATAGTGTTGGAATTAAATCTAAATGTAAATAGTGTTGGGATTAAATTTAAATAGTGTTGGGATTAAATTTAAATTTAAATAGTGTTGGAATTAAATTTAAATTTAAATAGTGTTGGGATTAAATTTAATTTTATCAAATTAAAAAATAAATTTAATAGTGTTGGGATTAAATTTATAATAAATTTAAATAGTATTGGGATTAAAAAATAAATTTAAATAGTATTGGGATTAAATTTTATATTAAATTTGTAATTTTATCAAATTAAAAAATAAATTTAAATAGTGTTGGGATTACTTGAAGAACCGACCTGATCAGCAGAATACGATGGAGGTGGTTTCGACCGCTCGGCTATGGTTGAGATTGATGAATTTAATTCTTATCTCGGATAGATATTGAATTTAATATATAAAAAATCATATAATCGATTCAATCAACTTATTCATATGCGTACAACTTGAAACATGTGTGTTTATTTTCTAAATTAATAACTTGAATTCAGCTTTAAACAATTGTCACTAAAGGGCTTTAAACAATTATCGTAGAGTATAGTCTGTTACATATATTTTTACACCGTGCCTTTAGGCACGGGCATACGCTAGTCTTTATATATAGTTGTTTTGTCGGCTAGTTGTTACATTTTGTGGATTTTTCTGTACATGCGAATCTTCCACTTAAAGATTTGGAGGAGTCCATTTCCAGTCAAAAAAAAGTTGAAAATTCAATATTTAAAAATAGGGTAAATTACAAATGAGGTTTGGTAAAAATACAGATTTCTCCCTGAGGTTTAAGAAATTACTCTGAGATTTATATTTTCATAACAAATTACCTCATGAGGTTTTTATTTTTATATAGATTTCCCCCTAATTTGTTATGCAAATTTGATCCTCAGGGGGCAATTTGTAATTTCTAAAATTTCAGGAGGAAATCTGTATTTTCACCAAATCTCGAGGGGGTGTTTGTAATTTGTCCTTAAAAATATGAAAAAATTAGTAAGGTAGTGTTTGGAAACGTTTATGTTTTTGGTTTATATTTATAAAAATTTTATAAATAGATTTTTATTTATTTTTAGAAAAACATAAATTATAAACGCGTTTGGTTTGAACAAAATCTTTTAAAAAATTTAAAAATATAAACTAAAAAATATGTTTGCTTAGATTTAAAATATTTATATTTATTTTTATTATTTATGACAATAGGATCACACACATTATAATTGAAAAAAAAATTAATTAAAAAAAATAATTGAAAAAAATTTAATTGGGAAAAAAAATTATTTGGAAAAAAAATTATTTGAAAAAAAAAATATTTGAAAAAAAAAATTATTTGAAAAAAAAAATTGAAAACTGAAAACGTAAACTCATTTTTTGAGTTTACGTTTTTTCCTCAAATTTATAAACTGAGACAACCATTTATAAACCAAAAAAATTGTCAAATAAGTTTTTATGACAATTTTTAAAATTTTTGTAAATATAAATTGAAAACTAAAAATGGAATGGTTACCAAACAGATCCAGTGTTTGAAAGAACTAAAAAAGTGTATTTTTTTTTCATATATATATTTATTTAGGTTATATCAATCAGTATCTATCAATATTTTATCTCTATTTTTTTACATATTTTTTTTTATAAAAAATCAAAAAATATATTTATTTAAAGCATCCCAAGCCATCTCTTAATATCATTATTAGATTTTATTACTTCGTAGCCGTACTTTAAATTCTGGGCTAATTACAGAAATAACTCCCAAATATAGGTTCTATGATATTTTGACTTGCATCAATGTAATTTTCAATTAGTTTAGGAATCAAGACTTGCTCAGATTTTTTAAAGTAGTTGATTGTGAGGTAAAATTTAAATTTATGAATGGTATAATCTATATGTAAAATAAATTTAAATTATAAGATGATAATTTAATTTTAGATAATTTTTAAATAATTAAGTCTGGTTCGTAGTATTACGATGTAATTTTATAAGTTTAGGATAAATTATAAATATACTTTTTAAGATTTGTTTAAATTACAAATTTTCTCTTATGGTTTGAAAATTACATTCCGGCCCTTAAACTTTTTAATCACATATAAATGACTCATTTTATTAATAAACATAAATCAATTAACAATTTTTAATGATTTATAAATATATTTCAATTAACAATTCCGAAAATTTTATTGTTGCATAATGCTGTGTTTGGTTGGGAGATTTGAGGAGGGATTTGGAATAGAAAATAGAAACGGTATGTGAAATGTGAATAAAACATACTTATATTTTACCTAGTTTTACACACTTTTTCTATTTCCGTTTCCAAATCCTTTCTTAAATTCCCCAACCAAACACAACGTAAGAGAACAGTTAAAAATTTTATTTTTGTAAAAAAATTCTGTTAAATAATTTTTTTTAACATTAGAGTATTTATAATTTTTAAAACTATAATAAACAATCCATATTATAAGCAAATTACAGAAGATATGTTTGTAATTTATGCTAAAGTTTAACATCTGTGTCTAAATGCTTCTAAATATATAGATTTTGAATAATATTATATGCGCTAATTATTGTACTAACTGTGTATCAATTGATGATATAGCATAATTTAAAAAGTTTTTTTTATTTATAATTTATATAATAAGTGAAATTAATAATAATATCATAATTAATATATTAATTATTACAATAATTAATATATGTAACACCATCGATATATTTTTTTAAAAACACCCCACCAACGCCACAGAGAAAATCCCTCAACTGAACGCCCGAGTATATTATAAAATTCTCCATGTCTAAATGCTTCTATATATATATATATATATATTTTTTGAAGCAGCACAATTTAGGAGTATATATATATATATCCGAGTATATATTATAAAATTCTCCATGTCTAAATGCTTCTATATATATATTTTTTTTTTGAAGCAGCACAATTTAGGAGTGTATATATATATATCAAAAATGATTTGTGGCACTAAAATTAGGAGCACTAATGCCCCTAATTTTCAGTTTTGGTAATTTTTTTTTTTTTTTTACCTTATATAGAATTTCGTGGCATTAGTGCCCTGAAATTCGAGCTCCATATCAGAGCCGTATATATATATATCCGAGTATATTATAAAATTCTCCATGATGGATGCATCCACTTACTTTTAAAAAATTATTTTGAGTCATCATGAAATTATGTCTTATATTAAGGTTTTGTTTGGTAAGTGATTTTTTTAATTAAAAAGTCATTAAAAATTTAAAAAGTTAACAATTCATATTAAAAAGTCAAAAATTCTCTTTTCTCTCTATTTTTTATATATATTTTCGTAAAAAATAAAAAAATTATTCCAAACATATTAATTTTTTTAGCCCATATTTTAACAAAATAACCAAAAAATTACTAAATTAACATATTCTTAAACAAAACCTAATTATAATCCATTATGTTTTTTCATATTTTTCTTTCACTCAACATAAATTCAACTCCTTTAATTAATTATAATACCATTAAAACACTAGGTGACAGTGTCCGAAACCAATCAATAACTTCTCCTGACTTGTACCCAATGACAACCCTCTCGGAAAAGGAGCCGAATTCAGATATTCTCGTCCATCATTCTATATGCTTTTTCTTTTTGACTTTTGTTTGGTTGTTTCTCAAAAAAAAAAAATTTTCAGAATTTCTTTTTTAAAAAATAAAATTTAATTTGAAATAAAACCAAAAGAATATTTTAAAATTTTTAAAAATTAGTTTTGATCTCTTAAAAGATAAAATTATATAAAATAATAAGTATTATAAAATATTTTTATTTCTTTCACCAAATTAATTTTTAATTTTTTAGAAAAAAATTTTGAAAACAAATTTTGGAAAGCAAATCAAATATGGCTGAAGGTAAAGTTGAAAATGAAATATAAATAGGAAATTGTACGGGAAAGAGATTCACCTTCACGTATAATCCTGTTGATCAAGTCTATGTTCCTCTGCACGTCGTCGTCCTATCACCTGAAAACTCAAACTTGAGCTGGCCGGCGGGTGTGTGCCGGAAAACCCCTCCAATGCCTAAGTCAGTAAGCAAGACAAATAGGCAAAAGCTCAATGTGTTCAGAAATCAAAGTTGTGTTACCTCTCCATAGGTGATGTTTGTGAGCTTTTATAGGTTCCGCGTAGCACAATCCTAGTAGGACTCTTACTCCTCCATTCAGAGTCCTCCTAGGATTCATACTCCTGAAGGATAATGCTTATCCTCCAACACCCCCCTCACTGCTTGAACCAAGTGAGATGGTTTTACTTCGGCAAGATGTCATACAACCGAAGTAACATTCCCTCGCCGGACTCCAATATGACCGAAGTAAACATGACTATGCTTAGCCGCAGAATAGGCTGAACCATCCTTAATTCGGCTCTTCCTTCTACTACTCTTACTTCGGCTTCTCATGTACAACCCATGGCGTGGTTAGGCCGAACTAACATGTTACGACCGGTCTAACTCCCATGCATCTTTAGACCGGTCTAACTTCAACCTTCCCTTGGACCGGACTAACTTCAAAGCATTCATAAGACCGGAGTAACTTCGAGGCATTCATAAGACCGGAGTAACTTCGAGGCATTCATAAGACCGGAGTAACTTCGAGGCTTCTCCCGGACCGGACTAACTCCGAGGCGTTCTTGGACCGATCTAACTTCAAGGCTTCTCTTGGACCGAACTAACCGGAGTAAGCTTCTACCGCGCTATCCAGAGCGAAGCCCACCAAGAGAAGCCATTACCTCGACTTCGAGTGCCATGGCCGAGATAACTATCTCTACTCCGATTGGTAACTTATAATCACGTTTGGACCGAGGTAACACTTGAAAAAGTTTCTTCCACACTTGGCCCAAACTAACACTTGGACCGAGGTAAAAGTCCCTACCACACTTGGACCGAACTAACACTTAGACCGCGGCCCACTTGCTAGTCTTTTCTACCGCGGCCCATATTCGTTAGTTCTTGGACCGAAGTAAATCTATCCTTACCTCGGTCCATTACGCGGCCCAATTTCCAAGTCTCCTCTTTAGCTCGGCCCAATTTAGATATAAATTACCCTCTCAATTGCCCCTTAATTCCATCTGCCATGCATGATTTGGGATTACTTGTTTCCAGCCGAGCTAAACTTTAGCCTCTCAACCGAGCTAAACTGTGGCCTTCGTACTCCACAAAATTTGAACAATCCTCAACTCCGCCTCCGCGAAGCTTGTGTTCGTTGTTGCTGCTTTCATCTTCAGTGCCTTCAACCGAGCTACGAATCCTTCGTTCCACTTAGCCGAACGAGGACTCCATTTATTTCATTTGTTTCTTTTAGCATGGTCCAACGATCCGTGCTTAATACTTTTCCTTTTTACTTTGCAAACTGACTAGGTTGGCTAGGCACACATTTACATGCTCAACCGAGATACTGCGCGAGCTATATCCTGCAATGTGAGGCTGCCAAAGACCTCTTCGTCAAGTGTGGGTGGGAAGCAGCTGTGGCGCAACTCGGTCATAGCCAAGATACCGAGGTCTTCTCAAAACCTCCTCCATACTTTATACCGAGCTCCATGGTGGAGTATGTAAATGCCATTCAGCAAAAATTTCTTCAATACTGAAGAAGAGGATGTATCCCAAGAGCCTGACAAAATGCCCAGCTCAGTCGCCAGTCCAACTCTCCAACTCCTGTGGTCTCCATCCCACCTTTGCCTGCTGTCTGATGCGGTGCCTTTGACCGAGCTCAACCAAAGTGTGCTTGCCACGACCGAGCTATCTTTAGGTGAAGCCAGGGTTGATTTGGACGCGGATCTTGACGACCTTTTTGCTTTATCCTGTATTTTCTTCTTGAAATCTTCAGTTTTCTGATCTTTCTGTTTGGTTTGCTCCATGCTTGCAATCGTTTTCCAATTGTGATCTGAATGAAGTGTAACATTTCCTGGCCGAGATACTTATCTCGGTCTTAGCCTTGAAATCTAACTGGTCATACTTGCCAACCTCTTCAGCCTAGGTTTTTACCTCGGCTGAAGATCACTAAAAGTTGTTCCGGCCAACCACTCTTCAATCTAGATCCTCATCTCGGCTGAAGAGTATTAAAAGTTAGTTTTTCTAGCAAATCACGCTTCAACGCGGATCCTTATTTCGGCTGAAGAAGAGCTTGATGCTTGGCCATTCCTGCCAGACTCCTTTGGCCGAGGTAACCATCATCCCGGCAAAAGAGTGTCCAAAAAAGTTTTTTGTTGGTCAAACCTGCCAACCACCTTTAGCCTAGGTCCTTACTTCGGCTAAAGGGTGCAAAAAAGTTTTTTGTTGGTCAAACCTGCCAACCACCTTTAGCTTAGGTCCTTACTTCGGCTAAAGGGTGCAAAAAAGTTTTTTGTTGGTCAAACCTACCAACCACCTTTAGCCTAGGTCCTTACCTCGGTTAAAGGGTGCAAAAAAATTTGTTGTTGGTCAAACCTACCAACCACCTTTAGCTTAGGTCCTTACCTCGGCTTAAAGGGTGCAAAAAAGTTTTTTGTTGGTCAAACCTGCCAACCACCTTTAGCCTAGGTCCTTACTTCGGCTAAAGGGTGCAACAAAGTTTTTTGTTGGTCAAACCTGCCAACCACCTTTAGCCTAGGTCCTTACCTCGGCTTAAAGGGTGCAAAAACGTTTGTTGGTCAAACCTGCCAACCACCTTTAGCCTAGGTCCTTACTTCGGCTAAAGGGTGCAAAAAAAGTTTTGTTGGTCAAACCTGCCAACCACCTTTAGCCTAGGTCCTCACCTCGGCTTAAAGGGTGCAAAAAAGTTTTTTGTTGGTCAAACCTGCCAACCACCTTTAGCCTAGGTCCTTACCTCGGCTTAAAGGGTCCAAAAAGAGTTTTGTTGGTCAAACCTGCCAACCACCTTTAGCCTAGGTCCTGACTTCGGCTAAAGGGTGCAAAAAAGTTTTTTGTTGGTCAAACCTGCCAACCACCTTTAGCCTAGGTCCTCACCTCGGCTTAAAGGGTGCAAAAAAGTTTTGTTGTTGGTCAAACCTGCCAACCACCTTTAGCCTAGGTCCTTACCTCGGCTTGAAGGGTGCAAAAAGAGTTTTGTTGGTCAAACCTGCCAACCACCTTTAGCCTAGGTCCTTACTTCGGCTAAAGGGTGCAAAAAAGTTTTTTGTTGGTCAAACCTGCCAACCACCTTTAGCCTAGGTCCTTACCTCGGCTAAAGGGTGCAAAAGAGTTTTGTTGGTCAAACCTGCCAACCACCTTTAGCCTAGGCCCTTACCTCGGCTAAAGGGTGCAAAAAAGTTTTTTTGTTGGTCAATCCTGCCAACTTCTTGCAGCCTTATCTCGGATTAGGAGAGGTAAGTGTTGGTTTTTCCGGCCAACTCTGCTTTCAATGCCCCTAGCTCATTAAAACAACCTTTACAGAGGAAAATACTCTATGCTGAATAGGGAACTACTTGTTTTATTGAGGAGAATGAAAATTACAAGTACTCTATCGAACAGATAACTCGAGATTGGCAGTGTTCCATGGTCTGGGGATAGCCTTGTTGGCTCCATCCTCCAAGTGATATGCCCCTTTTTCAGCTAAACCAACCACTTTGTATGGTCCTTCCCTATTGGGCCCTAGCTTGCCTTCTATGGGTTCTTTACATCTATCATTTCCTGTACCAAGTCTTCCACTGTCTTCTGTTCAGCTGCCTTGCTAACATCTGCGGACAGCTCCTTGCTCTCAAGTTCTTCCTTTTATGTATTGGTCCAAGTGCCCAGCTGCCACTAACTCCTCCAAATGCTGCTTCAATGGCGTGCAATTTTCAGTGCGATGCCCCTGTTCATCATGGAAGGTGCACCGCGATCTTTCGTCGTAGTCTTTTTGCGCTTCTCCCAACTTAGCAGGCCATCGGACGAAAGGTTCATCGCGTATCTCGCTAAGAATTCGGTAGATTGGTTTTTTGAACACCGTGGTAATGGCAGTGTGGACTCTCAGCCTTCTCTTGCCTTGGTCCTCTCCGTTGTCCCGCCTACCTTGCCCGTTTCTGCTTGGACGTTCTACCGCGTTGACTTTTGCCGAAGTCTTTTTATCTGGTATTGCGGTTGTGCCAAATTCTTCTTTAGCGCGGTTGCCATCTTCCTCCACACGAATATGTTGGTGTACTCTCTTCATCAAGGCTTCCATCGTATGGGGCGGCGTCATGGTGATTGAATCCCTTAGTCTGTTCCCGACTGGGAGTCCTCTTTTATACTGCGCAATGGCGAGATTGGTTGGGCAGTCCCCAATCTGGTTGAATGTCTCCCAGTAGCGACTGTTGTATGATCTCAGGGTCTCTTTCTCGCCCATGTCGATGGAGAGTAACTGGTCGATCTCCACTGGGGTTTTAGTGTTTGTTCTGAATCTTGTGACAAATGCCTCTGCCAATTGCGCCCAGGAGGCTATGCTGCCCTCTGGGAGTTTCTCAAACCAAGTCAAGCCTAGGTCACCAAGGCTTGAGGGGAATAGGATGCACATTAAGGCCTCGTTCCGCCGGTATACAGCCATGACCTGGCGGAAGTGGCTTAAGTGCAAGTAGGGGTCCGTCTTTCCCTCGTATGTAGTGAACTTCGGCTGTAAAAAGCCTGACGGTAAAGGCGCGTTCTCAATTGCTGGGACAAACGGTGAGGTCTGCAGCCTTGCCAATACTTTGTCCGTTGGTTCGTAAGCCGGGTGCGGTTGTGGCATTCCAACCTCGACGCTTCCATGCGTCCGAGGAGCCAACCGCTGTAAGGCCGAAACTCTATGTGGATCATGCGTCCTGGCATCCTCCCTGCGTCGCGCCTTTTCTTCTAGCACGGTTCGTAGGTCGGATGACCTGGGCAACTCCGTTTGTCTGGACCTTGTTTGGTGCGTATGCGAAGGCCAGTATGTGCTTCCTTCCGTGTAAGACCTTTCAGATCTCGCCCTCTCAGACCTGGAGTGACGAGTTCTGGAAGATCTTGATTGCGTATCGCCTGTCCTGAGGCTTCTCTCTTCTGCCTGGGAGGGTGTAGAATTCCTACTACGACCCTCTGAGTGGCGAGGGGGCGTCTTGTTCGTGCGCCCCTCTCCTGTCGCCACTTCTTTTCCTTTCACCCGGCGTTTGAGAGCTTCCATGTCTGCTGCCATCCGCCGTATCAACTCGTCTTGTGCTTTGACGCGATCCTCCAAAGCCTGAGGATCAACCCTACGCCTTTGTCTTTCTGGGCTTTGCGAACGAGAGGGATGAGGGCTGCTATTCCTCCTTCGTCCCCTTGCATCCCTCCTGGAATCTTGCCTTTGTGGTTCCAGGTTCGCCATGGGAGGGACCAAAGGTAGGCCTTCGCGCCTTGCACCTCCGTCTGGAGTTTGTCCATCAATGGCGGACTGAGGCAGTTCTTCATTGTTGGCCATCGAATTTTGAGAGAAAAACACTTGATCAAGAGGTTGTTCTTGTCTGTTCTTCCCACAGACGGCGCCAATTGTACGGGAAAGAGATTCACCTTCACGTATAATCCTGTTGATCAAGTCTATGTTCCTCTGCACGTCGTCGTCCTATCACCTGAAAACTCAAACTTGAGCTGGCCGGCGGGTGTGTGCCGGAAAACCCCTCCGATGCCTAAGTCAGTAAGCAAGACAAATAGGCAAAAGCTCAATGTGTTCAGAAATCAAAGTTGTGTTACCTCTCCATAGGTGATGTTTGTGAGCTTTTATAGGTTCCGCGTAGCACAATCCTAGTAGGACTCTTACTCCTCCATTCAGAGTCCTCCTAGGATTCATACTCCTGAAGGATAATGCTTATCCTCCAACACCCCCCTCACTGCTTGAACCAAGTGAGATGGTTTTACTTCGGCAAGATGTCATACAACCGAAGTAACATTCCCTCGCCGAACTCCAATATGACCGAAGTAAACATGACTATGCTTAGCCGCAGAATAGGCCGAACCATCCTTAATTCGGCTCTTCCTTCTACTACTCTTACTTCGGCTTCTCATGTACAACCCATGGCGTGGTTAGGCCGAACTAACATGTTACGACCGGTCTAACTCCCATGCATCTTTAGACCGGTCTAACTTCAACCTTCCCTTGGACCGGACTAACTTCAAAGCATTCATAAGACCGGAGTAACTTCGAGGCATTCATAAGACCGGAGTAACTTCGAGGCATTCATAAGACCGGAGTAACTTCGAGGCTTCTCCCGGACCGGACTAACTCCGAGGCGTTCTTGGACCGATCTAACTTCAAGGCTTCTCTTGGACCGAACTAACCGGAGTAAGCTTCTACCGCGCTATCCAGAGCGAAGCCCACCAAGAGAAGCCATTACCTCGACTTCGAGTGCCATGGCCGAGATAACTATCTCTACTCCGATTGGTAACTTATAATCACGTTTGGACCGAGGTAACACTTGAAAAAGTTTCTTCCACACTTGGCCCAAACTAACACTTGGACCGAGGTAAAAGTCCCTACCACACTTGGACCGAACTAACACTTAGACCGCGGCCCACTTGCTAGTCTTTTCTACCGCGGCCCATATTCGTTAGTTCTTGGACCGAAGTAAATCTATCCTTACCTCGGTCCATTACGCGGCCCAATTTCCAAGTCTCCTCTTTAGCTCGGCCCAATTTAGATATAAATTACCCTCTCAGAAATGGCTATAGAAACTCATATTTATGGTCTCAAAATTTATCCATAATCAATTTATGTAGTAGAGATTAAATTGATGAAATATAAGTTTGTAAGTGAAATGAATTTTAACCATTAATTATTGTTTATGAATAAATAATTTTGAGTTTGTAATCCCTTTCATATAAATAAGTCAGTCTGAAAATTTAGAAGAAAAAAAATTCAATTTTTTTTTTCTCCAAAATAGGAAGATTGAAGGAATGTATTGTAAAATTCATGTTTAGAATTAATTTGACTTACATATCAAAAATTTTGAATATAATTCTAAATTTATAATATCATCGATATACATATATATATATATATATATGAAAAATCTAGAAATTCCCTAGATGTTGATTTGTGATTATGTATCAATTTTAAGCAGTATATAACAATCCCAATCAAACAATCAAGACAAATCGACACAACGATTTTACGTGAAAAAACCACAATTGGACACTTCCAGTTGTGATAAAAAAAAACCACGGGCAACAGCCACAAAACAATCTACTAAGAAGATATAAAGGAATTACACAGGTATACTCTCAATTACCTAGCGAATCCACGCCCGAATTAAACCAACCTCTATGTGCCTCTTCCAACCCGGTCTTCACATCGGAATTGTCTTGACGATAAGCCACTCCAGAATCCACCAAAGCTTCAGGCTCGAATTCTTCGGAATCCACCGAAGAACAACTCTCTCTTTTGTGTAGAACAAACAAATAATTCTTTGATGTATACTCTTTTAAACCATGAGTTGAATACTCAATCAAAACATCAAAGAAACCTAGCAAAATATCTCCAGATATAAACCTTAATATCTAAAAAGAAGATCTGGAAGAGTAAGTAAAGTTTTGGGAGAAAACCAACTACTTATAGCAATCCAAAGTAATCATAGTTTTGGAAGAAAACCAATTCCTTATAGAAATCCGGATTTTGAAGCTTGCTCGAGCGAAGCTCCTCTCGCTCGAACGAGAACCTTAACTCGCGTGATTTCCACTAGTGCCTTCGCTTGAGCCACGAATCCTTCACTCGAGCGAACAATGAGCTCTTTCAGGTTTTTGTATAGACGCAATTCTTCGCTTGAGCGAGGACTTCTTCGCTCGAGTGAGCAAGGGCGGACAGCCAACTTTGAACGCAATTTTGCATTTTGCTTCAGGCGCGAACTGACCGGGCAGCTCGACCCCCGTCATAATCAGCGAAGTTGACAATCTTGAAAGTATTAACATCACAAACTTCTCTGCAAGGCTCGATTCGGGTTGGATTCGCATCTAATAAACTCATAGCCTTACTGAAATAAAAAGTACAAAAACAAATACAATTGAAAAGAGTTTTGTCAAATGAGATTGCGAAGAATAAAACCTAACAATATATATGTTTGATCGAATAATAACACCGAATGTAAATGTCAAAATTGTTGTTAGCGGCCAATATAAAGTTTTGAATTAATTATAGCAATGGCCCCAATTGTGTGCTGTATTTGTAATGTTTTAAAGATTTTGTTTACAAGTGTTTTAACAATATTAATTAATAAGATTTAAAATAATTATATATATTCACTACAAAAAATTAAGATTTTAGAGATCAAAATTTAGGGACAAAATTATTTTTTAGGGATCAAATAATTTTGTTGCAAAAAATGTCGTTATCATATTTTTAGCAACAAAAATTGAACATTAGTGATGAATTATTATCCTTTTGGGACCAAATTTTTTGTCTCAAAAAATAAATCATTTTGAAACCAATTTGTCTCTAAAGCTCTATTTATTAGTTACATTTTCAAAAATTTGTCGTTAAATGCTTTATTTTTGACTTTTTGGAACGACCTTTTAGTGACTATCCCCATGACGATAGAAATTGGTTCTTAAATGTCTTTTGTAACAAAATTTTTACTTTTAGAGACTAAAATATTTTGTCTTTAAAATTCTTATATGTAGTAGTGATTTGACACCATATGTATTTTTGTGAAGTGTGGACAACTATTTCAAATTTATTTACAGGTGTTGTAAGACATTTGTTAACAAAGTTCATGTTAAATTATATCAATATAACCGAGGTGTTTGTGGCCGAATGGCATGTGACCGTGCCTTACGGGGCGATTAGCGAAAGTTTTGAGATTTGAACTGATGGATCAGTGGCGGCCCATTTAAGTTGTAACATAATTTTATTAACATACTAACATTCAACCTTTGTAAAAAAAAAAAAAAAAACCTTCTAAAATTTAGAATGTGTATTTAATTAGTTCCATACTTGACTTTGTTCAAAATTTATGACGGAACTACCAGCATTTTTTGAATGATTACATGTTTTACTTTTCTTTATTTATTTATTATTCTTTTGAGGGGGAGAATTGCATATGAATGTAACAGATTAAAAAAAAAAAATTTATATGGAAATATTTTTTTGGGCAAATCTGACCCACATAAAAGGCTTACACTAAAAAACAAAACAAAAAAAGCACATACTCACACTCCATAGAAAAAATACTATACCATTGATTCGAGATTTTCCTTTTTATTTTTACTATTTATATCCTAAGTGATTCGTGATTAGATCAAGATTAAAAATATTCCAAATCCCAATAATCCAAAACACACAATCTAAATCAACAAGCACTTACGAAAGTGATTTAGATTATTTGTTTTTCGGAATAAACAATAAATCGACACAAACGATTTTTACGTGGAAAAACCACAATTGAAGAACCCACTACAAGAAATGTCACTTTTGGCTACCAAAATATTGGTCGCCAAAAGTCTAAAATTTGGTCGCCGAAACCATTTAGCGACCAAAATTTTTTGTCGCTAAGCTCGTCGCGGAAACCCTGTCGGCGATAGTATTGGCGACTAAAATTTGTTTGGTCGCCGAAAGTGTACACATTTGGCTACTAATCTTAGTTTAGTAGGCAAAAGGTATGTTTCAGCGACTAAAGTATTAGTCGCCGAATGTGACTTTTGGCTACTAACATTCGTTTGGTCGGCGAATGTGTTACTTTTTGCTACAAAAGAATTAGTCACTGAAAGTAACCATTTGGCTACCAATCCATACTTAGTCGGCAATAGTGACATTTCGGCTACTAATTTTTTAGTCACTAAAAGTTCTACATGAAAATTTTAGCCTACTGTTCATTACTTTTTGCTACCAAATGTTTTGGTCGCCAAATATTTTTGCTACTAAATTATTAGTAGCTAAAAAATTCCAACAATATGTATTTGGCTACCAAAATATTTGGTGGCCAAATATTTTATGTTTTTTTTTTTTTTTTTTCCAAAAAAATTCTAAACAACCTACATCCATGTTTAATACAACCTGTACGTACATAACACAGGATTCAATATAACCCATCAACGCTAAATATATTATCAAGCATTCAACAACGTGCACACATTCTAGTTCCAACCATCCAAAACATTAAAAATAAACGTCCAATTCTATATATAATACAAATTCCATACGAACCAAGTCTAATCCAACGTCAATAATTTCATTTCATACATAATACAGGACTAACCAAAATAATTTCCAAAAAGGACATATGTACCACAACATGTCCTAACTTAAACTTGTTTGTCAGAATCTGTCTTTTACATACATATTTTAAGAAGATTATATGAAGGCTTATAAATACTAGACTAGGCACAAGTGCAAAAAAATAGTGAATGGTTTCGATTTCTCTCAGCATTATCAAACCAAAGAATCTTTCTAAATCATGGCAGCGCAGCCATCATTGTCCGTTTTGCAGCCTCACGCTTCATCTCTGCTGCTTTGCCACTGCCACGGAAGTACATGTAAACATCCTGCATAATATAAATAAAATGAAAAAATAATAAGATTAATACCAAGTGTCCATGAAAATAAAATTAAAAAAATAGCCATTCAATTCTAGGTAAAACATATTTGGTTTTTGTGGCGATCAAATTTACAGGACTTCATGATTGTTAATTATCGGACTTTTATGCTATAAATAATGATGGCGAGTAAAAATATTCAGGGCATGTCAAAGTTCTTATCCAACAAATTCCATTCCCCTGCTATTCCTTTCAGGTCAAAAAACATACTGGGAGAGACTTTGTTTTCCATTGAAAGACTGAAAATCCAAGGGAATTCATTTTTCAAACAAAAGAGATATAGGTGACGAAGAAGAACCAAAAGAATTTATGCACTGCCCATTCGAAGCCCACCATAGAATACACTATAAGACTAAAAAACACGGTTTCAACAAGCACGTATGGTAATTCAGTGATTACCTGCATATCAGATAACAATTAACTCTGTGATTACGACTGAATAAAATTGCAAATATAGATCCATACCCAAGCTCAGGTAGCCATTTGATGTATGGTGCTCATGCACAAAATTTTCAATCTAATGTGAAGAAATAGCAATCAAATATCTAAGAAACAAGAATTCCCCACCCTAATCAAATAGCAATCACAATCTGTATTTTCAATCTCTCATTTGATGTTAAATTTGAAAATTCTTACCTGTGCCAAGGCATATGGTAATGCAGAATACATCTCTGCTACTTTGCCACTGCCACGGAAGTACATGTAAACATCCTGCAATATTGGGACAAGGGACAACAAAGCTCAAGAGAAAGTACAGAAGAAAGGAAAGTGAGATGAGAGGGACAACTATCTGCTACATAGAAAAGAAAACAATTTCAAAAATTCCATCCCTTTTATTGACAATATAAACAACACAACACACTTTCTGGTTAATTATGAGAACAAAGGCCACTATAATCACCACAGAAAGCTACATTCAATTATTTTATGTAAACTTGTACATAGCCTTGGATATATATCAGAATTCATGTTACATGTAAATTTCTGTGCAAATCCTCTGTTTTCTTTAATTTTTTTTCTATGTAAATGAAGTGCCTAATACAGTAAAGGAATTCACCCAAAAAAATTACAATGCATGCAGATTTTTCTTCAGAAAATGAATAAATCATCAACTATTTCTCAATCTATTCTTCCCACTTCAGTTTTTTAGGAGCATGAAGCGTGAAGACGATTCACTAATATATTATCAGCAACTATGAAGACGATTCACTAATGCCATGTTCATCTGGCTTCAAAGACAATGGAGCATGAAGCGTCAGTTTTCTCAAATTACTCCTATACAGGACTTCAAATATAGTAGAACTAGCGTAGTTAGAAATTTCATTCAATGGGATCATTCAAAAAGTTGAGTTCAGAATTTTATGACATAATTTTAATTCTACACATACCTCAAGTAATGGGAAACACCATATTGGTTGACTTTTGATCCATATTTTTAATTCTACACATACCTCACTGTGCTTCTCTAACTGTATATTATTAGGGCATCATTTTAAGCAAGAAAATATGAAATAGATAGTTAAAAAAAATAAATGAAAATGAAAAGGTAAATAAACTAACTTATGATCTTACCATTGCTGCCATTCCCTTGGTAGTTAATATGTATCGAACATGTATCATACCATACAGCATCTCTGCTGCTGATTCAACCAACTCATTTTGTTCTTCAGTAAACATATCACCTGTACATGTCCACACCATGGTAAGAAAATGCTTACCAGAAAAATCCAATGCATGTGTAGTCAATATTAACCAACCCATCAATGTGCAAAGGACAGCTAGATGAAGGAAGGATTTTTAGACAAAAAATAACTTACTTGAAATGCAAATAAATCATTTGAATGATGAGAGTCATATCATATCAATCCTTCAGACAGTAATATCCATTGTGTAAATGGAAGTACAGGCAAATTGTATGAAGAGTCTGAATTTTAAGTAAATACTGGCAACTTAGATCAGCTTGGATAAGATATTTACTTGGATTTAATGCTGAAAATCAACCAGCAGAAACATGATGTAGCTCATTTTGATCCATTTACTTGAAAACAAAAGGCCCATCAAAGTGATTCATAATTTTAAAAATGTCTTGCCCCATTATCCAGAAAAATAATTATGTACAGGTACTCTCTTGTATAGCATTTGCCTTACTAATTGTTCAAGAGGATAGGAGATGGAAAACTCTGACAAACATAGTTAATTTTTACAATCAACGGTGCAAGACTTTTGTGTTTGGCAGACTTTTGAAAACTCTGCTAAACATAGTTAATTTTTACAATCTATAGGTTGACTAATGTTGATTTGTTTTCACATGTAAAATATATTTACTTACTAAAAGCCTCAAAATGAACCCCCCTGAACACTGGAAGCATACAAACAATTGAATTAATAGTCATATAATTGAGAGAGTTGTTTCATCACACAAAACCTATATAATGGACTGGGTGAAAAACATTGTAACCAGCAATACACCTATTTGGGGAACTATATAAATCATAACAGCACTTCAAAATTGCAATTCTTAGGCTGTAGTAATAGAACAGAGATCACAATAACTCCATGTATTATCCCTAAATTTGCTAGCTCTAATTATTTGCATAAAACTGATTTAAATCTACATATATATATATAACAAAAGAGAAACTGGAAACACAGTTTTCATATCTTCAAAGGGTTACTAAACCTTAAGCATTACTGATAGAACATTGTAAGCAATACACCTATTTGGGGAATTCAAAGTAAATTGACTTAAATGCACTGAAATACTTACCATGAGAGGACTCAACATCCAGAATTAGATCCAGTGCATAATCATAATATGGAACTTGACTGCTTAACCCACAAAGATTGAAATCATCTTGGATGTAATCATCATCGACTTCGCAGAAAAATTCATTTCCCCGCAAATTGCAAAACCATGAAATCCAAGATGTGTCGTCCCCATCAGAACCACTAACATCAGACTCTTCACTGTCTGTGTCAGATTCCTCTGCAATATCAGCAAACATGAACATATCAATTTCAACAAAGTAGGGAATATGCAAGTTCAAAAGTATTTCCCATAGCCTAGAGTTATAGAAGTCATCACATACGAACTTTCTCATGCCAGCACAATCACAATGCAGAGAAAATATTTGCTTTTAAACATGATATAAATGGCAGGTTTATTAAACATTAATAATCAAAAAGGAAAACAAATAAAGCAATTCCCAAAAGAGAACAACATTATATTTCACCTTTACTATCACTTATTGAACAACTGAACATAATTTAAAATTTCAAAGATGAGCAAGTGAAGCCATTTGTTTTTCCTTTCCATTGAGAGAGAGGGAGGTGTGGAGGAAAAGCAAAAATAAAGATACTTTCAACCTTTCATTTCATAAACTGAAATAAGGCATTTCATAAAGTCAGCATTTCATTAACACTATGTAAAGTTGATTTGCAATTAAGATGAATTCTTCTTTGAGGCATTTCATCAAACACCCTGTCCACCAAGGTTATTATATAAGATCAACAGTATGCTACTCCACTGCAGGAAGGGATCACCTGCAGGAAGAGTTTGGAAAAGGACATAGACCAATGCCACTCGAGTACTATTACCATAGTTTACAAAGATTTTATATAATACAGGAAATGGATACAAGATTCATAAGCTAAATAAACAAAGATCCTAAATTTTTTAAAATGGAATAATGACTTGTGGGCTAGATAAAGGAGTAATCACCAAAGCTGTATACTGGTATTTATTTTTCCTTTCTCTTTCTTGTAATGAATTCAACTTATTTAAGTGAACAAAGGAAGTAAAGATGGTGCATACAGATGTTGAATGCTATCCATAACCTTTTGGTCAATTTTCACCAAATATTTTCACTTCATCTAGAAGTCGAGACTTGAGAGAAACAAAGATTTTCACCAAGGATGCGCAGGCTTACCATAACCTTTTGGTCAATTTTCTTCGAAAATAAATCAAAGTATGACCGAACAGATGTTAAATTGGCAAGGACCTGCCACCAAACAATAGAAAAAGAAAAACAAACGAGTAAATTACCTTAAAGGAAATAGAAAGGTAACTCATATAGTCATGTGAACGAGAAAACCTGAAATCCACCAAGATAAAGAAATAGAAATGAAGTAAATTACCTTAAAGGAAATATTGCAGAGTTATTTTTCCAAACCAAATAATTTGAGAAGAGATAACTATAATGCGTAAGTCAATATGAATGATATCAATATTATTTTTTATTTGGTACATAACCAATGATATAGAACCCAACTCTCAAGCCATATCATTGTAAGTGAATTTTTATGTCTAAAAGTGTGCATCCCTAACATTACCCCTACCCTCTCATCCACCAATCCCATTATCATAAGGGGCTTTCTTTATTTCATTTGCCTTCTAAAAACATAAAACTGCCATCAAATTTAGGTGTTTTGCAATTATATATGGTACACTCACACCAAATCAAAACCTTAACACAAAGGCAAAGCCATATCTCTACTTAAGCAATACCAAAATTAACAGCAAAGGAAAAATCAAAGAGGGTAAATTAAGCAATACCAACTATGGTTAAACAGGAAAAATCAAGCAATACCAACTAACCATGCCAGATCAAGAAAAAGCTCCAAAATACCAAAATTCAGCTGCCAACCTGCTTTTATGTAACATGTAACAGAAAAAGGAAAAGAAAAAAAAGTTAAGGCAAAGAAAGATAAATTAACAGCAAAGCAAAAAGGGTGTTTGCTTGAAGCGGTGTAGGAATCCAACCTCCACTACCAGAGGCATTTGGATTTGCCATGGTGTTGTTGGGTCTCATGGAATATAGACACCAAATTTCTGAATGTGCGGGCAACACCGAGTACATGTCCAGCAGTTAAAAACATATCTATAAAGAAATGAAAAGCATTTTCAGTGCTTAATAAAACGATTTTTTAGGAATAATCTTCTCTTCAAATTGCTGAGTGTTTTGCCTTCCACAAAATCTATTAATGTCCCTGTTAGTGAGAATATTTCAATTACAATTGGACTGCACAATGATTAGGATCACTTCCTTTCCCATCTAGGATTAAGCCATTATCTTGAAAAGGAATCACTTCCATACCCTTTTTAGGGGTGCACACACATTGTAGATTTGTCCTAATAATTATTATATCCAATAGAAGTTGCTCATAACAAATGAATGAATTCCCAAATTTCCTAAGCATAGATCAGAGTTCCAAATCAAAGGTCTCATGACTAATGAAAAGAACAACCTAAATCTATATCAAATAAAAGTTCTTAGAACTACGGTCAGACCATTGTGAGTTTCCACAAGGACCAAAGAGTCATTGTTCAGCACTAGGAAGAAAAAAAAAACTTTATAATTTGATCCACCTTTATAATTTTAAAACAAGGATTCACAATATATCTGCAAAGTAGCAAAAAGACATAAATCTAGGGATTTAAGAGTAGAACCTCAGCGAGATCGGCCTGGTGACCAGGGTTGTGCTGTGAGTCGGGTCGAATCTCGATATCTGCGGACTCGTCAACAATTTCTTGCATAGTGTTCTGAATGAACTCATCGAAGGAATCGAGCTGTTGACGAACCAGACCCTTCTCTTCGAAGTAAGCACTGATTACAGCCCAAGCGTCTTCTTGAGTGATCTCATCTTCGTCTTCATCGTTGTAGCTTGGATCGTACTCTTCTTCCAAGTCCATTCTAGACAAAAATTTTACAGTTGGGACAGAGGAGAGTGAAAATCGAAGATGGTTTTTGGAGGGTTAGCTTCATCGGGGAGTCTCCAAGTATCAGAGTGAGAGAGAGAATCAAATGTGTTGAAGATTTGGGGGCTTGATAAATCCCTCCAAAATTAAAATGTTTCCCCCCAATTATTTTATTTGTTTAGCGACTAACAAACTATTTCGTCGCTGAAAATAACCTTTGGCGACTAAAAGGTTAGTCGGCAAAAGGTAAAAATTAATTTTTTATTCTACATTTGCCGACCAATGGTTTTAGTAGCCAAATGTACACCAACGGCGACTAACATTATATTTCGTCGCTGAAAATAACCTTTGGCGACTAAAAGGTTAGTCGGCAAAAGATAAAAATTAATTTTTTATTCTACATTTGCCGACCAAAGGATTTAGTAGCCAAATGTACACCAACGGCGACTAACATTATTTTTCGTCGCTAAAAATAACCTTTGGCGACTAAAAGGTTAGTCGGCAAAAGGTAAAAATTAATTTTTTATTTTACATTTGCCGACCAAAGGTTTTAGTAGCCAAATGTACACCTACAGCGACTAAATTTATTTTTGGTCACCAATTTCTGGCATTTTTGGCGACTAAATTTCTTTTAGTCGCCAATTGTGATATTTTTAGCTACTAAAATTTTTTTTAGTCGCCAATTGTTATATTTTTAGCCACTAAATTTTTTTTAGTTGCCAATAATCAACATTTCCCTACGAAAAAAAAATTAGTAGCTAAAAAGTTGACTTTTACCGACTAAAATTAATTTTGGTAGCCAATTCCCACACTTTTGGCGACTAAATTTGTTTTGGTAGCCAAAAATGGTCGCCAAAAGTGTGTTTTCTTGTAGTGACCTTCAATTGTAATAAAAAACCACGGGCGAAACGCCACTAATCAATCCACTACTGAAGAAAGAAAGATTACAAAGATAATACACAAATTACCCAACTCAGTCAATTTGCCTTTGAATCTTCTGTAACTCTTTCACCAAGCCTTCGTCTCGGAATTGATCCACCTGAAGTTGAATCCACAATTTCGCTTATCGAATTAACGACTACGTACAGAATCAAACGCCTTTTGAAACTCTACGTTTGAATCTTCGGAATCTACCGAAGAGAACTCTCTTGAATTATGAAGTAACAAACTCCTTGATGTATGAATCTTAGATCATGAGTGAAGAACTCTCAAAACATCAAGGAAAACTCTCAAAAATCTCCAGAAGAAAACCTCAAACAAAACTTTAGAAAACCTTAAACAAGATCTAGGAGAAGTAATCCTAAAAACATCCTAAACAAATATAAATAGGCAACTGAGTCCACAATCTCCGCTCGAGCGCCCAACAGCCCGCTCGAGCGGCTTCAGCAAAATATGCGTGTGACAAAACAATGGTCCGCTCGAGCGCGAAATCACACACTCCAGTACTTTTACAGACTTGACAAAATACTGAGAGATCCAAAACTCCGCTCGAGCGCCAATGATCCCGCTCGAGCGGGAAAGCAAAAAATACAGGAAAAAATACAACTTTAACAACTCAAAGTTTTGTACCCGGATTTGACAATAAAGGGACCTAACACTTGTGTATGAGTTTTTTGTCATTTTGTCAAAATATAACTTCAAAAAGTTCTACAACAAGTGAAGTTTTGTTTTAAAGAAACGACTTCAAAAATAATGTATGAATTTGAAAAAATAAATTCCAAACCTTTTTGGATTTGGAAAATATATTTTAAAATCACACGATTTAGGGTATTAAAAAAAATTTGATTTATCGTTTGGTTATCATTAGTTTCGGGTATTAAAAAAAAATTGATTTATCATTTGGTTATCATTAGTTTGTGGAGGAAAAAAGATTAAGTCAATCGGATATCGCTAATCACTCGATTAGATCATATTTGTACTAAAAATATAATTAATAAGTGTTTTTTTTTTTTAATTTTAGAGCGGTTAAATTTTTTTTTTTTTTGACAAATGTAATTCAATTAAATAGTTATAGATATTCAATAAACCTAAATTTTTATATAAATAATTTACCTAACAAGCTTTATAAAATGAACGAAAATCAAAGGAGGTCCTAAATTGATAGCAACCTGGTTAAGTGGAGCCTCCAGTCCATTTATAGGATTGAAGAGAAAAACCCTAATTGCCTTTGTAGAGAGAGAGAGATACATCGATAATTAACCATGGTACCAACTAAGCATACATTGTTCAAGGTCTTGAGATTGGGAGAAACCAATTAGAGGAGAAGAAACCTAAATTTGAGCAAGTTGTTTGACATTAATGGGATAAACTTGAGTTTGGAGATTGAAAGCATAAGCATTTCTTGCAATCAAATCATTCACTGCTTCTGTTGGATGCAACCCATCAAAAAACCACATAGATCGTCCTATTTGCACATGTTGTCCCTCCTCTTTTGCACAAAACTCCACTTCCACCTTCACTTATTGATGCTACTTCACAACAAGGATTGCTAGCATCACTAAAACCTGAAAAACATGATGTTACATTATATTACCCTCATTGATAATTGTGTGAGTGATTTTCTGATCACACTGCACGCCTAGTAATCAGCTAGAAAGCATAGGCAGAATAGATAACACCCTGTTAACCTGCAACAGAAAGAGAAGATTCCGGCGGTGGTTCGTCTACCCGGGGGCACTCCGACGATCAAGTCAGTATATCTCTCAAAGATAATCAAGTGCTAAATTCACTGTTCAAAGCATAAATTGCGTACCTTAGACCCATGGAGGTGCCTCTCTTTTATAGTTTACTCAATCCTAGTCCCACTAAAAGCCTGACTTTTATGGATTCCTATTCAGTGCTTACTTTGGACTCTACAAGAGATAAGGATAGACTCCCTAAGAATACTATCCTTATCCATTTTGAAGTCTTTCTTCATTTTAGGATTCTTGTCCTTTATCTGCTCATCTCGGATTCTGATATCTTCGGAGGTAACCTCTGCAACACCGAGATAACCTCGGCAAATGACCAGGACACGTGGCACCTCGGCTGACACGTCGGCGTCACCTTGCCACGTGTCGGCACTCAAAAAATATTTCCCCACAATAATAGTTAAAAATATTGGCCATATGTTATTATATTACAATTTCTTGAGTGGTATGGGGATTTGAATGAATGGAACAAAGAAATGTATGGTAAATGTAGCGCTATCATAAATAGAATTTTCGAAAAATTAGTTAATAAATGGTATTCAAATTAGGGATGCTCACGGATCCGATCGATCAACCAAAAACCAAGTAATCCTACCCAATGCACCTGTTTTTTAGCAGTTCGAAGGTATGGGCAGACAAATGTAGATGGAGATTTTCTAAATCTGCCGATGTTCAGACGGATGGCGGATAAGAGATACTCTACCCAACCCGATCCGCCAACTCCCCTTAAGAAAATGATGGCATGTTTTTATTCTTTGTATGTTAAAAAAATGACATTTTATTTAGTAATAATATTAGTAGCTATTTATGAAATATGAAAGTTTGATCTTTATTTTAATTATAAGAAATAAAAAAATAAAAACTTTTGGACTCAAATAAGACCCAAAATAATAAAAAATTACTCTAAAATAGTTATTAAAGAGAGAGAGAGAGAGAGAGAGAGAGAGAGAGAGAGAGCATAAAATAGTAAAACTCAAATTGCCAAATCGATTTGCATCCACCTGTCGATCCGCATGCACCGCTCAATCCATATCCGCTAACTAAGCAAACGGATATAGATTGATTTTTTTTTAATCCGCCTAAATTTGAACGAATGGAGAATGGAAGGTCACCGACTTAACCCAATCCACAAGCACCTCTAATTCAAATAAAGATGCTATTCTCTCTCTCTCTCTCTCTCTCTCTCTCTTCTTTTTCATTTTTGTCTAAAACCCTCGAACAATTATAAGACATGGTGAGATCGAATAAAAAAGGAAAGAAAAAAAATATGGGCTTTTGTTTTTTACAGTTTGAAGAATGGAAGATGAACTTCCTTTTGGTTCTTCCCGAAAACCACCTAACATGTTTTGGATCTATTTTTAAGAAACTCCAAAAAAAAAAAAAAAAAAAAAAATGAAAGAAAAGTATTAAATATGTTAGAATATGTCAAAGGAAAAAAATAATTGCAAATCATCATGAAATTCATATATGTTAGAACATGAAAAAAAAAGAAAGAAAATAATCACAAATCAATGTTGTGCGAGTGAGATATGTACTTAGTGCAAGTGAGAATTGTGCAAAAGTAACACAGTTCTCAATTTTCACTTGCAATTTATTGATCTTCAATTATTTTTTACCATTTCCCATTTATCTCATATTTTTTCCCCCAAATATTTATTTTCAAAGGCTAACTTGAGTAGAGAATACTAGATAGGTAGTTATAAAGTCACCTTTGGAAGTAGGGTTTTTGATGATATCTCTAATGATCTTGTAAGAGTTAACATAAACCAGGTTAGAGCCAGGCATGTGAGGCTTGACGAGATCTACCAAAGACTTCAAATGGGTGTTGAAGAGATGAGCTGCCAAGTTCAGCTTTTGTGCACAGCCCTTTCTCATTGGTAGCCTAGCATTCACCATTGGACTACACCCTATTGGATTCAGCGACATTAACACGAATTTTCGACCACCCAATTCATGCAATCTCTGCATATCAATTGTTCAATTAAATTACAAGCATAATAGGCCAGCTAATATTTTTAGCCAAATTATAAAACAAAGGAAGTTCCGACATTTTTTAAAATAATAGTCATAATAAGAAAAGAAAAAAAATAAAATAAACAATTTATATAAGAGTGACCAACTAAGCTAGTTCAAATTAATTTGAAAGTATAATATATAGGCAAAATCCATTTTATCCCCTGTGGTATGGCCAGATAGTACTTAATCCCCTATCTTTTAAAAATAGCCATATGTCTCTCATCTGGTTTTGGACTAAAATACAACTGCTAACTATAGATGTTAAATGATTATAATACTCTCGAATCTTATATTTTTTGTTATTCTCTCTCTCTCTCTCTCTCTCTCTCTCTCTCTCTCTCATACGTATAATTTATAATGTCTAGTATTAATTTAATTAAATTACAATTAATTATAAATTCTTGACTATTTATTAAAATTCTTAAATTTTTATTCTAATTTTAATTTAATTGTATTTTAGATCAAAATTAATCCTTAATATTTAACTATTTATTGTAATTACTAACTTTTTAATCTAATTTTAATTTAATTATATTTTAGATCACAATTAATCCTAATTTCTTAATTATTTATTATAATTTCTAACATTTTAATCTGATTTTAATTTAATTACATTTTAGATCAATTTGATTATTGTTTATTTTGTATTTTATTTAATTATATTTTAAATCAATTCTTAATTATATTTTATATTTTAGATCAATTCTTAGGCCTCGTTTGGGAACAGGCTAATTTAGTAATTTTTTGACTATTTGGCTAAAATATGAGCTAAAAAAAACTAGCATATTTGGGATGACTTTTTGAATTTTTACGAAAAGATGTGCAAAAAGTAGAGAGAAAAGAGAATCTTTGACTTTTTGGTATGGATTGTTGGCTTTTTGGCTAATTTAGTAACTTTTTGACTTTTTGGCTAAAAAGGAGGCTTCCCAAACGAGGCCTTAATTATATTTTAATTTATTTTATTTTATTTTACTTAACATAATAATTTAATTTTAGGTTTAGACAAAATGGGGTAAAATTGTCATTTAGTTGTATTAAATTCATTTTAAATTAAAAAAAAAAAAACAAAACTCACTCTAAAAAATTGTGTGTAAGACACCTTTTGTTATAAAAAAAAACAATCATGCTACGTAGCTCGAAAGTTGCGTAGCTCGAATCCCCCTAATAAAAAACGTTGCCGGTTTTGTATTTTTTTTTTTTTTCAGAAGCAGAAATCAGGAGGAAGAAGGAGAGGAGAGGAGAGGAGAAGAGAGGAGGAGGAGGACTGGAGGGGGCTCTAATAACAGGGGAGGAGGAGGCGGGGCCGGAGGCGGAGACGGCAGCCGGAGCTGGAGCTGGAGTTGCTGCTGCGACGAGCTGGCGGCGAGGCAACGACGGCGGGCCGAAGCTGCGACGACGGCGGGGAGCTGCGACGACCACCAGCTGCTCCTCTTCCCCTCTTCTTCTCTCTCTCTCTCCCTCTTCCCCTCTTCTTCTCAGATCTGTTTCAGATCGAAAATGAAAGAAAAAAAAGAAAAAAAAACCTAATGCCCAAAACGACGGGGGAAAAATCCTCGAGCTACCAAACATTATTCAAAAAAAAATTAAATATAACACTTTATTCTAAAATCACATGAAATTTTTTTAAAGGTAAACTACTAATAGGTCCTAATAGTTGGACTTAATTCCCATCAAGTCCTATTGAAAATAAGCCTTTGTAAAATTGTAGATAACAATAATTTTTTTGTGACAATTTGTTATATATGTCGCTAAAAATTAATAATTAGTGACTTTTTTATCATGATTTTTATAAATTATCGCTAAAACTTATAATTAGTGATTTTTTTTATGACAAAATTTTTTTATAAGACCTATTAGACAATAAATTCACTTATTAAGACTTACAAGTAAATACTCCTGTTTTTAATTATACCTGAACGGTAAGGGTAAAATACTCTAACTGCAAACTACAACGGGTAAAATACATTTAACCCTAATATATATTACTTTTAAGCAAAATCTCAATAGCTTGACCAGAGGTGATCCCACCACCACTTTCTTTTATTTTATTTTATGTTTTTTGGTTTTTTTGGTTTTTTTTTTTTTCATCGAGATCCCACCACCACTTTAAGTCAATGAATTTCAAGCATAACTTTTGATACATATCATACTTATCTTTTCTTTAATTTTAAATAAATAACCTTTCAAAATTTTCGTCAATTTTGTTTTATGTAAGAAAAAAATGATTTTTGGCAATCTTCATGATAATGCTATGGTATATATTTCTTGAAAAGTGTGAATCATATGCACCTTATTTGTATTTTTGTGATATATTTTACATATTTTTCTGATAAATGTAATATGTTTTTTTTGATAATTTGTGATTTAGAAATAAAATTACGTATTTTGTGATAATGTTGCACATTTTTTTTGCTAAAAAACATCTGGATAAAAATTATGTAACATTATCACAAAATACATAATTTTATTTTTTAATACTAAAAAATTATGTAATATTTACTACAAACATACGTAACGATGCATATGATACATTCCCCCATTCTTCGTGGATTCACAAACCAAGAGGGCTACTTCCGAGACTTCAACAATTGACCAGTAAACCAACCCCCTTGGGGTTTATAATAAGTCATATATTTACTAGTAGTTATGTGTGGTAAAAAAAAAAATTTGTCAATAGTTAAGAGTGTAATTATGAGAAATATTTATATTATCGAATAGATCACTAATTTATGTTTAAGAAAACAAAACACTAATCTATAATAGTTAAAAAGTCAACAAAACTCAAGCCCAACAATCCAAACCTCCAAGTACGACCTCATAATAGGGGGGAAACAGACTAACCACCAAATCTAACAACTGCTAAGGGTTGGTTTGAAAATATGCTATTTTAGTAATTTTTTGATTTTTTGATTAAATTTTAAAGTGAACAAAATTAGTATGCTCAGGATTATTTTTTGGATTTTTATGAAAATATGTATAAAAAATAGACAGAAATGAAAATCTTTGACTTTTTGTATGATTCTTTGACTGAAATAAATTAACCATCACAAAGGGTATCAAATTCCTCTTTATAGGAGTTTAACCTAAGATCTCACACCATAAAGGGTGCTACAAACTAGGGGTATAATTTTCGCCTGACCTAACCAGTTTGGGCTCAAGCTCAAGCTAATCCGCCCTTGGGCCTATCGGGCTCTCACCAAAAATCGGCCCAGGTCGAGTTGACCCATTTCTGTGAAATCTTGGCTTAGATCCAAGCCCAGGCCCAGGGGATAATCAAGCCTCAGGCACGCTAAAGGGTCGGGCGTGACAGATTTTAAAATTTTTTTTTCACCAAAATAGTTTGAAAATAAAGTCGGGCGCCACACAAGTTGGGCCTCAGATAGGGCCTTGATCGGGCCAGTGGGCTGGGTCGGGACTGAAAAACCATGGCCCAAGCCTTAGCCTAGAGGGGGGGCCGAGCCGAGCCTAATCAGGTTTCAGACCGATAGGCCATTTTCTCAACCCTATATTAGGGCTAAGTAAGGAATCCGTAAAATCTGCAAATTGAATTGGTCCAATCCAATCCGGTATGTTTGGTTTGATTTTTTGAATCCGTAGTTCGGTTATGGATTGGAGAGTTGAGGAACCGTTTCTTGCGGATCGGTTCCAAATTTCAATTCGTGGTTTTGTATTAGAACCAATCCAAATCATATATAACTTAAACTACATACCATACACGACTGATGCATATTATGAAGTTGTTTCTATGAAGTAGTGCTGTTTTTATTATTGTTGCTTTTTTATTTTAGTTTTGTAAATGTTGTTGCCACGGACAATGTTTGTTTGATAGGAGTTTTTATACTTTCTATATGTTGAACAATATATTTATTTACTAAATATTATATTTGTTTAAATTAATGGTAAAACAATATGCATATTCATGTTTCAAAAAATCATAGGCAGATTAATATTGAAATGAAAATATTATATGATTTTTTTTTATGAATAGATTATGTGAAATTATAATTTCAAATTAAACACAGTTTGATTCAAATTAATTCTATAATTTAAATGAATTAATTTATTTTTAATTTTACCTCAAATCAAATTAATTTGAATTATACTCACCCTTATCCTACACACAACCACCAGGGAGTTACCTGAGAAATGAAAATAAATAATATATATATACTTTTATATTATAAAACAAATACTAGATGTACATGTAAAAATATCTAAGTGAGAAATGAAAATTAAAAAATAAAATAAAATAAATTCAAAATGTAGGAAGTGTCCTTTATGTAATCATTAGGGGGTTACGTGGTGGGTGGTGGTGGCCTTGAACTGTTCAACCTTCAAGGACCCTGATGCCTTTTACAAATGCGGTCAAGGGAGGTCCACTATGGACAAAAGATTAATGAGGAGTGGGCCTAACTTGGGGGCTCACATAGAGTTGAGTGTGTAGACTCGGTCACAATTGGAGTCCAAGAAAACAAGTCCGAAAAAGTTAGTTGTGTTTGATTTAGTTCTAAAATTATAATTTGAGCGTAGAATTATATTTTGAATCTATTAATTTTTAAATTATGATTTAAAAAGAAAAAATTTATTTGGTTATAAGTTTTGAATTTTTTAAATGAGAAAAGTTGTTTAGTTATGAATTTTTAAAAAAAAATTCAAAACTTATAATTCAAATAATTATAACCCACAACCAAACACACAACTCAACAGCCTATGAAAATTCTATTCGATCGTAACCAAACTCTTTTTAAAATTTAATTAAAAAAATAATTATTGAAAAAAATAAATTTTTTATTTACAAAATTAAAAAAATTCTGAAAATATGTTTTGTTTAAAATATTACAAAAAAAAAAGTATTATTGTTTTCAAAAAAATATATTGAACTAGGACTTTAAAATTACTTTATTGGAATTATATATATATAATATTTTTATATTTTTTTAAAATTATTGTCACAAATCAGTTATTTATTTTTTTGTCATTTTCAAATAAATGGCCAAATAACTTGCCATTTTCGTATATATAGGCAACCCAAAATTGTTTACAATGTACACAAAAAAAAAAAAAAAAGATTAAAAAAAAAATTGAAACAGAGCAGAACTAGGCAAAAATTGGACTGCTGGTCATCCTCCCCTAGACGTTTGGCCAGTCGTCTCCCCGGACGACGAGCCCTGTGTGAATTGACTACTCCAGGTACTGCTTTCTGTTATGTTTTTTTATGCCTATTTTAAGCTTCAATTTGACTATAAAGAATCTTAACATATTCATTTTAAGATTAGTGTTAATTTATGAGTTTTGAATTAATTATCAACTCACAAAATAAATCAAACTAAAGAGTAGATAATCATTAAAATAAATTATTTCTAAAAATCTCCCCACCATGCTATCTTTGATTTGTTTTGGAGTAAAGAAAACTCCCCCAAAAATTTTTGATCCCCTGAATGTTTGCTTAACAAAAATGTGACCATATATGCATATGGAACCAAACTTAATTAAACCATGATAATTAATAAGAAAATGCTCATGATCAGGAGTAAAACAACTATTATCAAGTCTCATGGACTTCATGTTGAGATCTGTCAGAAAAAAATAAAACAACATAAAAGAAACAAATAAAACAAGAGCAAAATAAAATAGCTTAAAAAAAATTACAAGCAGTATTATCACTGTCAGATTATCAACATCAAGAGGATCACTGCTTAGGGTCAGGTGGTGGCGAAGGAAAGTGGATGCTATATATCGGGGTGTTTTGAAAAATTGGTAAAAAGTTGATTTTTGGCTTTTTACTAAGTTTTTTGACTTTTTTGAAGGTAATTTGGGAAGCTGGTAAAAAGCTGATTTTTTTGAATTTTGGTTTAATATTTATTTATGGCATCAAATCAAAATAGAATGACAAATATACCCTTGCCAAACTTTCAAATTTTAGGTAATTTGTTAACATGGAGAGTATTTTGGTAATTTCAGAAAAGCAGCTTTTTTGTCACTTGCCAAATGCAACAGCTGGCGTTTTCGGCAAGGCAACTTTTTTTTCACAAACCAAAAACGCAAGCGTTTTTGGCTTCTTCCCAAAATGGCTCATCAATACCAATAATAACTCGATCCCCGTTAGGGGCGGGAGTGGGGGTGATGGTTTCCGTCGAGGATCGGGGACAGAGACGAAGAATTTAATACCTTCAGGAATTGGGGATGGAGAGTGTAATCTCCGGCCCCGTTCTGACTCGTCATCATTTTTAAAACTTGTAACTGAACAAATTTTTTCTTTTTAAATCATAATTCAAAAACTCAAAATATAATTCCATACTCAAATCATAATTTTAAAATTAAACCAAATGCAACCTTAACTTTTTAATTTTTTTTGATTGTTTTAAAAAATATATATAAAAAATAAAAAACATAAAATTCAGATTTAAATAAATTAATACATTGACTTTTCCCTCCCATCTTTTCAAGAAAGAAAGCACATTTTTGAAGATCAGGCCTCGGCATTCCCCACTCTACTGCACACCCTTAAATATATAAAATGGGGTGGTGTGGCGGGGTGGCATTGAGGCCAGCTATTACAAAATAATTCTATCTTTTTTATCTTTTTTTTTATTATATTACCACTTTATTTTTTGATATATTTTTTCGTAAAAAAACAAAAAGTATACTTATTTAGGTCATCTCAAATAACCCTTGAATTTTCAATCAGATTTGATAATAGTAAAATAAAAAATATTTCAGACCTCTAAATTGTGAGTTTTAGAAAAGTTTTAAATTTGATTTGATGTTTTAATTTTTGTTTTGTTTTATTTTGTTTTTATTTATTTATTTATTTATTTTTTAAGTTGCTACATCAATAGAGCTCTTATTAAAACTCTATTATTAAAGGTCCTAATTACCACTATAATAAAATATCAAATGCAAAATCAGTGACATGGGACCTCTCTCACTGGCGCCAAGTGACACTCCTTACTGCATAAAATCACATTCGAATCAATAATGTTGTAAATTTATAAAAATATTTTTATTAATCATAATTATTTTAAAAGTATGACTCACGTATTATTAACTTGAAATTTATACTATATAAATTATTTTAAAATAAAATTTAAAATATATTTTATGGTTCATAGCATATTTCTATTCTAATTTCATATAGAGATCCAAGAAGGAAAAAATGACGTCAAACATCACTAGTACCAACAGATTTATTAATAATTTTTATTTTTCAATTAAAAAAATGAAATCAATGTAGACATCATATTTGGTTTATTTAATCTGTTGGGTTATCCTTTAGGCTAGATTTATTTGTTGGATTATGAATATTCTAGAATTGAGTAATGGATCAAGTTATAATTGTAATATATTTGTCATAATATCAATTGGTTAAGATTAAATTTATAAAATTATATAAAAATTCCCCAGATTTATTATTTTTGCAAAATACCAATAATAATCTCCAATTCCATAGAATAGGGTCAATAATCTGAAGTCTGCCATGAAAATGCTTGTTGTATGCTTAGAAGTGTCTTGTAATTTCATGAGAAGTTAAAAAAATATTTCATTTTGCATTCTGTTTTTGCAACTTTTTTCTATCACTCTCCTCTTTAGAGGATATTAGAAAATTACGTTAATTTATATTTTTTAGTTATAATATTTTTTATTACGTTAATTATTTTACTAGTTATAATATTTTTTGTTACCTTAATTTTTAATAAAATTATATATTTTATAATTGATATTATAAAATTTTATAATAAAATTATACAAATTTATAATAAAGTGTACATAGTATGTAAATGTATCCATAAGCTTTTCCAAACAGAAAACATAAATACCACTGCATCCCTTTTTTATCCTTGTTTTCCCTCTCCTACCAAACTATTATTCTCTTTTGTTTTTTTGCCAAACACTATTATAGATAAAAGTGCGCATCATCCACGTGTTCAAGTCCTATACATTCTCTTCCATATTGTTTTGCTTTTGTGGTGGAAAACGCAATCTTGGATGAATGGTTAATAGTGTTAGGATTTTTTAGATCAGTAATGGTAGAGGGTCATAATTTTTGTGGCTTAAATGGTTTAAAATTGTTAAAACGACGTCGTTTTGAATACAAAACAATATCAAAATTGCCAAAACGACGTCGTTTTGGCAATTTTGAGCCATTTGAGCCACAAAAATTGTGACCCTCAAATATTTTTCTTTTTAGATTGTATCTTTTATTTTATGTTTGGATTGAGTTAAGATTATAAGGAGGGATTAATAGTTCAGTTTTTGGTTTGGTCCTTTAATTTACATCTTACCCTCCTTTATGGGATTAAATAATTCATCATATGTGAGATATGATATCCGGAGAAATTGTTAGTCCGTACTTCAATTGTTTAACCAAATATCAGATTAATAATTTTGTTAGACTATTAATCCAATTCAAAACTCATATCCATCCAAACAAACATGACCTATAAATTTTAAATTTTCTACTAAATAAATAATCAAACATCTTACATAAGAGGTATGATATTTATATTTCGTCATTTATTTACAGTCTCTACATATATATGAGACATTTAATAATTAATTTAGTAAAAAATTTAATATCCTCAATATTATCATTTTGTGTTGCCTCATGAAGTCAAAAGTCAAACCGTTAATAAATGAAACTGAGCAAAGCCATTAAAGAGGGCATGAATGAGATACGATACATATGAATCAACTCACTCACCTTGAGTTGGGCAGAGAGGGTGGTGATGAGATTGGCAGTGAAAGCTTCAAGACTCACATTATTACTAATACTACTATTATTGTTGTTGTTGATGCTGGATTTCCTCATAAAGTAATTGAATGTGTAATCGTTCCCACCTGTTCCCACCACAATCAAGTAACTGGGCAATGATTCGCTGCTCTTGCACCCCAGCTGCCTCTCCAAATCAGGCAGTGTCACTCCCTCAAAGTTTTTGATCTGTTGGTTTAAACTTATCACTTGGCCCTGAAAATGCAAAATCCATGATTAATTATAAGGCTTCACCTTGATCTGGTCTAACTTATATATATATATTGTTTTTATTTTTTCATTTTATAATTTTTTTTTATTAAAATTGATGATTCAAACATGGATTAATAATTTGCTGTATCTTATGATATGATAGGGTAATTCATTTCGCTATCACCATAGATATATTGTGAATTTTTCTAAGAATTTTTTTTTGTATGTATATAAAATTTGTTAATTTTAAATTTACTTGTGTTGAAGACAAACTTAATAGATTGATAGCTAATTGAGTTACAATAGGAGAAATTATCATTCAATGCTAATTTCATAAACTTATTATAGATTTATAAAATAAAAAAAATTATAATTATAATTATTAATGTTTATAAAATTTACCTTTTACTTGTAATAATTTTTCAAACAACTATACTACATCTCCTGATATAGTAACACCATTTACACCCTAATGAGAAGGAATAGAGAGAGAATAGAAAGAGGAAAGATGATGAGTGTGGATTTATCCCTTCACATGGTCCATTTCATATCATTAGAGGTGAATTAGGGTGCTCAATTAGTACTCCCAGACATTTTTCTTTTTCAAAACATGTACTAGGCTTGATTTGGCAACATATACCACAATAGTCAAAAGGTTAAAAAAAAAAAAGAAGGATAAATTACACTGACACCCCTAAGGTTTCTATTTAATACAGATCCTCTCTTATGTTTGAAAAATTACACTTACTTTCCTGTCAGATTCAAATGACATATTTGTCCCCTTAGCCTTTATAGATACAAATAATAAAATATTATTAATATTTTGTTCATATCATTTCAAGACAAATAACAATCATCTTCTTTAGTTTAACTTATATAAAAAATTATTTTTCATTATTTTTTATTTTTATTGAATTTTTAAAAATATTTTAAGTAATTTTTTATTTTTTATATTTTTTTAGATACACCTAATTTAAATATACTTAAGAAGTATAATATTTTGTGATATTTTTTTAAATTCACCAAATGCAAAAAAAAAACAAAAAAACAAAAAAAAAACAAAAAAAACAACAACAACAACAACAAATACAAAAGTTCAGTACTACTGTAATATATGTGAATGACGGTGTTTGGTAATACTGTAATAAATGTGAGTGAATAGACGAGAAAAAAAAATGATGGTAGAAATAAAAATGAAAAATTCTATTTACATATAAAAATTTATACAAAAAATATCATAAAAATATTATAATAGTGATGTTGTTTTTTTTTTTTTTTTAGATAGTGTTTGAATAAACAGAAGCTACAGAAATAAAGAGCCAAAGAAAAACAGGGGAGTCATGAGCCAGCAACATCAAGATGCACAGCCGAAGCAACCGAAGTCGGAACCTCTTCCATCCAAACACGCAACCCCGGAGAGAGTATAGCCAATCTAGCCAACCGGTGAGCAACCACATTACCAGTACGACGAACATGGCTTACCGTAAAGGAATGAAAGAAGGACGACACTTGGCGAGCTTCCATAATCAGGGGACCAAACCCAGCAAGCTCAAATTCAGCACAATTGGCAGCCATGAAAGCATTAACCACAGTCAAAGAGTCCCCCTCCAAGTGTACATCTGCAAAACCAAGCTCGTGAGCAAACCGAACAGCGCGTAAAGCTGCCTCTGCTTCCACAAAATCTACATCCAAATTGTGGCCAACCTGTTCAGAAAGAGAAGCCATGACTTGGCCCAAATTATTACGTGCAACAACACCAAGACCAGAGACATGTTGTTCTTTGCCAATTGCACCATCAAAATTTAGCTTAAAAAATCCCACAGCCGGTGGCAACCAGACAGACAAAGATGCCAAAGGCAGCTGGGGAAGATTAACCTGAGCATCAATAAAATTCGAAAAACTATTAAATGCAATGGACGCCACCTCCCCCGCACAGCTATTGGGTTTTGCAAAAACCACTTGATTACGATGTAACCAAATACCCCAGCATATCGAAAAAACAAGGCCCAAAACAGTGGAACCATGGGATGAAGAGATTTGCCAAATCCAGTCAAGGAAAGCACATGTCAACCCCATTTGCCATAAGTGATCTAAACCCGCAGCCAACCAAACGCGTTTGGCAAACTCACATTGAAACAAACAGTGGCGCACAGTTTCCGCCCCCTCACCACATACCTCACAGCAAGCAGGAAGAGGAATACGTTTCTTGATGTTGTTATAAATATAAATCATATTTATTAATATTTTGTTTTAAAGTGAAAGGTAATCATTAAGCTATATCATTGTATTTGAAAATTTTACATAAAATTTATGTTTGTATATATATTTAGGTAGAATTTAATGATGAAAAATTATAGAATATAGTCATGATGATAAAAAGAAGAAATGATAGAAAAATGGAAAAAATAGTCATTAAAATTTTTTTAAGGCATGACATCAACAATTTAGGAAATAATTTGTAATGAGATTACAAACCTTAGGGAGAGAATTATAATTTTTCAAACATGACGGGATCTGTATTAAACAGAAATCTCAGTGGTGTCAGTTAGTTTACCCCCCCAAAAAAACTAAAAAATCAAAGAATTATACCAAAAAAAATTAAAGATTTTATTTTTCTTTCTACTTTTTATTCTATTTTTTTTTTGGGTAAGAAGTTAAAAAATATTTCAAATATATTAAATTTTTTTTTTCATATTTTAATAAAAAAAAATTACTAAAATAATTTATCCCTAAACCAATTCCCGTTAAAATATCATTGTCAGTGAGGTTAATGTTGACTGGACTGATTTCACTAGAGCAATAATATATGTCAACTCAAACGTTGATAACAATGGCCTTATTCGAGAAGTTGGTAGTTAGGGCTGTTTGAGGTGTTTTAAATAAGTGTATTTTTTATCTTTTGAGATTTAAAAGTTGAGAAAAAAAATATGGATATGTTTGAGTTAGTTTTTTAATTTTTTATGAAAAAATGTGTATTAAAAAATTGTATAAAGAAGTGTGTAGGAGAAGATTAAAGAGGTGTGTTGTACAGCCGTACAATCTGTTGAGCCGAATTGGTAGTAAGAAATTATTGGTTACTTTTCGGGCATTGCACTGGACGGTTTTGTTCGGCCCGTGGGGGCCATCACGGATCCCATTTTGATAATCTGAACCATTTAATGTGTAGAACTCGTCGAGTACTATATGCCTATAAAAAATCACGTTGATCGGATATCGATAGCTATCTGGTCAGATTCGTTTTTTTTCAATCGTTAATTATAACACCATTTATATTTTTATACAAAACTGATTTGATCATGTAGTTATCGATATCCGATCAATGTCATTTTTTACAAACATATAGTACTCGACGAGTTATACACATTGACGGTTCAGATTATCAAAACGGGACCCGTGATGGGCCCCCACAAGCCGAACAACAGTGTGTGAAAATTACACCCAAACTGTGCAATTTTGTTTGGCCACACGCAGCACAGAGCTGAACAACCGTGAATGCTGAGTTGTACTTTTGTGTGAAAAATTAATTTTTTAATTTTTTTTTTGGTGAATAGTGATAACTTTTTAATTTTTTGAGTAACTTTTTGACTTTTTGTTTTTTTGGAAGATGCCAAACTTGTCCTTAGTTATTTAATTTTTTAATTATTTTAATCTAGTTAAAAAATTATGTTTAAGAAATTAGTAGATTTTTTTTATAATTGATTTAATAATTATAAGAAAAAAATAAAATAATCAAAGACAATTACCAATCAGTTCTAATTAAGCTTATTTACCTACATGTCTTGTTGATAAATTTATCATTATAAATTTATTCATAGAAATAAAAAAGACAAATAAATTTATCAGTTAATAAATTTATCGATAGTACTTAATTGATAATAAATTTCAAAAATATGATCTATTGATAATATAGTTTTAGGACAAATTTATGTTGTGTCTTGTCTTGGAACAAATTTATGCCCTGTCTTGATTTGTATATAATTAGTTAAAATAGTAAAATTTATCAATTTTATGTTTGCTTCACAAAATAAATAATGTGAAATAATATTTTAAAATTATCAAATAATCTCTCATTCGATATCACCACCCCCATAATAAATAAATTATGATTGTTGTCTAAGGGTCAAATTAGAAAGAAAGATGTTAATCATGGCCCTGGGAAGTGGGTTTAGGAATTTTTTAGGCTAAAATTCAAAATAAAATAAGTTAAAATAATTAATAAGATAAAATATCACATTAAATTCATAATTATTTTTTTTTTCTCTTATAAATATCACATCTTTAACTACCAAAAAAATCATAATCTCAAATATAAAAATTTTAACCTACTAAAATAACTAAAAATTAAAAGAACTTACTAAAATAGTCAACTTCCAATACGAGGCCTATATATGACTTTCAAAAAATAAGAAATTCTTTTGGTACACACTAGTTGTAGGGTGTGTAATATTATGTATTTTATGATAATAATATGCGCTTTTTTTTATCTAAATATTTTAGAATCATAAACTATTGTAACCATAATATTTTATAATAATGTTACATTTTTTTAAATTCTAAATTACAAATTATTATAACTTTATAAATAAATAAATAAATAAATAAATAAGCGTAGTATTTATCACAAAAATATATAATATATACAAAAAAATGTGTAACAAAATGTATATGATACACACTTTTTAAGATGCATACCAAAATAATTTTCTATAAGAAAATTTATACAATTTTTTATGGTGAAAATTATGTTTTTTTTTTTCTTTTTTTCTTTTTTGAGATCTTGAAAATTATGTTAATTTGTGGTAAAAATTAGGAATTATGAATTTATGAAACGCACCAAAAAGTGAAAGTGAACAAAAAGTTAACTTTTTATAATGATAAAATTTATATTATTTTATAATTTATGTTACAGAATTTTATTATATTACTATAAAATGCATATTATAGTGTATATAGAAATATCTCCCTTGAAATTTTGAGATAATTAATCGAGTTTTAGTTTTAGGAGGCCTTAAATTCAACACTCATCACTCTCATATCTATTTATGTTAGGGGTGCAACTTGGGCGGGTTGGGAGGTTATCCAAGTCCAGCCCAAGTTATGCTGAGACCTGCCCAAGCCCGAATTGTAACCCAAGGTTGTCTGCTCAAGAGCCGACCCGAGTTAAACCCGAATTGTCCGAGTTGTAAATGAATTTTAGTTTTTTTTTTTTTTTTTTGCAACTACATTATTAAATTATTAAAATTTGACTCTATTTACAATTTTTTTTATTTATAGAAAATCATTAATATGATCAAAATAAATAATTTATATAATGTAAGAGAGATGCCACTATAGTAGTCATTACAATTTATGAGTGAAAAAAAAAAGAAAAAAAAAGAAAGATTTTATGTTATTTGTATATATAATATATATTCAACATAATTTAATAATATAAATTACTTTAATATCATGTAATGGCTAATAATTTATATGTATATTTAATATTTTTATATATCTATATATGTATAATTCGGGTTTCGGGTTGCTCGGGTTGTTTGACGTCTTTGCCCAAGCCCGCCCAAATTTAATTCGGGTTTCTGAATTTTTGCCCAAACCCGTACCAAATTTAAAAATATTTTGTTCAAGTCCTAAAAAAATTCGGGCTGGGCTCCGATTGCTCGGGTTGAGCCCGCCCAAGTTGCATCCCTTTTTGTATTGCCATTCACCTTGCTCCGTTATTTGTTTGATTCTCCATATGCAAAATAAAATCAAACATGAAGAAAATTTTATCTTGGCATACATAGTATAACCAATTTTTTAATAGTTCAATCTTTATGTGATAATTGATTTTTTTTGTAATAATTGATGATCTAACAACGGATTGGCAGATGATGAGTGGTACAATGACGGTAATGCAACACCAAAACTTGAAAGCGAGCACATTTATTTTGCATCAACTAATTGTTGGGGATTTGTATATTTACTAAAAACGACACTTAATTATAAGCTTACTCTCACTAAACATATCAATTAAAAAATCATGGAATAAAAAATCAAAGAATGGTAAATAATAATAATTGTATGAAAAGAAAATGGCTTGTGAGATTTATCATGACAAATTGGCATCCCAAAGTCAGAAAAATTTTAGAGAACCACAAGAAATTCCCAAATTAATGGTGTAGATTTAATTTTTTTTTAATTGTGGACACACTTCATGAATGAATCCCAGTCATAAATTTGAGTTTATAGACTCACAGAAAATTATGTTTATTTTTCCGTGCAAGTTTTACCAGATGACATACAATTTTAAAATACAATTCAGAATCTCATAAAGTATTTGTCACATTACACACATTACAAAATGCCTGTTTGGTGCAGCTTAAAAGCTGCTTATTTCAGCTTTCAGCTTAATTTAAGCTATTTTGATGTGTTTGGTTTAGCTTATAGCTTATAACTTATAACTTTTTGGAAGTCAGAAATCAGCTTATTCTTTGAATGGGGCAGGAGATACTTAATTTATAGGGGTACTTACCAATTAGTCCTATTCACTAGACTTATTTACCTACAGGTCCTAACTAATAAATTTAACACTATAAAAATAAGAAAGTGATAAATTTATCACTAAAAATTTATTCATAAAAACAAAGAGATTGATAAATTTATCACTATAAATTTATTCATAAAAAAAAAGACTGATAAATTTATCTTTATCACTTAATAAATTTATCAAATAGGACTTAATGGGTATTAAGTCTCCAAAGTAGGACCTATTGGGTATTAAGTCTCCAAAGTAGGACCTATTGGGTAATAAGTCTCCAAAATAGGACCTATTGGTAGTTTACCCTAATTTATAAGTCAGAAATCAGCTTATGTTCATAGTTATAAGCTATAAGCTGTTTAAGCATAAGGTATAAGCACTTTTCCACAGCTCTACCAAACAGGGCCAAAGTGATTAACAAATCAGAATGCCAAGTCTATGTCAGATTGCCCAAATACACACATACACACACACACATATATATATATATATATATATAAAACAATGATAATATTATGGATTTGTTTGAGATGTAGGTTGACTTTTTAACTATTTTAGTTTGGGATTAAAAAACCTCATTTGATATAGGCTTTTTGATTTTTTTGACTTTTATAAGAGAAAAAATGAAATAATTATAAGTTAGATGTGATATTTTATCTTATTAAGCTAAAAATTTTATTTTATATTTTTATAATTAAAATAATCAAAAAATTAAAAAGCCTGACATGCCAAACAAGGCTATGTATGCATGAAGAGGAAAAAGGTCCGAAATTTTCATTGTATGTGAAGGATAACACTTGATAAATAAAGATAATACTTTATAAATAACTTGCGTACAGTATGGTGTGTACCGTAGCATGTGCCTATTCAGAGTACATGTTCACAGATTTGTGCCTTTAAATTAGAGAAAATTAGGGAAATATTACTCTTTAACTTTATGTAGTAGGAGAGATTCAAAATATATATTTTTTATTAGCTGAAGTCTCTCAATATTTTCACAGATAAAATTTGACTTAAGCTCCGTTTGGGAAGTTGGTTTGTGGGCTTTTTTGGCTAAAATAGCCACAAAAAACAAAATAAGCTTTTTAGCTCAATAAGATAAAACATCACATCTAACCCGTAATCATTATATTCTTTCTGTCACAAAAAAGTCAAAAGCTTTTTCCAAACCAAGTTTTTTAGCCCCAGACTAAAAAAGCCCAAAAAGTCAAAAAGCCAACCCACTTTCCAAACGGAGCTTTAGAGAAGTTTTGAAATTTCTTTGAGTCAGGACTGAAATTTCTTTGAATCAGGTAAAATTTCTCTGAGTGAAATTTTCTTTGTGAAAATGACGAGAGATCTTAACTACTATAAAACTTTTGTATATTATTTATCTTATAAAATCTTAATATAAAAAAATCCCCCTTTAAATTAAGGAGGTTGATCCCTTCCATCTAGATTTTAGATTGGAATATGTTGTTTGGATCCATAGGCTTATTATAGGTCCCGTTTTAATAATATGAAACGTTCATTTTATAGGGACTTTGTATATTTTATCCACGCAAAAAATTAGATCGAAACAAATAAACAAACCAGAAAACAAAACCAAAGAAGACTTACTGCAAGAGAACCAGTATCATCAAGAATGCCAGAAGCGCCAGAAGCATAGTTGACACCATGAATGATCCTACTCCCCTTTGTTGTTGGATTGGTGAATGGTGGAATATATGAAGGAAGGTCGAGTTGATCACCCAAAAGGTCAATCACATTCTTGCCATTAGTAAATCTTCCAGGACCAAGAGGGAAGTCTACTCCATACGGCAAGTAATCAGCCTTGGCCATTGATTCTTGGAGATAGTTGTTGTTTCCATTGTCAACCAGTGAGCTCCCAAAGACAAACATTCCTTTGATCTTAGTACCATCTTCTTTCTCTCCTACACTACTACTACTACTACTACTACGTGGAGATGGAAGGAAACAAGCAAGGAGAGAGAAGGATAACAAGAGAAGATTTGGGGAAGTCTTTCTAGCCATCATAATGTTGAAAAGGTGGTATTGCAAAATTGAGGAGAGGGGAGGGGTTTTTATAGGAAGCCAACTCATCAACCCATCCACCAACAATGAGAATATATTTTATTTAACAAAATGTGTCATTCAATTAGGCTGATGTGGTGTATTTCTCCACTTATTATTTGTTACATAATAAATGTGAGATATGAATAGTCATTTTGTGATTTGTTTGAAATATTAAGTATTGCAGTAATAATTTAGAGCTCTAAATAGGGAGCTTTAAATCCACCACTAGTGAGGTGGAAATTGAAAAAAAAAAAAAAAAAAAAAAATCAAGGCACAATACACATGTGGGAGCAACAATGATTCATCCCACTAAAAACACCACCACTAATAGCACTAATGCATTAAAAAAGTAAAAAAAAAAAAAAAAAATACAACTCCAAGACCAAAACATCACATCATTACTGGTGGGACCCACTGCCACCTAATTAGTGGGAGCACTAATTAGTGCTCCCACTCATTTTTCCATGTGGGAGTGGGTGGAACCCACTGCCACATCATTAGAGCCACCACTAATTAGTGGTCTAAAGCATTTTTGTAAGTATTGAATGAGTAGGGATTTCCGGTCCCCAAATATTTATGTCTTTCTGTCTCAAATTACTCACAATCATTGGATATGTCTTGAGATTTTCAAATTTTGGGATTCTCATATGATCCAATGATTAATAGTGATTTGGGACAGGGGGACAAGAATATTTGAGGACAGGGAATCCTTGAGTGTATTCAATCATATTAAAAAGTCAAAATATACATTTATTTAAAATATTCCAAACCAACCCTAAATTCCGATTCTAGCATCTCTCCACACATTGCTATGTGATTAAAATTTAAAATTTGTAAATTATACTCATTTTGGGGGAAAATGACATTGCATTAAATTTAAATCTATATTATATAATGTTTGACATAATAATTTTGAGTACATAATACTTTTTGGAAAAAAAAAAAAAAACCTTATTGGTAGAAAATAGGATTGAATACAAATTTTATTAAAAAAATAAAATTTATTAGTAATTTCCCCCACAAAAATAAACTTTAAAAAAGTGAACAAAACACTTACCTGAGATACACAGGACTCACATAACTATGGGACCAACCCCTTAATTGCTCTGTAATTTTTTATTTTGTTTTTTGAATTGGTTTATATGTATGCCGCATTATTACCATTTAAACCTACAAAATATATAAGTTCGATCTTATATATGAGCTGGATTTCTCTTAAATTTAAATTTGAACATGATTGTCATATTTAGAACCATAAAACTCATTATATATCTCATTTCAATTATCTAGACGTTAATTTTGTAAGATTTTTTGTGTATGTTATTCATGAAAAAGATTAAGTAAATCGGATAATCATAATATTTTTATTTTATGATTTATGTCTTTAAAAAATGAATGGCCTATTTTCAAAAATACTTTTTTTTTTTTTTTCAAAAACTAAGATAATAAAATGAAAATATTACGATTATGAAATCAATCTAATTTTTTTCATAAATGATATATACAAAGTATTTTATAAATTAAACAATCAGATTATTAAAACAAAATTCAAGATGAGCGCACAAGCCCGAACATAATGATCATGTTCAAATTTGGTGCAACTCTATTTTGATTAATGCCATGTTTAGATATTGGAATTGGGAAATAATAACTTTTCATTTTATTTTATTTCATTTTATGTTTGAGTAAAAAGAAAAAAGAAAAAATGTAAATATTAATCAAAATATCCATTTGCTGTTTTATTTTTTTATTTTGACAAATATAAAATTTAGAAATAATTTTAAAGCAGGTGGATTGTCTCCGGTCTACAATCTGGATTGGAGGGTGCTATTTGGGCTCGTAGAGATCACTATGGGTCCCATTTCAATAATCCGAATAATTTATTTTTTCAAAAACTTTGTGTATTTCATTCACAAGAAAATTAAGTTGATCTAATAATCGTAATATTTTTAAATTATCGCATTTGTTATATAAAAAAAAAAAGAGAGTTAATTACCTAAAAGTCCTGTATAAGGTTTTTTAAGGAAAAATTAGTCTAAGGTCCTTCTCTCACTTTTAGTAATAGAAGGGATCCACAATATTATTTTATGATGTCTAAGGTTCTTCAACCCCACACCCGTATATTACAAAAAAATTTGACTCTATCAAATCAAACCTCATTTGTCTTTGTCTTTGTCTTTATCTCTCTCTACCAACTTCTCTATTCTTAGATGGGAGACAATAAGTGCAAACGAGGTCGAAAGTCCAAAAATCAACTCCCCAAAACCCTAGATTTCCTAACCACCACTACCGTCGCTGGTGACGGCATTGGCCGCGCCTCTTCTTCCTATATTTATTTAATTCGAATGAAAGGCCAATGAATGGACAATACCTGATGATAATGATGCCCTAATAGCAACACTGAAGGCAAATTTGACTTTCTCGGACTTGGTGTTCAGTCCTAGCTCAGCTTTGCTTTTCTTCTCTTACATATTGTAAATCATGTTTTCAAACTCATCCAATTCCTTCAACAATCCTTTTAATCTCTCTGTTTCTTCATTGATAGACTAATCAGCTTCACTGATCTGTCGCGAATCAATTTCGACTGTTCTCTCTTGTAAATTAGCAAACAACGATTCAAGTGCACTCAAACCAGAGCACTCATCAATAGATGACTTGAGAAGAAGCGATTCAAAGCAATTTTCTTGGTCAGATTTAAACTCGAACACTTGATCTGCGTTCTTTCTTGAATATAAAGTTGATGTGTCAAAAACGATTTTGAATGCTTTAAGGTCCTCAAAGGAATGATGATGATGATGAGACTGCTCATTTTCTTCCGTGTTGTTTGTGTTTGACGAAATTAGTCTTTGTACCTGAAGATGATTGGAAACGATGAATCCATCTTTCTTCTCGCCAGACATATCAAACCGAAGAGCTGTAAGCGTTGTCAATGAGCCATTGTGTTCGCTATTGGGACTGAATGCAATATTGGTAAGAATTTCACTATCTATTGTTTATTGTGTGAATTGTTGAATTGTTTTGATAGGTATACATTTTGTAGGAGAATTATTGGATAAGCTATGCCAGAGGCTTTCTTCACAGAGAAATTTGTGAACAAAGTTAGAGAAATTCTCTGTGAACAAAGTTATAGAAATTTCAATTTTTTGTGAACAAAATCAGAGAAATTTGTGAACAAAATTAGAGAAATTTCAATTTTCTTTGGATTTCTCTGGTTTGAACTCAGAAAAATTTTAATTTTCTCTGGTTTGAACCTAGAGTAATTCTCTGTATGTACTTTTTCTAGCCTTTCTAGAATCTGTAGACTGGAATCCAAAATCTCTAGACTAGAATCTAGAGAAATTCTCTGGCCTTCCCAAAATTTCTCTGGAGAAAATTTTTCTGGGAAGAAATTCTTTGGGAAGTCCAGAGAATTTCTCTGGATCGAATTTTCTCTAGATCGATATTGAGGGACCTTAGATATTATGAAAATATTAAATGTCCTTTATGTTATAAAATCTTAATACTATGGATCCTAAAAGAAATTCTCATTTTTTAAACCAATAAGTCCTATTGAGTAAAACTAAGAATATTATCAATGTTTCTCAATTTTTAAAACTAAGAACATTATCAATTTTACATAGTAATATTCAAGATAATTGTTTCACTAATTGATGAAAAAAAAAAACAGAGCATGAGATTAAATGTTTTTGCCCTTCTACTTATTGGTTTGATTCAACTATCCAATAAAACCGAGAACATTGACAGTTTTTTCCAGTCTTAAAACTGAGAAATTATTAGTTTTTTTTTTCCTTCTAGTTTTGCACATCAATGTTTCATCATAATGCTCCTTTATAGATATAAAATTTTTAGTTTTGCACAAAAAAATAATTTAATTTTTTCCAAAAAAAGAAAAAACATTTAGTGTGTTTGGTTTCAGTTTTCTGGAAATTGAGGTTTTTGTTTTTCATGTTTTTTTTTTAGTTAATATTTTTTAAATCTTAAATAATTTTTTTTTTTTTTTTTACTTTTTTGGATGCACCTTACTTAGATATATCTAAATAATAAACTATTTGTGAAAAAAATATTTTAAAAAATTAATAAATATACAAAAATATGAAAAATGTGCTGAATTTTTGTATTTTTTTTTTTTTTATATTTTGGGTGTTTAGTGAAGTTTTAAAATTTTTTTGTTATAAATATTATACTTTTTAAGTGTATTTATGTTAGGTGTGTCTAAAAATTTAAAAAATTGCTTAAAATATTAAAAAAATTCATTGAAAACAAAAAAAAATAGAATTTTTTGAAAAGTATTTTCTAGAAACCAAAACTAAACACGCTAAAGTTTTTTTTTTTTTTTTTTTTTTTGTTTTAAGTTTTTGAATTTGAAAGTTGATGTTTTAAAGTTTTAAAAATCAAAATAAATGTCAAATTATCATGTTCCTTTATAGATAATCATAAATGATGAATAATCATTATTTGAAGAGTAATTCCAACTATTAAAAATTTAATGAGACTTGAAGGTCGAAAAAATCTTAGTTAAAACTTAATGGAGTATAAATTCATAAATTAGGATTTGTGTGTGTCCCAAAAAAGATGATATTTTTGAAAACACAATTACCGTTCATTTTTTTATGACAAATTTGATAACTTAAATAGATTATGATTATCAAATCGACCTAATTTTTTATATAGATAAAATACATGAAATATGTCATAAAATAAATAATTCAAATCATTAAAGCATGACTTGTGATGAACTCTACAAATTCAAATAATGCTCTCCAATTCGAATTATAGATGGGAGACAATCCACCTCGATTTGAAGAATGTTTGCTTTTGTGTTTTCAAATAATTGTAATATTTTTCTTATAGAAGAAACATGACAATGCCTCATCCAAATCTCGTGGCAAGTACCAAAAAACAAAGTTCAGTTTGGCGTGACAGAAAAAGGTGTTTTAGCAGCATTTCGGTATGGGGTTTCCGTTTCTCGATTATGATATTTTATTATTTTTTTCATTTTTAAAATTTTTTAAAGCAACCAATTCAAGCACACGATTTCGAATAGAAATTTCACGCGAAAAGTCTCTTCACATAACATTTTACTCCCTCAAATGAGACTTATCAATAGAAAAACTATGAAGCAAGACTTATCAATTCATAATTTGTTAAGAATATGCTTGTGTGGTGGAAATTAACACTATGTTTAGGAAGTTAGGGGAGAAAAGAAAAGAAATGATTACTTAAGTTATAAGAAAAAAGAAAAGAAAAGAAATGATTGTAATTTCTCTCTTTCTTATTTGGATAAATAAGAAATAAAAGAAAAGAAATAATTATGATTTCTCTCCTTCTTGATTGGTTAAATTTCATAAAAGAAAAGAAAAGAAAAGAAAAGAAAAGAAATTATTTTATGTTATATTACCAAAATAACATTTTTATATTTTCAATCATTTTATTTCTTTTATTTTTACAGGGACAAAATTGATATTATGAAAATATTAGTTTCTTTTCTCTCTCAATCTCTCTACTTTTGGGAAGATTGAAAATAAGGATTATAAGAGAAATGAATTTCTCTCCGTTTCTCTCAATTTCTCCTCATTTCTCTCTACTTAAGTTATCCAAACAAATAACAGAAATACATATCTCTCAATTTCTTTTCTTTTCTCTCCAAATCACTCAATCCAAACATAACGTAAATTAATGAAATGAGGGATTTATGAATAAAATGAATTTCAACAATTGATTCTTTTTTCTCAATAAATTTTGAATTCGTAAGTCTAAGTGTGTAATTTTATTGTAATCAATATAAACAAATTTTAGATATCATATCATATTGTAGGCACCCCATTTTTTGACCGCCTTTAAGACTTGGACGCCTCAGGTTGATCACTCGATGATGAAAGTTGTGCTGTATAAATGTTCGATTTCTTCAATAAAAAGAGCTTCTAAATCCCAACCTTATACCCCATTTTGGACCAAAACTATTTTGGACCGAAACTTTTTGTTTGGACCTTAAAACCGTCTTTTTCAAAATATTTTCCAAATTCTTCTACGATGTTCCGAGGCTCACAGTTCGCCTAAAAGTTGCACTTTTCGGTAAACCGAGTAAGGACAAAGTGGAAATAAATGGAAGAGAGGTGAACTCTTTGAAAAATCTTTTTAAACCTTTTATTTATAGGTTTGGAGTTGAAAAAAATTGAAGGAGAGGGAAGAAAACTAGTTAGGGAAATGGTTGAGCATGAAACCGTTAAGAGAAAACTGAGCAACCTTCACTAAATCAGGTCTCTCTCTTTGTACACTTGGACTTTAGTTGTAAGGCCACCACCATTGGAAAGTGGACTTCTGGAGTTTCATTTTAGACTCAAGAATCTCCTAAAGCCGAGTCCAGATGAGGGAGTGTCACGACCCAAACCTGCCCCTATAGGTTTAGCGCCGTAACCGGCCAGTGATCCGTGGATTACCTACGGCCTCTGAAGACATTAACCAATATTAAGGGGCTGCGGAAGCAAATACATAAAGTAAACAAGGTCCAATAAGCCGTGTTGGCGTACATGGGACAGAAAATTCAAAACTTATTTATATACATAGCATGCCAGTCAAAGTACACCAATATGTACAGAATATTTACGTAAGTACATCCCAAGATCTGACTTTACAAGACACAAACATGAACATTGACTAGCATGGAAATAAACAGCCTCGGCGTTAGACTTTGTCCGTAACCTCCTCGGGAGGCACAACAGTTGGCTGACAAAAAGGGAACGGGTGGCCCTCAACTCTGGCCCTGGTCATGTGCCGGCTCACCTACATATATATAATAAACTGTGAGCGAAAGCCCAGTGAATAATAAACAGAGTAAAGAGGTTTCAATGAATGAGTCCATACAGATTTCAGAAATCAATTCACATTGTATTAAAATCATGCTTGATCAGATCGGAATCATAATTCAACATTTTCAAATTCATACTTGATCCAATCACATATAGACAGAAATCATAAATCATGGTTACATTTACGTGATACATCCGCTAGCATACTTAAACTGGACGCGCAATGCGTAAGGTTATGAATAACCTCCTTAGCTCCTGTGAAGGAGCCTCCGGATCCGGGTAACTGGACAGCTAAGCCCCCATGGCGGGCCTCCGGTACGGGCTATAGTGCACAAACTGGACGCATAAGCGTAGGTTACAACTAACTTTGTTCCACCAAGGAACCTTGTTCCACAAAGGAACCTTCCGCTACCGGGTCACGGCTGTAAATCTCACTTGGTACTAAGGATGTCACGAATACATGTTAGAACTTGGACAGTCATTCATTGTACATAACATATCTTTTCAGAAAACAAATATCATTTGTCACACAGAAAATACATACTGTTGAACATATCTTTACTAAGTTATTACTCACAGTGGGCGTTGAAACCGATAGGTGGAGCCAAATGATCAAACAGACTGCGGCACACGACCTACATAACACATAGCGGATACACACTTGAAATACGCATTTCTAATTGTATAAAACTCCCACCAATGATTCTAAGTGTGTACTTAACCCCTTAGCCTTAGTATGGAGCCTTAAGCATAGCCTAGGGATGCCTAGGATAGAATGAGGATGCAAAAGAATACCTTAGAAACATTTTTAGAAATTTTCAGAAAAATAGAGTTCCGCTCGAGCGCATGTTTCCCCGCTCGAGCGGACATGCAAGCAAAGGGACCCGCTCGAGCGTGTCACACAATCCTTCGCTCGAGCGTACATTACTCCGCTCGAGCGGACTGATGAACAGTGCAAAGTACTGGATGCTCGATTTCTCCGCTCGAGCGCGCATAACTCCGCTCGAGCGGACTGTAAAACAGGTCAAAGTACTGGGAGCTTGATTTCCCCGCTCGAGCGGACCTTCCCCCCGCTCGAGCGGACGATCAAAATCTAGAAATTCCAGATTGCACCTCCAAGCTCAAACTCAAGTTCAAATGCATCAAAACCGATCCTCTTGGGCTAATTTCTGGGAAAACACTTGTAAACACATAGAATAACATGACTCAAAGCTCAATTTAAGAAACCAAAGCCCAAGGGTGTTTAATTTAAACCCAATTTGAAATCATTTTCATGAACAATACCCAAACATGCCATGCATGAACTTTAAACAACTTACAAGCTTCAAAACATGCTCTATTGAGCTCGATACTTTGAAAACATGATGGTTTCATGAACCTTATGCAAAACATGGACATGCATGTGAGGAAAACATGACTTACAACCTCAAAATGCAACAATGTGGGCATGCATGCATGACATGAGCTTCAATTCAACATCTAGAATCAGTTTTAGACTTTAACTCACTAACTCCCATGAATCATGAAGCTACAACTTAAATTCAAGAATAAGAAGATGGATTCTACCTTAAGCCTTGAATTAAAGGTCTAGGAGCTCAATTGTGCAGATTACTCTTCCAATTCCAAGTCTCCAAGCAAATTTTGCAAGAAGAACTCAATCTCTCCCTCTCTAGCTCTCTTGGTCGGCTAAGGCTCTCAAGTAGCTGATGAAATGTTGTTTAGGCACAAGGGAAGAAGTTTCAAAGTGTTGAGCTAGTGGCCCACTAGTGGTGGCAAAATAGTAATTAACTCAAACTTTGCATTTTACCAATATTTAATCTAATTAATCACACTAAATCAATTTTCAGATAAGTATACCATAAAATCCAACTAGTCTAAAACACTAATCAATTTCAGAATCGGGCGCCGATAAGGCTTCCAATTAGCAGTTTAAAGCCTAAAACACAAACAGATGTTTCGACACCGAACAGATAAAAACACATAATTCATGTAATGCATATGCACATAAATTCCAGATTTCCTCTTAATAATTATTAGGCATAATTAAGTTCCAATTAGCGCTAATCAGGATCGGGGTTATTACAGGGAGATATGGCTATTTGAAGTTAGGCATCAATTCGATCAAGATAGAAATGAAAAACTTTCACTAAAATAGGCATATCTCATTGTACACTTAGAATTTAGATGTGGGGCTGCCACCATTGGAAAGTAGACTTCCAGGGCTTCAATTTAGACTTAAGAATGACCTGAAACCGAGTCCGGATGAATGAGATATGCCCCTTTAAAGTCAGGTCTGGAAGTAGATTTTTTGTGGCTGGCAGGCCACTATTGGTGGATGGCAGGTGGCCAGCAATTCACACTTCTGGCCTGTTGGCCACTGGTGAAAAACCTAGATATCTTTGGCTAGCTGTCCGCCAAAAGCTCTAGTTGTTCCAGGCTTGATATTTTCAACCTGAGGGGCTATTTTTTTATATATATGGGGCCTTCCTTCATGATTTAAGGTTGAAAAAAATTTCAAAAGTTCCAAAACTTGAAATTCTCTCTCTATCTCTATCTTGCAACCTATACACCCTATTTCTACACTTCCTAAACCAATATTGGAGCTCTCCTTGCTGAGATTATTCAGTCCAAATTTCAAACCTTGAGAGTGAGAACTTGTTGGTTTGTGAACAAAAGTGTTATTCCTCTTCAAGAGGTATAACTACTAGCTCATTTGTACTACTTCTTTTCTATCTTTTCTTGCTGATTATAAATATTTTTCAACTATTTTTATGGGCTGAAGCTTGTGGTTTAAGGCTATTAAGGGTAGAGGAGTTAATCATCTTTCTTTGAACCTTGTTCTCTAAGCCTTTACACTTTTGTTTCCCATCTCTTTATCAAATTTTTTTGAGCTTTTTACCACTGATTTTTAGAGGCTTTCAGAGGCTAAAAAATTGGTTTTGAAGTCCCAAAAATGGAGGTGTTAGCCACCCCTTCTTTGGCTTGTTTACTAGCTTAAATTGCTCCATGTTTTAGCTTATTATTTTAGCTACTTTTGTCTTCATTCCAGCACATTTTTGTACTATTTTTGGGCTATTTTTGGACTGTCTAAACTCTGAATTTTGGACTGAAACTTGTGGTTTAAGGCCAATAAGGGTGGAGGGGTGGCTTACCATTCCTTGTACCTAGCTTCCAAGGCCTTTACCCTTGTGATTCCCACCTTGTTGTCACCGTTTTTTTGAGCTTTCAAATACTAAATTTTAGAGTTATTTTAGTGGCTAAAATCACTTTTCAAAGTCCAAAATTAGAGAGGTTAGCCTCCATTTCTTGTGTTTTGTTCACTAACTTACACAGCTCTATGTTTTAGCTTATTGTTCTAGCTTTTTTTTGCCTTAATTTCAGCATGTTTTAGGACTTATTTAGTACTGTTTTTAGCTGCTTGTTACATTTGAGCTTTATATTGCATGCTTGTAGTGTAATGGTCCTCATAGGTTTGGTGATTTTGGCCTTAGCCACCAACCTATTTGAGTTGATAGTATTTATTTCAAGCTTTTCATACTTGTGATCACCTCTAATCACCTCTGCAACCTCCCTCATTTCTTGGCTTTTACTTTGTTTTGAAAGTTGTTTCAAGCCACTTGTTTATTTAAGCATAAGATTGAGGTATTGTGCTTAATGATTTAATCCCTTTGGGGTTCATTACCAACGGCATGACACTTATCTCATGCCTAAAACAACATTTGGTTTGATGTTTCTTTCCATTAGAGGACTTAAAGCTCACCTTTGGACTTAATGAACTAAAGAATGGAAAGGCAATTAAAATGGAGTAATAAAATTGGGGACTAAAATGATGCAAGATAAAAACTTGGTTGGATTCAATCGGACGTTAATTAAACCCTTGAGTCTTGAATTGTTTCGTACTTGCTAGTGATGTAAACGGTCCAAGATTCATTGTCAACTACTTCTATTGATCTTCCATGATATAGAGGTGGTTTTGAGAGCCTTGTTTTATTGCATTTATTGAACTTACACACTTGATTCATAAGCCATCATGCAATGAAATTGCATCCATTGGTGGTTTGTGAATCAAACTTACTACTTCTTTGAGCTATTCAAATGATAAGAAGGGGTAAATTGTGTAAACATACCCTTAAGAATACACTGTCTCTGCTCTATTTGCTCTCTGTTGCAGCAGGACAAGCTAATTAGCAGTGGTCGGCAGGCCACCTTCAGTGGACGGTAGGCCCTTTGCCGACCACTAGTGCAAAATCCAGTAGTGTACTTCCCTAACAGAACAGAGTTGGTCTGGAGGTGGAAATCAATACAAGTGTTCTACTGTGCAACAGAGGTATTCAGTAGCAGAAACAGTGACGTTTCGAGTAGAAACCGCATTCATACATGATCCGTCCATCGATCCTTGGGATCCATGTTGTAACAATATTAGTGTTATGCTTAAAATAGTGGCTTTGTAAATTAGTTAGTTAGAATAGCTAATTTGTCTCGTGTTGTAATTATTTTAATTAGCTAGAATAGTTAATTAGTTTGGTTTGTAATAATTAGTTGAGTAGTTTAGCTATTTATTCATTTCGTTTTGCAATTGTTAATTAATTAGCTTAGCTTTAATTAGTTAGTTAGTTAGTTTATTCGGACTCTCCTTCGTGAGAATGCAATGTTGTAATAATGTGTATGTCTTCCAACCCCACGTCTTTCTCCCTTTTATTTACTAGCTTATGATGGTTAGATTAAAGTATCATGTTTTGTTTAGCATTCTCCATGTTTGCATCCACTTGTATTGCATGCACCGAGACTCGATTCATCATTCTAACTTGCATTGTCGTTTAAATACTTCTTTAAATATGTGCTTAGACCGCATGTTGTTTAATTGATTCATATGTCATATTAGTAGCCAAGCCTATTAGTTGCATATTGTATGTGTTGCATAGTCATATTGCATAGTTAAGGATTATGCATTTTTCTAACTCTTTTATCTTTTGGCTAGGAGTACTAGATGAGCTTTTACTCGCTTTAGTATATCGCATGCGTGTGATTGTTGCCATGTCTAGTATGCTTGCCATGAGGTTTAGGCTATATTGGAATGTCTTCTAAGAAATTATGAAGTCATTCTCCTTCTTCTCCCGTTTTATCTAATGCGATAAATTCAAATTCTATTGTCGATCTTGCTATGCATGTCTGCTTGGAGGTTTTCTAAGAGACGACAGCACCTCCCAAGGTAAAGACGTATCTACTAGTGAATTTTGAGTCTTTCGTATCTGATATCCAATTTGCATCGCTGCACCCCTTGAGTACTGCTGGATATTTGGTATAATGTAAGCCATAATTTTGGGTATGTCTTAGATACCTAAGTACCCTAATTATCTCTTTCCAATGATTGGACCCTGGATTACTAGTGTACCTACTCAATTTGCTTATAACATAGGCTATATCTGGCCTAGTGTAATTCATTAAGTACATCAAGCTTTCGATTATCCGAAAGTACTCTAATAGTGATATGCTTGCACCTGTATTTTTTTGACAAATGAAGACTAATGTCAATAGGTGTAACAACCTACATTCATGTCTTAGTCATGCTTGCATGCATTTATACGTTTTGCCATGTTAAGTTGCATTGCAAGTCTTGTCTTGTTTTGTTTAAGTGTTGATTGCATGTTTTGTTCCCTCCTTGCTGTCTCAAGCCTAGGTCATGTCAAGCCTAGGTCATGCCAAGCCTAGGTCACGTTAAGCCTAGGTCATGTCAAGCCTAGGTCATGTCAAGCCTAGGTCATCTCAAGTCTAGGTCACACCTTTGAACCTCTTACACCTAAGACCATCTTGGAACCACTATGGTTGACCTCCACCTTCACCCTGGGATATTGGCCGAGATGTCTTCATCTAGGCCGAGGTGTGCATCACCTAGGCCGAGACGTGTATCATCTAGGCCGAGATGTTATCATCTAGGCATCCTAGATCTTTGATCCTTGCACCTAGCGATCTTGTTCCGGGACTGGTATGACCTAGACCGAGGTGTGGCACATCTAGGCCGAGGTGTGGCACAGCTAGGTTAAGTGTTATCCTTCCTAGCTAAGATCATTGTTCCCTTACTTGCCGAAGCCTATGTCCTAGCCGAGATCATTACCTGCCAGAGTGCCCATGTCACCAAGCTTGTTGGATACACTTTGTCTTACACATGTCTTGTCTTTCTATCACCTTTTGAGGAGAACCAATCCGGTAGTGCCACGTGTCCCAGCAGAGAGTTAAATCAGCTGGTAGAGAGAAAAAACCTATCATTTCTATATCTTTGTTCTAGGTAGAGAGAGAGGCTCTAGGAAGAGGAAGAGGAGTTCTTGAGAGAGGAGTAGATTTCCAAACTTGATCCCTAGAGATCGAACCGTTAGATCCGAGTTTTAAGGTTAGATTCGTGATCTACTCTTGTTATTCTTTATGTTGATCTAATCGCATTGCATGATCTAGCATGTTTCATGAACCATGCATTGCTTTGAAGTTCGGTTTTAGAAAGAGAAAGTGATATTCATGTGTTCTTGAGGAAAAACCATGTTTTGATCCGAAAGTTTGTATCAAGATACATGTTTTCGTGTTTGTTTTCATATGATCTTCAAGTATGGGTACCCAGGTCCACGTTTTCGAACTCATGCCATGAAATCCCAGATTTTGTAATAAAGAAGTTATGATTTTAGCATTCATGTTCTTCATGTTCTTCAAGAGAGGGAAACCCAGATTTCCCGACCTCATTTCCCTAGGTGTGGTCACCGAGACCACTCTTGCCTAGATCACACACCTAGGCCAAGCATCGTATCTCACCTTGGCCTACCTTGCATGATCACTTGCACCTTTAGTTGTCTTGCATGCACCTCGGCAGACAGCTGTATGCCGAACCCTAGGTAACCACACCTCGGCCAAGAGGTGTGGGACCTCGGCCAAGACCTCCTGAGTTCACTTAACTAGGTCATTTTTGCCTAGATCATTTCTGTGCATCCATTCCAAGACCTGGTTGGTACCCAGCATGTTTTCCCTAGATGTTTTCTAGCATGTTTTCCCTAGATGTTTTCCAGCATGTTTTCCCTAGATCATTTGCATTCATGTGAAGCTTGTTTTTGAGAGTGCATTCAATAGGCTTTGCCATGTGTTTGTAAGACTTGGACCTTTGCCTTGATCCCGACGTCCCAAGAACTATGTGAGTGGTATTTTTAATAAAGCTATGTCATAACGTTTTGTTAAAGCTTCGCTTTGCTTGTTTTGAAAAGTACTGTTAAGCATGAATGATGATCCGTATTTTGAATATCAAGTATTATCTCGTTTTGATGACATTCTTGAAAGTCCTCAATGCCAGGGGACTATAATACAACTGCACTCTTGTTTTGGAAGTCCGTATGTGCTAGGGGACTCTAAGCATTTGTAGCACAAGTCCTTAGTGTTTGGGGACTATAATGCAACGACACCATTGTTTTGAGATATCTCCCTTGTTTTGCTTTGTTTTGCCACCGACGGTCTATGAACGGGTGGGTTTGTTTTGCCAGGAATGTCATCACCCCATGTATTATGTAGATGTTATTAAACATCCCAAGAAGATTTGAAAGACCAAGATTTGATTGATGAACTTGATTCATCCTATGTTTTGAACAAGCTATGATATATGTATTGTTTTGACAAGGACCTCGGGAATCATTCATTTAACCCCTTTATTACTTATACCATTCACTGAGTATCCAAGCTCACCCTCTCTATGTATATGTGTAGGTGTTTAGCATGAAGGCGGTGATGCCGAGATGTGTGTTTTGCAAGATGTTTTGGATGCATGTTATGTCGGCAATATTTATGTCGGCAAATCTTGAAGATTATGCCTCTCAACCTTGTATTTCATGTATTTTGTTCATGTCGGCTTGGGCAGCCTTTCAATCAAGATGTAATATGTATTTTATTCTGCTTATATCCAAGTTGTAAAGCTATGTAAAGATGTATGCCATTTCATTTGACTTATGCACAGCTCTTATGGACTAGTTAGATTTACATATATTGCTTCCGCACATGTAAGCCCCATATGTTATACTCTGATTGTGTGTGTGAATTTTGAAAGTTGGCCTTCGGTAATCTCGGATTACTGGCCATCACGGCACTATTTTACTAGGGGCGGAATGGGGTCGTGACAATAGGTGTTTTAGCAAAACGGTCGTCATGCTTAGATATCTAAGTACCCTAATTATCTCTTTCCAATGATTGGACCCTGGATTACTAGTGTACCTGCTCACTTTGCTTACAACATAGGCTATATCTGGCCTAGTGCAATTCATTAAGTACATCAAGCTTCTGATTATCCAAGAGTACTCTAATTGTGACATGCCTGTACCTGTATTTTTTGAAAAATGAAGACTAATGTAACAAGTGTTTTAGCAAGACGGTCGTCATGCTTTCCAAATTTCTCCAGAATCTTCTCAACATAATGAGACTGAGATAAAGCATATCCGTCAGATGTTCTAGTACTTTTTATTCTTAGAATTACATCTGCTACTCCCAGATCTTTCATGTCAAACTTTTGGTTTAACATTTTCTTTGTAGATTTAATCATGTCATTATTGTTCCCAATAATGAGCATGTCATCCACATAAAGACAAATTATGGCATAGCATTTATCTGTGCTTTTAATAAAGACACATTTGTCACATTTGTTTATCTTAAAACCATCCGAAAACATAGTGTGATCAAATTTTTCATGCCATTATTTCGGAACTTGTTTTAATCCATAAAGAGATTTGACTAGTTTATAAATCTTTTTCTCTTGGCTGGGAACTTGAAACTCTTCCGGTTGTTTCATATAGATTTTCTCATCTAACTCGCCATCCAAAAAAGCTGTTTTAACATCCATTTAATGTATCTCCAGATTATGCAAAACTGCAATTGCAATTAGCATGAAAATATATGTTATTCTTGTTACTAGTGAATAGGTGTCAAAATAATCAAGGCCTTCCTTCTGCCTGTATCCCTTAACAACAAGCCTAGCCTTGTATTTATCAATTGAACTATCTGCTTTTATTTTTCTCTTGAATATCCACTTATATCTAAGAGGTTTACACCCTGGTGGAAAATCCACCAGTTCCCAAGTATGATTTTGCAGTATTGATTCAATTTCGGTATTCACAACTACTTTCCACAATGGAGCTTTAGGACTTGACATTACTTCCTTGAAGTTTTGAGGCTCATTTTCTAACAGGTATGTTAGAAAATCTAGAGCAAATGATTTAAAGATCCTAACCCTCTTGTTACGTCTAGGTTCATCTGCTTCATTATCATTGTGGTCTTCACTGTTACCCATAGCAGTATCAAAAGTTCTTTTATTTAAACTTGTCTCTTCAGTTTCCTTGCAAGGAAAAATGTGTTAAAAAAACGACGCATTTCTTGACTCAATAATAGTGTTTATATGCATATCAGGATTTTCAAATTTATGAACTAAAAATCTATATGGACTACTATTATTTGGATAACCAATGAACACACAATCAACGGTTTTTGGTCCTATCTTAGTCATTTTGGGACTAAGGATTGCCACCTTGGCTAAACACCCCTACACTTTGAGGTAATTGTAGGTAGGTCGTCGACCTTTCCATACTTCATAAGGTGTTTGATTGATTTTCTTGTGGGGTACCCTGTTAAGGATAAAGTTAACAGAAAAAATTGTCTTTCCCCACAAGTTCTGAGGTAACCCTGAACTAATCAACTGGCATTTAACATCTCTTTAAGAGTTCAATTCTTTCTCTCAACAACTCCATTTGACTGAGGAGAATAGGGTGCAGTGGTTTGGTAAATAATACTATGTTCAGAACAAAATTCCTCAAATGGTGCATCATACTCACCACCTTTGTCACTCCTCACTATCTTAATAGTTTTGCTAAGTTGATTTTCAACTTCAAGTTTATATTGCTTAAAAGTTTCTAAGGCTTCATCTTTACTTCTCAATAAGTAAACATAGCAATATCGAGTGCAATTATCAATAAAAGTAATAAAGTACTTTTTACCTCCTCTAGTTTGAACAAATTTTAAATCATAGATATTTGTGTGAATTAAACTTAGAGGTTCAGTATTTTTTTCTACTTTATTAAATGATACCTTAGTGAGTTGTGCCTCAACACAAATCTCACATTTATTATTAGGATCAAATTCTAAGTTTAGCAAACATTCTAAAGAAACAAGTCTACGCAAAGAATTAAAATTAATATATCCTAATCTACCATGCCATAAAAAAGAAGATTCAACAATATAAACAGAAGATGTGTTATTATTATTAATAGCCAAATTAGGTACAACAGTTATTACATTGAGCTTAAAAGCCCATCACTCATGTAACCTTGCCCCACATACATTCCACTTTTGGAGAGTACAACCTTGTCAGATTCAAAGACTAATCCAAACCCATTCTTGATCAACAATGACCCAGAAATCAATTTTTTGCGAATTTCTGGCCCGTGGAGTACATTGTTGAGCGTGAGTTCTTTTCCCTAGGTCATTTTTAGTACAATCTTTCCTTGTCCTTCTACAGTTAATGTAGAGGAGTTTTTCATAAAAAGTTGTTCCCCACTTTCTATCACTTTGTAGGTTGTGAACATCTTCTTATCTGCACAGATATGGCGAGTTGCTCCAATATCCACCCACCACTTCTTGGGATTACACACCAAATTTGCTTTAGAGACTACTGCAACAAGATTGATGTCTACTACTCCATTAGAAAGATAAAAATCCTCGACTATGTTGGCTTATGCTGGCTTTTTGCTTGAACTTCCTCCTTCTTTGTGAACGTGACAATCCATAGCGTGACGTCCATCTTTGCCGTACACAAATCACTTGCCTTTGAACCTCTTGTTGAACTCGTTGTTGATTCCTTTGGTTATCTTACTTGTGGATCCTTGTTTGGGACCATTGTCATCACGCTTCTGTTTTTTGTTGTTGAACTTTGACCGTTGTCCATGTTCCACAACATTTGTTTCAGCCTGCATAACATGATTTCCTGACTTCTTGTTGGAACCACGGTTGTCTTACTCAATTTTGAGTCGCATTATCAGTTCCTCAAATTTCATCTCCTTGTGCTTATGCATTAGATAATTTTTGAATTCTTTCCAGGATGGTAGTAATTTTTCAATGATTGCCGTTACTTGGAAAGATTCATTGAGAACCATCCCTTCCGCATGTATGTCACAGAGAATTAATTGGAGATCTTGAACCTAGCTTCTAACTGTCTTGGAATCTATCATTTTAAAATCCAGAAAATGGCCGACAACAAATTTCTTTGTACCGGCATCCTCTGTCTTATATTTATGAGCTAGAGATTCCCACTGTTCTTTTGTAATGCTTTTGACACTATACACATTGTACAGTGTATTGTCCAATCCATTGAAAATATAATTTCGACATAGAAAATCACCATGTTTCCATGCATCGAATGCAGCAACCACTTGCCGGTTAGTTTCTTCCTCGTTCAGTGCCGGAGCTTTTTCATGAGTGAATCGAGCCAAAATTCAATGTCGTAAGATAAAACATCATTTTTTGTTGCCATATTTTAAAATCATTTCCATTGAATTTTTCTGACTTCTCCTCATGATTTATCGGTATTTTTGGAGTTATCACTGGCACAACGGGTGTGGGGGTTGGAGTAATAACAGTCTCAGTACTGTTTGTTTCAATAGTCATATTTCTGACGAAATAATAGTACACCAATCACAAATTTATACAGAATAAAATTTACATATAAAATATATAGAATAATATTTTGTAACAAAATTCCAATAATAAATAGTATATGACTACTATATTATCAAAGAAATTATTAGACAGTATATTACTACTATTTAAGAAATTAAATAGTATATGACTACTATTTAATTTCCCGAAACAAAATATTCGTCTGTCTAATATATAAATAAATAAAAATGAAAATCTACTTTAAGATTGTTATTCCCAGTGGTGTGTGTGTGTGTGTAAATTAAATATATAAATAAAATAAACAACAAAATAAAATAATTTAGAAAATAATTATATGAATTAAATTCTGAATTAATTGCTTACAGAAATTATAAGTTGAGGCTTGTGTTGAACACAATCTCCTTAAAGTAGATTTTGCTCTCGCTCCGGTGTTTCGAGATTTACCGGGGTCTACTTCTCAGGATGCAACGAATAACACTTGATTTGCAGCACTACAAAATCAAGTTTGGCGAACCAAAACTTTGCTGTGACTTTCTCTTTTTCTTCCTAAAAATAAATACAGAACAGATGCAGAAAACAAAAAGATGGAAAGGGAAGAAGAAAGACGAAAATCTGAGAGAAAAATTGAATGAAAGAATTGCTGGAATGGAAGGCTTTATATAGAAGAGTAGGTGGCTTTTCCGAACAGGTGCCACCAGGTAGGAAACTGTTCGGACAGATTCAACAGATAGAAAACCTGTTTGAACAGATATAGATCTGTTCGGTTTGAACTCAATATGTATGAACCTGTTTTGAACCTGTTCGGGTGGGTAAACCTATTTGGGACCTGTTTGGGTGAAGGAAAAAAAAAACTGGACCAATTTATTTTGAATTTTGAAACCAAAATTAAAAATAAATAAATTAAAAATGTTTTTGGCCCCAAAAGATAAGTATTGGGTTGGACAAGCCCAACCCAACCTCACACCATGCACCCGCACCCAAGCTAAGTCCACCCGACCGATCGGACGGACGGGCGGTAGCGTGCATGTTTTTGTTTTGGGTCTAGCCCACTTTACACATAACCTCACCCTTCCACCAACTTGGATACCCTTTGAGGCCTATTCCAAGTATTCCAAGCTAGAGTATATAAACCCATACAAATCCTTAAGCCTTTCTAATTTGGGACAAGCACATTTCACAAATGTGTAGGAAACCCACCTAAAACCATTTTTATGAACCCAAAAATGCGCATTGAATTCTCATTCTTCTAGAAATGGTTTTGAACAACCAAATACACAGTTTTATTCACTACGCGGGCATTAAACATGAACCCAATTACTAACGTTAAAAATAATGTTTGGGTCTCACCTTAATTAATGCTCAAAGTTAGCAAAAAATCAAAAATTTCCAAAGCCATTTTCCAACATTATGTCAATATAACCGAGGCTTTTGTAGCCGAATGGCATGTAATCGTGCCTTAGGGTGCGGTGAGTGAAGTTCTAAGGTTTGCATTGATGGATCAGTGGCGGCCCCTTTAAGTTGTAACATAACTTTATTAACATACTAACATTCTACCTTTAATTAAATTTTTTTTTTTAAAAAAAATGTCAATATGACCTTCTAAAATTTAGAATGTGTATTTAATTACATGTTTTATTTTTCTTTATTTATTTTTTTCTCTTGTGGGGGAGAATTGCATATTAATGGAACGAATTAAACAAAAAAAAAATTACGTGGAAATATTTTTTTTGCGCAAATCTGACCCTACATAAAAGGCTTACACTAAAAAACAAAATAAAAAAAAGCTCATACTCACACTCCATAGAAAAAATACTATACCATTGATTCGATATTTTTTATTTTTACGTTTTTATTTCTTGTGTATGAGTTTTTTTTTGTCATTTCGTCAAAATATAACTTCAAAAAGTTATACAATAAATGTGTTTGTTTAGACAGACTGGATAAGAGAATTGGCATTTACCGGACTGTTAGTCCTGAGATACATTGTCCCTAAACTATTTGATTGGATTGGATTTGTATCCCACATGTTTGTTTAGTCATAAGATTAGATGTCAGGAAATGACTATTTAGTTGGATAGGATATGAATCTTATGTTTGTTTGGGATCTTATGGAGAAAGATAAATGCTCAAATGACTATTTTACCATTTTCAATTATTTACCAAGTAATAACAATATTAAACATATCTTTAATATTTTCATTATTTTTAGCTAAATTAAATAAAAAATTATTTTATTTTATTTTTTACACACTTAAATAAATTTATTTTTTAAAAATTAAATATATAAAATATCAATAAAAATATATGTTATTTTTAATTAAAATTTTAAATAAATTTATTTAAAAAAATAATAATAATTAAATAATGAAATTAAATAAAAATATATTAAAATTAAAATAATAAAATTAAATAAAATATAAAAAAATTAAATAAAACATCAATAAAATATCTATAAAAAATTATTTTAAAAAATTAAATAAATAAAACATCAATAAAAATTAAATACAATTGTTTTATTTTTAAATTGAAACATTTAAATTTTATTGAATTTACTAAATATAATACATAATTAAATAGTAGATGGTCAAAATGATTATTCCAACACCTAATCCCATATCCCCTTATCCCCCCATTTGTGTCCCCCCCATGGGACACAATAGTCGAACAGATTTCGCATTAGTTTGTGGAGGAGAAAAAATTAAGTTAATCAGATATCGGTAATCACTCGATTAGATAATATTTGTACTAAAAGTATAATTAATAAGTTTCTTTTAAAAAAATTTAGAGCAGTCAAACTTTTATTTTTATGTCTGACAAATGTAATTCAATTAAATAGCTATAAATATTTAATAAACTTAAATTTTTATATAAATAATTTAATTAACAAGCCTTATAAAATGAACGAATTCAATCATTAAAGTATGTCCTAAATTAACAGCAATCCTGTTAAGTGGACCCTCCAGTCCATTTATAGGATTGAAGAGAAAAACCCTTAATGCCTTTTGTAGAGAGAGAGAGAGAGAGAGAGAGAGAGACATTGATAATTAACCATGGTAAGCATACGTTGTTCAAGGTCTTGGGATTGGGAGAAACCAACACAACTAATTAGAGGAGAAGAAACCTAAATTTGAGCAAGTTGTTTGACATTAATGGGATAAACTTGAGTTTGGAGATTGGAAGCATAAGCAATTCTTGCAATCAGATCATTCACTGCTTCTGTTGGATGCAACCCATCAAAAAACACATAGATTGTCCTATTTGCACATGCTGTCCCTCCTCTTTTGCATAAAACTCCACTTCCACCTTCACTTATTGATGCTACTTCACAACAAGGATTGCTAGCATCACTGAAACCTGAAAAACATAAAGTTACATTATATTACCCTCATTGATAATAGTTAAAAATATTGGCCATATGTTATTATATTACAATTTCTTGAGTGGTTTGGGGATTTAAAAGAATGGAACAAAGAAATGTATGGTAAATGTAGCACTATCATAAATAGAATTTTCCAAAAATTAGTTAATAAATAGTATTCAAATTAGGGGTGCTCATGGACCCCGATCGATCAACCAAAACCAATTAATCTGACCCAATACACCTGCTTTTAAGCAGTTCGATAGTATGGACATATAGATGTAGATAGAGATTTTCTAAATCTGTCTATGTTCAGACGGATGACAAATAAGAGACACCCGACCCAACCCGATCCGCCAACCCCCCCTAAGAAAATGATGGCATGTTTTTATACTTTGTATGTTAAAAAAATGACATTTTATTTAGTAATAATATTAATAGCTATTTATGAAATATGAAAGTTTGATCTATATTTTAATTATAAAAAATAAAAAATAAAAACTTTTGAACTCAAATAAGGCCCAAAACAATAATAAAAATACTCTAAAATAGTTATTAGAGAGAGAGAGAGAGAGCATAAAATAGTAAAGCTCAAATCGCCAAATCAATTTGCATTCACCCGTCGATCTACACGCACTGCTTAATCCTCATCTACTAACTAAGTGGACGGATGCAAATTGATTTATTTTAATCCGTCTAAATTTGAACGAATGGCGGATGGAAGGTCACCGGCTTAACCCAATCCATAAGCACTCCCAATTCAAATAAAGATGCTATTCTCTCTCTCCCTCTCTCTCTTCTTCTTCTTCTTCTTCTTTTTTTTTTTTTTTTTTTAACATCTTTGTCTAAAACCCTCGAACAGTTATATGACATGGTGAGATCAAATCAAAAAGGAAAGAAAAAAAAGATGGCATTTTGTTTTTTAAAGTTTGGAGAATGGAAGATGAACTTCCTTTTGGTTCTTCTTGAATACCACCTAGCATTTTTTGAACTCATTTTTAAGAAACTCCAAAAAAAGAAAAGAAAAGAAAAGTGTTAAATATGTTAGAATATGTCAAAAAAATAATCATGAAATTCATATATGTTAGAACATGATAAAAAAGAAAGAAAATAATCACAAATCAATGTTGTGCAAGTGAGATATGTACTTAGTGCAAGTGAGAATTGTGCAAAAATAACACAGTTCTCAATTTTCACTTGCAATTTATTGATCTGCAATTATTTTTTACCATTTCTCATTTATCTCATATTTTTTTCCCAAATATTTATTTTCAAAGGCTAACTTGAGTAGAGAATAGTAGATAGGTAGTTATACAGTTACCTTTGGTAGTAGGGTTTTTGATGATATCTCTGATGATCTTGTAAGAGTTAACATAAACCAGGTTAGAGCCAGGCATGTGAGGCTTGATGAGATCTACCAAAGACTTCAAATGGGTGTTGAAGAGATGAGCTGCCCAGTTCAGCTTTTGTGCGCAGCCCTTTCTCATTGGTAGCCTAGCATTCACCATTGGACTACACCCTATTGGATTCAGCGACATTAACACGAATTTTTGACCACCCAATTCATACAATCTCTGCATATCAATTGTTCAATTAAATTACAAGCATAAAAGGCCAGCTGATATTTTTAGCCACATTATGAAACAAAGGAAGTTCCGATATTTATAAAAAAAAAAAATAGTCATAGTAAGAATAAATAAATAAATAATCTATATAAGAGTGACCAACTAAGCTGGTTCAAATTGATTCGAAAGTATAATATATAGGGCAAAATCCATTTTACGCCCTATGATATGGCCATATAGCACTTTATTCCCTGTTTTTTAGCCATATGTCCCTCATCTGGTTTTGGACTAAAATACAACTGTTAGCTATAGATTTGAAATGATTATAATACCCTCAAATCCTATATCTTTTATTGTTTTCTTTCTCTCTTATCTCTCATACACATAATTTATAATGTCTAGTATTAATTCAATTAAATCACAATTAATTATAAATTCTTAACGATTTATTATAATTCTTAAATTTTTATTTTTAATTTAATTTAATTTTAGATCAAAATTAATCCTTAATATTTAACTATTTATTGTAATTACTAAATTTTTAATCTGATTTTAATTTAATTATATTTTAGATCACAATTAATCCTAATTTCTTAATTATTTATTATAATTTCTAACATTTTAATCTAATTTTAATTACATTTTAGACCAATTCTTGATTATTGTTTATTTTATATTTTGTTTAATTATATTTTAAATCAATTCTTAATTATATTTTATATTTTAGATCAGTTCTTTATTATATTTTAATTTATTTTATTTTATTTTAATTAACATATTAATCTAGTTTTAGGTTTAGAGAAAATGGGGTAAAATTGTCATTTAGTTGTATTAATTTCATTCTAAATTTTTAACTAACAAAACTCACTCTAAAAAATAAGTGTGTAACCTAAGAAGCACGGGTGCGGGTACGAGTACGGTACGGGTACGAGTACGGGTACGCCGATACGGCAAAATCTCAAAAAAGTAGGGTACGGGTACGGCTACGGTACGCCAATAAATATATATATATTTTTTATTATATATGATAAAAATTATAATTTATAAAATTTATTATATATATTATATATGATCAATTATTATATTATATATATGATCAATTTTTATTATATTATATATTATATATATGGCCAATTATATTATACTTCTTATATTATATATATTATATATCTTATATTATTTATATTATATTATATATTTATCTTATATTATTTATTTGTTTTCACGGAGGAGAAGTAATATGTCTTATATTATATATATTATATTATATATTTGTTTTCAGGGAGTCCAAGACAAAGGGGAGAGACGAAGAGAGAGAACAGAGGCGACGAAGAGGAATGGCGATCGAGAGACGAAGAGAGAGAACAGGAGAACAGAGGCGATCGAGAGACGGTCGTCGGAGGTCGATCGAAGGTCGTCGTCGAGGTCGATCGAAGCTTCAAACCAGGTCGTCAAGGTCGATCGAAGCTTCAAACCAGGTCATCGAGGTCGATCGAAGCTTCAACCAGGTACTCGTCTCTTCTCTGTTTCTGTTTCTGTTTCTTCTATATCTGTTTCTATAGCCGTCGAAGGTCGTCGATCATCGTCGATCGAAGGCCTGTTTCTTCTCTTCCGTGTTCGGCGTACCCCCTCCGTAACCCCTCCGTACCCATGCCGTACCCAAATGTACCAGACGTACCAGACCCCCTTTGGCCGTACCTGGTACGCGTGCAGCCGTACCGGTACGCGTACCCGTACCAGGTACGTACCCGGTACGCGTACGGCGACCTTTCCGGCGTACCGGTGCTTCATAGTGTGTAACACACCTTTTGTTATGAAAAAACTAAATGTAACACTTTAACCTAAAATCACATAAATGTTTTTTAATTATATTTAAACTTCAAGGGTAAAATACTCTAGCCGCAAACACAACGGTAAAACACATTTAACCCTAATATTTATTACTTTCGAGCAAAATCTCAATAGCTTGACCAGAGGTGATCCCAGCACCACTTTCTTTTCTTTTTTTCCATTTTTTTTCATCGAGATCCCACCACCACTTTAAGTTAATGAATTTCAAGCATAACTTTTATACATATCATACTTTTCTTTTCTTTTTCTTTCTTTTTTTTAAAAAATAAATAACCTTTCAAAATTTTCGTCAATTTTGTTTTATGTCAGAGAAAAATGATTTTTGGCAACCTTCATGATAATGCTATGATACACACTTCTCCAAAAATGTGAATCATATACACCTTTATTTTGTATCTTTGTGATATATTTTACATATTTTTAAATGTTTTTTTTTCCTGACATTTGTAATTCAGAAATAAAATTATGTATTTTGTGATAATGTTACACATTTTTTTACTAAAAAATATTTGGATAAAAACTATGTAACATTATCACAAAATACATAACTTCAATTTCTAATACTAAAAACTTACGTAGCATTTACCGCAAACATATGTAACACGATGTATATGATACATTTCTCCATTCTTCATGGATTCACAAACCAAGAGGGCTACTTTGGGACTTCAACCATTGACCACTAAACTAACCCTTTGGAGTTTATAATAAGTCACATATATTTACTAGTAGTTATTGTGTGAATACAAAAAAAAAAAAAAATTTGTCAATAGTTAAGAGAGTAATTAAATTATGAGAAATATTTATATAATCAAATAGATCACTAATCTGTGTTTAAGAAAACAAAGCACTAATCTACAATAGTTAAAAAACCAGCAAAACTCAAGCCCAACAATACAAACCACTAAGTACGACCTCATAATAGGAGGGGGAAACAAACTAACCACAAAATCCAACAACCACGAAGGGTTGGTTTGGAAATATGCTATTTTAGTAATTTTTTTTAATTTTTTGACTAAAATACAAGGTGAACAAAATTAGTATGTTCAGGATTATTTTTTGGATTTGTATGAAAATGTGTAAAAAATAAACAGAAATAGAAATCTTTGACTTTTTTATATAATTCTTTGACTGAAATAAATTAACTATCACAAAGGGTATCAAATTCCTCTTTATAGGAGTTGAACCCAAGATCTTATACTACAAAGGGTGCTACAAACTAGGGGTGTAATTTTCGCCTGACTCGACCAGTTTGGGCCCAAGCTCAAGCCAGTCCATCATCGGGTCTACTGGGCTCTCACCAAAAATTGGCCCAAGTCGGGCTAACCCATTTCTGTAAAATCTTGGCCTAGATCCAAGCCCAGACCCAGGGGATAATCAAGCCTCGAGCAGGCTAGAGGGTCGGGTATGACAGATTTTAAAAAAAAAATTTCACCAAAATAGTTTGAAAATAAAGTTGGGCGCCACGCAAGCTGGGCCTCAGATAGGGCCTTGATCGGGCTAGTGGGCTGGTTCGGGACAGAAAAACCATGGCCCAGGCCTTAGCCTAGAGGGGGGCCGGGTCGAGCCTAGTCAGGCTTCAGACCGACAGGCCATTTTCTCAACCACATACTAGGGTTGAGTAAGGAATCCGTAAAATCCGCAAACTGGTCCAGTCCAATTCGGTATGTTTGGTTTGATTTTTTGAATCCGTAATTCGGTTATGGATTGGAAAATTGAGGAATCGTTTCATGCGGGTCAGTTCCTGATTTCAATTCATAGTTCCAAATTAGAACCAATCTGAATCATATATAACTTAAACCATATACATACCATACACGACTGATGCATATTATGAAGTTATTTCTATGAAGCAGTGCTGTTTTTATTATTGTTGCTTTTTTATTTTAGTTTTGTAATTGTTATTGTCACAGATAATGTTTGTTTGATAGGAGTTTTTATACTTTCTATATGTTGAACAATATATTTATTTAATAAATATTATATTTGTTTAAATTAATAGTAAAATAATATGAATGTTTATGTTTCGAAAAATTATAAGCAGATTAATGTTAAAATGAAAATATTATATGATTTTTCTTTACGAATAGATTATGTGAAATTATAATTGCAAATTAAATCGAACTGTGTTTAAATAGTTTGATTCAAATTGATTTCATAATTTAAATGAATTAATTCATTTCTAATTTTACCTCCAATCAAACCAATATGGATTATGCTCACCGTTATCCTATACACAACCACCAGGGAGTTACGTGAGAAATGAAAATAAAATAATGTATATCTATATAAATTATAAAACAAATACTAGATGTACATGTAAAAATATCTAAGTGAGAAATGAAATTAAAAAATGAAATAAAATAAATTCAAAATGTAAGAGTCTTCTTTATGTAATCATTAGGGGGTTACGTGGTGGGTGGTGGTGGTCTTGAACTGTTCCACCTTCAAGGACCCTGACTTTTACAAATGCGGTCAAGGGAGGTCCACTATGGACAAAAGATTAATGAGGAGTGGGCCTAACTTGGGGCTCACATAGAGTTGAGTGTGTAGACTAGTCACAATTGGAGTCCAACAAAACAAGTCCGAAAAAGTTAAGTTGGGTTTGATTTAGGCCAAGTTTGGCATATATCAAAAAAGTTAAAAAGTTAAAAAATTATTCAAAAAGTTAAAAAGTTAACACTATTCACTAAAATCAACAATCACGGCTGCACAACTCTCAATACTAATTTTTCCTTACAAATCAATTTTTACAATTTTTTATTACACATTTTTCTATAAAAAGTCAAAAGTTAACCCCAACATCCATATTTTTTTCCTCAATTTTTTAGTCCAAAAAGATAAAAAGTGCACTTATTTAGGACACTCCAAACAACCCCTTCGTTTTAAAATTATAATTTGAGTGTGAAATTATATTTTAAATTTATTAGTTTTTAAATTATAATTTGAAAAAGAGAAAATTTGTTTGGTTATGAATTTTGAAAAGAGTTTTGAATTTAATTTTGAATTGTGCTTTGAAAAGAAAAAAGTTGTTTGGTTATGAATTTTGAAAAAAGTTTTCAAAACTAATAATTCAAATGATTATAACCCATAACTAAACACACAACTCAACACCCTATGAAAATTCTGTTCAAAACTTGTAACCAAACTCTTTTTAAAATTTAATTAAAAACAAATTATTGAAAAAAAAAATTATTTATAAAATTAAAAAAATTCTGAAAATATTTTTTATTTAAAACATTACAAAAAAATATTGAACTAGTGCTTTAAAATTACTTTTGATTATATATTTGATTGGAATTTTTTTTACATATTTTTTGTTTTAATATCTTTTTATTTTTTAAAAATTATTGTCACAAATCAGTTGTTATTTATTTTTTTGTTATTTTCAAATAAATGGCCAACTAACTTGTCATTTTCGTATATATAGGCAATCCAAATATGTTTATAATGTACACAAAAAATTTTAAAAAAATAGAAACGGAGCAGAACTAGGCAAAAATTGGACCGCCAGTCGTTTCCCCAGACGTTTGGCTAGTCGTCCCTCCGGATGACGACCCTTGTGTGAATTGACTACTCTAGCTACTGCTTTCTGTTCTGCTCTTTTATGCTTGTTTTAAGCTTTAATTTGACAATAAAAAATCTTAACAAATTCATTTTAAGATTAGTGTTAATTTATGAGTTTTGAATTAATTATCAACTCACAAAATAAATCAGACTAAAGAGTAGATTATCATCAAAATAAATTATTTCTAAAATCTCCCCACCATGCTATCTTTGATTCGTTTCCCTCTAAATTTTTGATCCCCTAAATGTTTGCTTAACAAAAATGTTACCATATATGCATATGGAACGCAAACTTAATTAAACCATGATAATAAATAAGAAAATGCTCATGATGAGGAGTAAAACAACTATTATCAAGTCTCATGGACTTCATGTTGAGGTCTTTCAGAAAAAAATAAAACAAGAGGAAAATAAAACAACATAAAAGAAACAAATAAAACAAGAGCAAAATAAAACAACATAAAAAAATTACAAGCAGTATTGTCACTGTTAGTTTATCAACATCAAGAGGTTCACTACTCAAGATCAGGTGGTGGCGGAGGAAAGTGGGTGCCATATATCAGTACCACTTTCCTCTGCCACCACTTAATCCTGAATAGTAATCCTCTTGATGTTTGATAATCTGATAGTGACACTACTGCTTGTAATTTTTTTATATTGTTTTATTTTGCTCTTGTTTTATTTGTTTCTTTTTGTTTTATTTTGCTCTGATTTTATTTTTTTCTGACAGACTTCAACATGAAGTCCATGAGACTTGATAATAGTTGCTTTTACTCTGATCATCATGAGTATTTTCTTATTTATTAGCATGGTTTAATTAAGTTTGGTTCTGTATGCATACATGGTAACATTTTGTTTAAACAAACATTCAGGGGATCAAAAATCGAGGTGAAGTTTTCTTTACTCTAAAACAAATCAAAGACAGCATGGTGGAGAGATTTTTAGAAATAATTTTTTTTGATGATTATCTACTCTTTAGTTTGATTTATTTTGTGAGTTAATAATTAATTCAAAACTCATAAATTAACACTAATCTTAAAATGAATTTGGTAAGATTCTTTATAGTTAAATTGAAGCTTAAAACATGCATAGAAGAACAGAATAGAAAATAGCAGCTGGAGTAGCCAATTCACACAAGGGCCGTCATCCGGGGGTATAGCCCTGCAGTCCAATTTCTGCCCAGTTCTGCTCCGTTTCTAATTTTTTAAATTTTGTGTACATTGTAAACATTTTTGGATTGCCCATATATACAAAAATGACAAGTTATTTGGCCATTTATTTGAAAATAACACAAAAAATAAATTGCAACTAATTTGTGACAATAATTTTAAAAAAATAAAAAAAATTTAAAACAAAAAATATGTAAAAAAAATTCCAACCAAATAAAGCATTAGTTGAATTTTTTTTTGAATAAAATAATATTTGTTTGTAATATTTTAAATAAAAAATATTTTTATAATTTTTTAAATTTTGTAAATAAAAAAATTATTATTTTTCAATAATTATTTTTTAATTGAATTTTAAAAAGAGTTTGGTTATGAGCTTTGAACAGAATTTTCATAGGGTTTTGAGTTGTGTGTTTGGTTAAAGGTTATATTTAAATTATAAGTATTAAAAACTCTTTTCAAATTTATAACCGAGCAACTTTTCTTATTTGAAAAATTCAAAACTCTTTTTAAAACTTATTAGGGATGGCAATTTAAACCCAACCCGACGGGGACCCGTCCCCCCGACCTCGATTAGAATGGTTTTTTTTTGAAAAATACCCCCGACGGGTTAGGATGGTATTCGAAATGAATCCCCAACAAATTTCAGGCCGGAATAAGTGATAGGTTCCCCAGCCCCGGCCTGTCCCCTCCCCATTTCCGTCCCGAACTGAAATTACTATTATACCCCCCCCTCTCTCTCTATATGTGTGTGTGTGTGTGTGTGTTTCTCTAAGAATTTTAGAGATGTCTATTGATTTTAGAAGTTAACTTAGCTAATAATGTTGGTCGTGCATGTTACTTTGCAAAATTCACAAGTGGTGGTTTTTTTTTTTTTCAAGCAAAAAACAAGTGTTGTTTGGATTTTTTTTTTTTAAATGTTAAATTTTTTATGTAGTGTGGACGTTATTTTGTATCTTGTTTGTCATGTTGTTGTTGTTTGGATGTTTATGTTTAGACATTGTTGGATTATACTTTTATATATATTATTTTTAAAAAAATAAAAATAAAAATAAAATGGGATATGTACAATTAAAAAAAAAAAGGTCTGGGATTTTTCGGGGTCAGGAAATCCGATCCCTATTAGGGAGCAAGGGCGGGGGCGGGGGCGGGGGCGGAGGGTGATGGGTACCCCGTTGGAAATCGGAGGCGGAGACGGATAATTTTATACCTTCGGAAATTGGGGATAGGAAGTATAATCTCTGGCCCCGACCTGACCCGTTGTCATTCCTAAAACTTATAACCAAACAAATTTTCTCTTTTCAAATCATAATTCAAAAACACATAAACTTAAAATATAATTCTATGCTCAAATTATAATTTTAAAATTAAACCAAACGGAAGCTTAACTTTTTTTAAATATATATATATAATAAAAAACATAATATGATTTAAATAAATTAATAAATTGACTTTTCCCTCCCATCTTTTCAAGAAAGAAAGGGACATTTATTTGAAGATCAGGCCTCTGCATTCCCCACTCCACTGCACACCCTTAAATTTATAAATGGGGTGCTGTGGCGGGGTGGCATTGAATTCTCAAGTCAGATTTGGTAATAATACTGAGCCAAAAAAATAAAATAAATAAATAAAAATTGGTAATAATAAAATATCAAATGCAAAATCGGTGACATGGGACCTCTCTCACCGGTACCAACTGACACTTCTTACTCCATAAAATCACTTTCGAATCAATAATGTTGTAAATTTATAAAAATATTTTTATAAATCATTATTATTTTAAAATTATGACTCACATATTATTTAACTTGAAATTTATACTATATAAATTATTTTAAAATAAAATTTGAAATATATTTTATGGTTCATAGCATATTTCTATTCCAATTTCATATAGAGATTGAAGAAGGAAAAAATGGCCACAAACATCTCTATATAGGTTTTTTTCACTAATCATAGGCAACAGATTTATTATTATTTTTATTTTCAATTAAAAAAATGAAATCAATCTAGACATCATATTTGGTTTATTTTATCTATTAGGTTATTGTTCATTTGTTGGATTATGAATACAATAGAATTGAGTAATGGATCAAGTTATAATTGTAATATATCTGTCATAATATTAATTGATTAAGATTAAATTTATAAAATTATATAAAAATTCTCGTGATTTATTATTTTTGTAAAATACCAATAATAACCTCCAATTCCATAGAATAGGGTTAATAATCCGAAGTCTGTCATGAAAATGCTTGTTGTATGCTTAGAAGTGTTTTATAATTTCATGAGAAGTGAAAAAATATTTTTGCAACTTTTTTCTCACTCTCCTCTTTAGAGGACATTGGAAATTACGTTAATTTATATTTTTTAGTTATAATATTTTTTATTACGTTAATTATTTTATTAGTTATAATATTTTTTGTTACCTTAATTTTTAATAAAATTATACATTTTATAATTGATATTATAAAATTTTGTAATAAAATTATACAAATTTATAATAAAGTGTACATAGTATGTAAATGTATCCACAAGCTTTTCCAAACAGAAAACATAAATACCACTGCATCCCTTTTTTATCCTTGTTTTCCCTCTCCTACCAAACTATTATTCTCTTTTGTTTTTTTGCCAAACACTATTATTGATAAAAGTGCGCATCATCCACGTGTTCAGGTCCTATACATTCTCTTCCATAATGTTTTGCTTTTGTGGTGGAAAACGCTGTCTTGGATGAATGGTGAATAGTGTTAGGATTACAAATTTTTTTAGATTGTATATTTTATTTTATGTTTGGATTGAGTTAGGATTATAAAGAGAGATTAATAGTTCAGATTTTGGTTTAGTCCTTTAATTTACATTTTACCCTCCTCTATGGGATTAAATAATTCATCATATGCGAGATACGATATCCGGATGAATTGTTAGTCTGTATTTCAATTGTTTAACGAAATATCAGATTATAATTTTATTGGACTATTAATCAAATCCAAAACTTATATCCACCCAAACAAACATGGCCTATAAATTCTAAATTTTCTACTAAATAAATAATCAAATATCTTACATAGGACGTATGATATTTATATTTCGTCATTTATTTATAGTCTCTACATTTATACGAGACATTTAATCATTTATTTAATAAAAAATTTAATATTCTTAATATTATCATTTTGTGTTACCTCATGAAATCAAAAGTCAAACCGTTAATAAATGAAACTGAGCAAAGCCATTAAAGAGGGCATGAATGAGATACGATATATATGAATCAACTCACTTGCCTTGAGATGGGCAGAGAGGGTGGTGATGAGATTGGCAGTGAAAGCTTCAAGACTCACATTGTTGTTGTTGATGCTGGATTTCCTCGTAAAGTAATTGAATGTGTAATCGTTCCTAGGGGTGAGCATGGACCGGATTGGTCCGGATTGGGAGAAAACCAGGACCAATCCGTTATCTACGGTTCCTGAAAAATTAGAACCAATCCAATCCGTTTAAATTGTGGAACCAATCCGAGCCAATCCGTTGAAACACGGATTGGATCGGTTTAGGACCACGGATTTGTCAAAGGAAAGGACTATGTTTACATCTAGAACGCCAAACTCAGATGAATTAAAAATCTGTCTTATCTGTCTTATCCTATGATCTACCTGAACTAAATTCAGCTGGTTTAGAGAATTTCTCTGAAAAGAGAAGCAAAATTAAACAAGACAGACAGTAAAAATTGTAACATAAATATTTCTCAGTTAATACTAAAGTTTTTGTACAGCAAAAACTTCACCAAGATCAGAACAACTTTCTACAAAAAGAACTAGAATTAAATTCAAACACTCCTACATATAGGTGAAGTTTTAACTGCTCAAGCAGAGCAGTTCATAGCAACAACATTGAAAACATAAACCAACAGAACTCAAATCATCTTGGTTTCTCATCTCAACATGGGGCCACCAAGCAGCACCCATGGATCTCAAGAAACGCATTAATTAACAAACGAAAACTCACCTTCTTGATCTTCTTGTAGTCTGGCCTTCCCCTCTGCCCTCCGCTAGCCTTGAGGTCAAACCACTAGCCTGCACCATAGTCGGTCCTGTATTGCCATGATCTCGTGAAGGCCACGCCTACCCCCATTGCCGGGTTAGACTAGAACAATCCCTAACAGATCCTGCCACCGATCCGAGATAGAGAGATGAGAGATGAGAACACCAAGAGAGAGAGAGCTCACCGACGGAGAGAGAGCAGCAGCACACCGATCTAATCTGAGATGGATGAGAGTGAGAGAGAGAGAACTCAGTCTGAGATGGGAAAGAGAAGAGAGAGAGACACATCGATATAGAATAGAGACCTGAGATGAGATGAGAGTGAGAGGCGTGAAGGTGAGGCTGCTAGATTAGGTTTACATTTTAGTTTTTATATCATATAAGAAATTATATGGTGTGGGAAGGTACTTAGTATAAAAATATAGATTATTTCTAGATGGTCCGGATCGGTTCCAATCCGGAACCGTGAGGTTCAATCCGGAACCGATCCGTGGCTTACGGATTTTGAATTTTTCAATCCGGAACCGAACCACGGATTCAAAAAACCAATCCAAACCTATCGGATTGGACTGGACCGGATCGGATTACGGATTTTACGGATTCCTTGCTCAGCCCTAATCGTTCCCACCTGTTCCCACCACAATCAAGTAACTGGGCAATGATTCGCTGCTCTTGCACCCCAGCTGCCTCTCCAAATCAGGCAGTGTCACTCCCTCAAAGTATTTGATCTGTTGGTTTAAACTTATCACTTGGCCCTGAAAATGCAAAATCCATGATTAATTATAAGGCTTGACCTTGATCTGGTTTAACTTTTATATATATATATATATTGTTTTCATTTTATAAATTTTTTTTATTAAAATTGATGATTCAAACACGGATTAATAATTTTGCCGTATCTTATGATATGATAGGGTAATTCATTTCGCTACTTGTGATCACCATAGATACATTGCGAATTTTTCTAAGAATTTTTTTTTGTATGTATATAAAATTTGTTAATTTTAAATTTACTTGTGTTGAAGACAAACTTAATAGATTGATAGCTAATTGAGTTACAATAGGAGAAATTATCATTCAATGCTAATTTCATAAACTTATTATAGATTTATAAAATTAAAAAAAAAATTATAATTATAATTATTAATGCTTATAAAATTTACCATTTACTTGTAATAATTTTTCAAACAACTATACTACACTCCTGATATAGTAACACCATTTAGACCCCTAATGAGATGGAATAGAGAGAGAATAGAAAGAGGAAAGATGAGGAGTGTGGATTCACCCCTTCACATGGTTTCATTCGATATCACCATCCCAGGATAAATAAATTATGATTGTTGTCTAAGGGTCAAATTAGAAGAGAGATTTTTACCATTCATGGTCCTGGGAAGTGGGTTTAGGAATTTTTTAGGCTAAAATTCAAAACAAAATAAGTTAAAATAATTAATAAGATAAAATATCACATTAAATTCATAATTATTTTATTTTTTCTCTTGTAAATATCACATCTCTAACTACTAAAAATAATAATAATAATAATCATATTATCAAACACAAAAATTTTAACATACTAAAATAACTAAAAATTAAAATAACTTCCTAAAATAGCCAACTTCCAAAACGAGGCCTATATATGACTTTCAAAAAAATAAGAAATTCTTTTAGTACACACTAGTTGTAGGGTGTGTAATATTATGTATTTTATGATAATAATATGTACTTTTTTTTTTATCTAAATATTTTAGAATCATAAACTATTGTAGCCATAATATTTTATAATAATGTTACATTTTTTTAAATTCTAAATTACAAATTATTATAACTTTATAAATAAATAAATAAATAAATAAACGTAGTATTTATCACAAAAATATATAATATATACAAAAAAAATGTGTAACAAAATGTATATGATACACATTTTTTAAGATGCATACCAAAATAATTTTCTATAAGAAAATTTATGCAATTTTTTATGGTGATTTTTTTTTTTTTTTTTTTGAGATCTTGAAAATTATGTTAATTTGTGGTAAAAATTAGGAATTGTGAATTTATGAAATGCACCAAAAAGTGAAAGTTATAGTGAGCAAAAAGTTAACTTTTTTATAATGATAAAATTTATAATATTTTATAATTTATGTTACAGAATTTTATTATATTACTATAAAATGCATATTATAGTGTACATAGAAATATCTCCCTTGAAATTTTGAGATAATTAATCGAGTTTTAGTTTTAGGAGGCCTTAAATTCAACACTTATCACTCTCATATCTATTTATGTATTGTCATTCAGCTTGCTCCGTTATTTGTTTGATTCTCCATATGCAAAATAAAATCAAACATGAAGAAAATTTTATCTTGGCAGATGATGAGTGATACAATGACGGTAATGCAACACCAAAACTTGAGAGCGAGCACATTTATTTTGCATCAACTAATTGTTGGGGATTTATATATTTACTAAAAACAACATTAAATATAAGTTTACTCTCACTAAACATATCAATAAAAAAAATCATGGAATAAAAAATCAAAGAATGGTAAATAATAATAATAGTATGAAAAGAAAATGGCTTGTGAGATTTGTCATGACAAATTGGCATCCCAAAGTCAGAAAAATTTTGGAGAACCACAAGAAATTCCCAAATTAATGGCGTAGATTTAATTTTTTTTTTTTTTATTGTGGACACACTTCATGAATGAATTTCAGTCATAAATTTGAGTTTATAGACTCACGGAAAATTATATTTATCTTTTCTGTGCAAGTTTTACCAGACGACATACAACTTTAAAATATAATTCAGAATCTCAAAAAGTGTTTGTCACATTACACACATTACAGAATGAGCAACAAATTAGAATGCTAACTCTGTGTCAGATTGCCCAAATATATATATATATATATAACAATGATAATATTATGGGTTCGTTGGAGATGTAAGTTGACTTTTTAACTATTTTAGTTTGGGATTAAAAAGCTTCATTTGATATAGGCTTTTTGATTTTTTTTTACTTTTATAAGAGAAAAAATGAAATAATTATGGGTTAAATGTGATATTTTGTTTTATTACACTAAAAATTCTATTTTGCATTTTTGTAACTGAAATAATCAAAAAGCCTGACATGCCAAACGAGGCTATGTATGCATGAAGAGGAAAAACGTCCGAAATTTTCATTGTATGTGAAGGATAATACTCGATAAATAAAGATAATACTTTATAAATAACTTGCGTACAGTATGGTGTGTACCGTAGCATGTGCCTATTCAGAGTACATGTTCACAGATTTGTGCCTTTAAATTAGAGAAAATTAGGGAAATATTACTCTTTAACTTTATATAGTAGGAGAGATTCAAAATATATATTTTTTATTAACTGAAGTCTCTCAATATTTTCACAGATAAAATTTGACTTAAGCTCTGTTTGAGAAGTTGGTTTGTGAGCTTTTTTAGCTAAAATAGTCACAAAAAATAAAATAAGTTTTTTAGCTCAATAAGACAAAACATCACATCCAACTCATAATTATTACATTCTTTCTGCCGCAAAAAAGTCAAAAAAGCCAAAAGCCTTTCCCAAACCAGGCTTTTTAGCCCCAGACTAAAATAGCCAAAAAAGTCAAAAAGTCAAAAAGCCAACCCACTTTCCAAACGGAGCTTTAGAGAAGTTTTGAAATTTCTTTGAGTCGGGACTGAAATTTCTTTGAATCGGGCAAAATTTCTCTGAGTGAAATTTTCTCTGTGAAAATGATGATAGATCTTAACTACTATAAAAATTTTGTATATTATTTATCTTATAAAATCTTAATATCAAAAAATCCCCCTTGAAATTAAGGAGGTTGATCCCTTCTGTGGGGATATATTTCTGGGACTCAACACGTGGCAAGGGAATGCCGACGTGTCACACGAGGTGCTACATATCACAGTAAAGTATTGCTGAGTTATTCCAGTAGGGCCGAGGTAAATCTCAGAAGACACCTTAGTTCGGGGTAAAGGCCTCTAACCTCGGCTTAACATACAGAGGCCGAGCTACCTGCAGAAGAGTAAGCCGAGGTTGATATTATATAATGTTATCTTGATTAGGTGGATGTCAAGCCTAGTAAAGATAGCCACGAGGCCATTATCTCACCAACAAGCTTGCCTCGAGGCCATGTGAAGTAGCCATGAGGCCACCAGCAGTCATCAACAGCTTTCACCTGGAAAGCTGCCAAAAGTGCTACAGTGCGCTGGCAATACAGCTCAAAAGCTGGGAACTACTCCATCTCTATTCCGGTGTATAAATAGAGATGGAGGATATCAATTCAGGGGGCATTCGATTCAGGTTGGAACTAAGAGAGAACAAGTTAATTATAGCACTTTCAATTACGAGTTTGGAGACTTTTACTGTGAGAGTAAACTGTAATTCTTATTATTACTCATAGTGAAAAAACCTCGGCACTCCCGTGGACGTAGGCATTCTTTGCCGAACCACGTTAAAACCTTCTTGTATTTGTGTTATTGCTTGTGCCATCTATTCTGCCTGTGTTTCTACCGCTGAATCACTAAGTCGTGGCAGTGTGGTCAGAAAATCTCCCACACAATTTGGCGCCGTCTGTGGGAAAGAAAGACGAATAGATGGCCAGTAACGCACAAAACGAGAGGGTTGGGGGTGACACTCCCGCTGGGAGTGGCAGGCCTATCGATCTTGACATTGAAGGAGGCAGCCACAACGACAAAGCCCGTGGCCAGGGGCACGGGGGCAAGAACGTCATCCAGGATGTTGACACTTCAAAAAAGGCAGACCAAGGCAGATACTATGAGGAAGACAACCTCCAGGTATGGAGGGACAGGTGCATACGAAGGGACGAGGAACTCAAGGACCTGGCAAACAAGTTGGCAGACCTGCAGTCGGTCGTCAACTTCATGATGCAAAGCAAGGTCATGCAGCCACCATACCCATTGCAGGATACGCCAGTCCCAGCAGTTAAAGCTCGGCATGAAGAAAGAACAATAATTCCAGAAGCACCACAACGTTCCAGGAACAAAAGACACTCTCACCCGTCCTCAGGGAAGGTCGGCAAATCCCAGAGGACGAATAATACAGAGGATCCGGAACCAAGAGAACATCGGCACGTACAAAAGCAGGCTCTCTGCTTCGACACAACCCGTGGGGAAAGATCAAAACGGGCGTACCACGACGCCGAGAGTAGTGTGCCAAAGGGGCTCAAATCGAAGGATAGCCGAGCTCCGGGAAGAAGCAAAGAAGACTTGAGAAACTATCTCAAGAGGAGGGAACAGAACGCAGAAGCCGAGGTAACCTCGTACGTCAAGCCGAGGACACCATTCTCGGTAGAACTGGACAAGTTTGTAGCTCCAAAAAGATTCAGCATGCCGAGGTTCCAGATCTATGACGGTAAGTCAGATCCTAACTTCCATGTTGGACTGTTTTTGAACTCGATGGCGTTATATAGTGGAAATGAGCCTCTGCTCTGCAAAGTATTCCCTTCGTCCTTTGGGGAAATTGCATCGGATTGGTTCCACAAGTTACCAAAAGGATGTGTGAAGACTTGGGAAGGTCTGGCCGAGATGTTTGTGGCCAGGTTCGTGACAAACAAGCTACAGCCATTACGGGTGGACGCATTAATGGCGTTAAAGATCAGCAAGGATGAAGGGCTAAGGGCCTATGCAAAGAGATACTACGAGGTGTTCAACAGAATACCCGAATGCAACCAGGAAGTAGCAGTTGTATCCTTCAAGAACGGCCTGAAGGAAGACTGTTCACTACGGAAATCTTTGGCAAAGACATTGCCAAAGAACATGGAAGAACTCATGGCAAGAATCGAAAAATATGCCAGAGCCGAGGAAGATACATTGGCATCAAAACAAGTCAAACAGGAGCAAAGGAGCGGCTCACCAAAGCAAAGCCGAAGTCACCATGGATTCAACAAGGCCGAGGTAGAGCTAAGGGCTAAACAAGCAGTAACAACAGTGTTCCGAATTCCAATACCAAAGATCCTAGGAAAGATTCGGAGCGAACCCTATTTCAGAACACCGGCAAGGCAACCCGGGGAGTTTATGGGGAAAAACTCGGACAGACATTGTTCATACCACAATGAAAATGGACATACAACACAGGGTTGCAGAGCCCTGAAAGCTCACTTGGAAGATCTGGTAAGACAAGGCCACTTGAGAGACCTTGTTGATGAAACTAGAACGAGAGACGAATAGGCAAGATTACCTCGAGCTGAAACGGCCCCACCACCGCCGCAACCTCGGGTAATAAATGTAATTCACTCCAAGGTGAATGATAATGACATCCGGGGAGAAACCCAAAGAGTAAAACACTTGCAGTACGTGCACCAGGTCGGACTGAAAAGACCTCGGCCAGAAGACTGCCAAGGTAAGATGATAACCTTCACTAAGGACGACCTCGAGATAGTTCAGCAGCCACATAATGATGCCTTGGTAGTTTCCCTCCAGGTTGGGGAGTGCCAAGTAAAGCGCATCCTGATTGATCCAGGAAGCTCTTGTGACATCATGTACGTTAGATGTTACAAGGAGCTCGGCCTCCACCCCGACGACCTGGAGCAGTCGACTGGCCCGATGGTCGGCTTCAATGGAACACCGACGTGGCCACTGGGGGCAACAAGCTTAGAAGTACAAGCAGGTACCAAGAAGATCACGACCGAGTTCGTTGTGATTGACACACCCTCACCATACAACATAATCATGGGAAGGCCGTGGTTGCATGCAATGGGGGCAGTACCTTCAACATTGCACCAATTATTGCGGTTCCCAACAGAGCATGGGATTGAAGAAATCAGAGGAGATCAGTTACAGGCGAAGAATTGCTCCATGGCAGCAATGAAGGCTACCTGCAATGTTCAAGAACCAGCCAAGGCCGAGATTGAAGATGAGGACATGGAGATCCTGGATGATGTCGGCAAGGAGCCAGCCGAAAAGAGTGAGGAATCACTAAAGAAAATTCTCGTCCAGGAGGGCGACGAGGAAAGTTTTTTTCTTCTCGGCTCAGGCTTAGCCGAGGAAGAAGAAAGAGAGCTGGAAGCCTTTTTGAGAGCAAACATAGAAGTGTTCGCCTGGACACCTTATGAAATGCCTGGCATCGACCCCGAGGTCACATGCCACAGACTGAACGTCGAAAGGTCGGCTAAACCCGTGATTCAGCGAGCTAGAAGACCGACGTTGGTACACGTCGAAGCGGTGGAGGAGGAAGTTGACAAACTTCTAGAAGCCAGGGCCATCAGAGAGGTCAATTACCCAACGTGGTTATCAAACACCGTGGTGGTAAAGAAGAAGAACGGAAAATGGAGGGTTTGCGTGGATTTTACAAGCCTGAATAAAGCCTGTCCCAAGGACAGCTTCCCTCTGCCAAAAATTGACCAGCTGGTGGATGCTACATCTGGACATGGGAGAATGAGCTTCCTGGACGCTTACAGGGGGTATCACCAGATAGCCATGTACCCCCCCGATGAGGAGAAGACAGCTTTCATCACCCCGAAAGGACTGTACTGTTATAGGGTAATGCCATTTGGATTAAAGAACGCAGGAGCAACCTATCAAAGGCTGGTGACCAAAATGTTCAAGCACCAGATCGGCCAAACAGTGGAAGTCTACATCGACGACATGGTCGTGAAGACCAAGGAGCCAGAAAATCACCTCGCCGACCTAGCCGAGGTATTCAACATACTGAAATCATATCGGCTCCGACTCAACGCATCAAAGTGCGCGTTTGGGGTTGGATCTGGTAAGTTTCTGGGATACTTGGTAACAAGGAGGGGAATAGAGGCCAGCCCAGATCAGATCAGGGCAATCCTAGATCTACAGAGTCCAACCTCGGCAAAACAGGTTCAAATGCTCACTGGCAGGGCCGCAGCCCTAAACAGGTTCATAAGCCGAAGTTCAGACAAGTGCAAACCCTTCTTCAACCTGGTAAAGAAGATTGCAGACTTCCTGTGGACCGAAGAATGTGAGGCAGCTTTGGCCGATCTAAAAAAGTACATGATCACGGCTCCAGTCCTCTCGACACCTGAGCCGGGGAAAGAATTGTTTTTGTACTTGGCCGTGTCAGAACATGCGGTGAGTGCAGTACTTATCCGAGAAGAGCAGGGAGAACAAAAAGCTGTCTACTATGTGAGTAAGACCTTAGCCAGCGCAGAAACAAGGTACTTGCCACTGGAGAAGTTAATGTTGGCCTTAGTCATGGCCTCAAAGAAGTTGAACCATTACTTCCAAGCACACAAGGTTGTGATACTAACAGAGCATCCATTGAAATCCCTTTTACACCAAGGCGACTTAACGGGGAGAATTGCAAGGTGGGCAGTGGCCTTGGGCCAATATGACCTGGAATTCAGGCCAAGAACAGCAATCAAGGGCCAAGTTCTGGCTGACTTTGTGGCAGAGTTCACTCCGGAGTCCATCGAACGTCGGCCTCCATTAAGCCGAGATGAACCAGGTCCTAGCAAGCCAGAAGAATCCCAGCCGACAACAAAAGAGCAAAAGAAGGAAAAGCTCCGACCTTGCAGCATCTACATCGGCGATTCATTCAGACTCTACGTCGATGGAAGTTCAAACCGACGAGGAGCGGGAGCAGGAGTACTGCTGATATCCCCAGACGGAGAAATAATTGAACAATCCATCCGTTTGGGATTCAAGGCCTCAAACAATGAAGCTGAATACGAGGCATTAATTGCAGGACTAAAACTTGCAGCAGCAGCCGAAGCAGACGAGGTAATAGTTTTTTGTGATTCACAATTAATTATTAACCAATCAACAGGAGAATTTGCAGCCAGGGACGAAAGGATGTCGGCATATGCCAAAGAAGTAATCAGATTAGCCGAGTTATTTCAGAACTGCCGACTTCTTCAAGTTAGCCGAGATGATAACAGCCACGCCGACGCGTTGGCCAACCTGGCGAGTTCGATGCAGACTGGGAAGACGAGGACAATTATGATCGATTACATGTCGGGCCCGAGCATAGAACCACGGCACGCAAAGCAAGAGGCAATGTGCGTAGACATGGGGCCGAGCTGGATGGACGCAATCGTTGCATTCCTGAAAGAAGGAAAACTGCCAGAAGATCGCAAGGAAGCACACAAAGTCAGATTGAAGTCGGCAAGATTCAGCCTGACTGCGGACGGACATCTCTACAGAAGATCCTTCACTGGACCCCTATTAAGGTGCGTACACCCTCTTCAAGTTGATGATTTTTTATATGAAATTCATGAAGGGATTTGTGGAAGCCACACTGGGGGCAGATCATTAGCCCATAGGGCCATTACCCAAGGATACTGGTGGCCATATATGCAAAAGGATGCAGAAGCATATGTGAAGAAGTGTGAACCCTGTCAACGGTTTGCACCTTTGATTCATCAGCCTGCAGCCGACCTGAATCCAGTATCCAGCCCTTGGCCGTTCGCCCAATGGGGCATGAATCTGGTCGGACAGCTTCCCCAAGCAACTGGGCAGAGAAAATACTTGCTGGTGGCAACTGATTACTTCACAAAGTGGATAGAGGCAGAACCACTTGCTAAAATCCGAGATGTGGATGTCAAGAATTTTATATGGAAGAACATCATCACCAGATTTGGCATTCCCAGAGCCATTGTTGCCGACAACGGAACCCAGTTCGACAGCAAACTTATCAAGAATTTCTGTGCAAAATTCAAGATCAAGAACTACTTCTCAACACCAAGTTTCCCTCAAAGTAATGGGCAGGCAGAAGCTTCCAACAAAGTAATTCTGGACGGAATCAAGAAGAGGTTGCAGACAGCAAAAGGGAAGTGGGTAGATGAATTACCCAATGTGCTTTGGGCATACCGGACTACGCCGAGAAGATCAACTGGGGAATCTCCCTTTGCCATGGCATATGGCACAGAAGCAGTCATTCCACTGGAGGTCGGCATCCCAGGGATCCGAACCCAGGGAGTTGAAAATGGGACTAATGACATACTCTTAGCCCGAGATCTGGATCTTTTAGAAGAACGAAGAGAGAAGGCTGCAATTCAGCTTGCAGTGTACCAGCAACAACTTGCCAGAGCATACAACAAGAAGGTCAACCCAAGAGATTTTCAAATCGGCGACCTGGTCTTGAGGAAAGTGGTCGGCAACAAGAAAGATCCCAGAGAGGGCAAGCTCGGCCCAAACTGGGAAGGGCCTTACAGAATTACCTCGGTGCTAGGTAATGGAGCATATCGGCTTGAGGACAATGATGGTAAAGCATTGCCAAGGCCCTGGAACACCTGCAATTTGAAGTTTTTCTACCATTGAGATAATTATTACTCCTGGCCGATGACATATGATTGATGCTTGAAGACTTGAAAAATGAGAACCCAAGTGGAACTTAGGTTCACATTGGGGGCAGAGAAGATGCAAAGGAGCAGAGAAGATACAAAGCCTACCCCTTGTTGAAATTTGTCGCGATTTACAAGTAGGGTTTGGCCGAATAACAAAGCCTGCCAAATGTTAGTAGGTATGGCCGAATAACAAAGCCTACCACTTGTTGAAATTTGTAGCAATTTACAAGTTGGTTTGGCCGAATAACAAAGCCTACCACTTGTTGAAATTTGTAGCAATTTACAAGTTGGTTTGGCCGAATAACAAAGTCTACCATTTGTTGAAATTTGTAGCAATTTACAAGTTGGTTTGGCCGAATAACAAAGTCTACCACTTGTTGAAATTTGTAGCAATTTACAAGTTGGTTTGACCGAATACATAGCTTAGCTTCGCTTGTTGAAATTTGTAGCAATTTACAAGTTGAAGTTAAGCCGAGAAGATTCCTTAGCTTCGCTTGTTGAAATTTGTAGCAATTTACAAGTTGAAGTTAAGCCGAGAAGAATCCTTGACTTCACTTGTTGAAATTTGTAGCAATTTACAAGTTGAAGTTAAGCCGAGAAGAATCCTTGACTTCACTTGTTGAAATTTGTAGCAATTTACAAGTTGAAGTCAAGCCGAGATATTGTCATCAATGGAAATTCGCGCCAAGTCCAGCCGACATCAGTTGACAGGTTCATGTTTATTGTTTGATTCTTGTTGAAATTTATGGCAATTTATGTCAAGTATATCAGTGTTCATAACTCGAGTAAAGTTTATTGGTTGTATTAATCATTGTTGAAATATGTAGCAATCTACGATCCGACGTGAGACCATATGTTTACAAGTTGGTCAGGCCGACTACAAAGCTTAGCTTCGCTTGTTGAAATTTGTCGCAATTTACAAGTTGAAGTTTAGCCGAGATGCTTCCTTGGCTTCACTTGTTGAAATTTGTAGCAATTTACAAGTTCGAGTCAAGCCGAGATATTTGTTTCTCTTCGCTTGTTGAAATTTGTAGCAATTTACAAGTTGAAGGGAAGCCGATGTTATCGTTTACAAATTGAAGTTACATGTGGTCATCTGTTGAAATTTGCAACAATTTACAGGTTCAAATGAAAGCTAAGTATATTGTTTAAACCTTGTTGAAATTTGTAGCAATTTACAAGCAGATTACTGTTTAAAACATTTGATTATAATTTGAGAAAAGTTTGCTGTATATGATAATCCTTGTGAAGATCGCAGTAATTTACAAGAAGGTTGGATTGATATTACAGATTGAAGTTAAGCCGACGTGTTACCATCTGTTGAAATTTACAGGTTGAGGTAAATGTTAAGAATATAGTTTAAACACTTGTTAAAATTGGAGAAAATTTCACTGTTTATATTTGTTGAAATTCACAAGTAAAATTGACTGAGTTTGTTGAAACTATGGAAAGGCTTGCAGAGCTAACATTGAATAGTGTATGTTTTATACTTGTTGAAATTTATGAAAGAATGCAGGACAGTTTCTTGCCGAAGTAAAATTTTGCAGGTGTCGTGCCCGAGGTACGTTACCCCGAGGAGATTGTGCAAAGAAGGAAGAGTATGAAAATCATGCAAAATATTCTAAGTATAGAATCATTCAGAAGCAATAAGAAGAATTTGAAGACACAAGCATGCAGAAAGAAACAATTGCATAAAAGAAAGGCACTGTGGCCAAAGTAAAATTCTTGTTCACAAGTTTCAGAGAAGGCACTTCGGCCACAAAAGAGAGCTTACATAAAAAAGAAAACAAAGTACAAGAAATAGAAGAAAACAAAAAGCGTCAAGGTTGTCCTTCTTCAACTTGAACAGAAGGTTGGGCTAGAACCTCGGAAGGCTCTGGAAGAACCACCTCGGTGTCTTTTGGGTCCACAACCTCTGCATCTTTTTCAGCCAGAACCCCAGGTTCTTTATTTGCCACGACCTCGGATTGTTTGTCAGCTGCAACCTCAGCGTCAATCTCGGCTAAGGTTTCATCAACACTTCTCCCAATTAGAAGCATATCAGAAGACAGGCGAACTGAGCCAGCTTCCTTGGGTTGCTTCTCAATCTCTTCATCCCCAGTGAGGTCCAAAATTTGGTCGATCTTGGGAGGAGCTTTGGCCTTCCTCACCAGGGCTTCATCTTTATCTTTATCTTCATCTTCAGCCTCGGCTTCAGACTCAGATTCATCTTCGCTTGGAGGAAGAGGACAAGGAAGACGCATGGCCTTTGTCTTTCGCCATGGCGAGTCAGCTGGAACATCAAGCTGTTTGGCCATAGCATTCCAACCTAGGACGAATCCTTTGTTGCAAGCTTGCTTGACCTGAAGCTTGTAGTCTTCAGCGACGTCGTCCATGCCTTGAATGTAGGCAGCATCAATTTCAGCCTTTTTCGTGGCCAGAGCATCCCTAAGCTCTTTCTCGGCTTCAGCCTTCTTAGCCTCGGCTTCCTTTTTCTCGGCCTCGGCTACTTTCTTGACGTTTACAGCAGCCTCAGCTTTTTGCAGAGCAAGTGATTGGGCCTTTGTAGCTTCTGCAGCCTGATCTTCCAGCCTTTTCATTTTTAGTTCGTTGGCCCTATTTTGTTTATGAAGAAGAGCAAACTCCTTCTCCAGGTCTTCCAACTTCTTCCCAGTCTCAAAGGCCTGCATGGAGAAGGTATGGGCGTGTTGGATGGCCTGGAAGAATACAAGGCAAAGGTTATTATAAGTATTTCAAAATTTTACAAGTATAAAAGACAAATTATCAACTTCAAAGACTTACTTGGACTGAATGCTGTAACATGAGGGCGTAATTCTCATAGCCGCTCTTCTTTTCGTTCTTCATCATGTCGCCCTCAAGAAGGACAGCAGTGCTAAGTGCCACGCCAATTTCGACATCGGCCGCACTTTCGTTGGTATACACTGGCCTGTCCTCAAGAGTTACTTTGGGTTCCCAGGGAACTTTGGCAACCCTGGAACCCGAAGTTGAGGCAGATGTAGACCTTGGCTTCTTTTGCTGAGTGGCCCCTGATGGCTGGGCTTCAGCAGGTCTCTTTGCGGGAGCCAAAGTGATCTTCTCGGCCAGTTTGGAGATTGGCAGGGCCTCTTCAACCTCTGCGTCATCCACAGTAGCCTTCGCCTTTGGTTGGGCCTTCTTGACCCTCTTTTGTTTTGGCGGAGGCACAGTTTGGGGAGGTGCATCATCCATGTCGTCTGGAAGATCGGCCAAGAGGTTCAGCACCACTTTCTTTGGTTTTTCCATCTCGGCTGTTTTAATCAGTCTTCGTCGTCGTTTCAAAGTTGGTGCCGAAGTTGAAGGAAGATCGGCTGGCTCAGACGTGGAGGCAGCCTGTTCAGTAGAAGCAGTTGATTGAGAGGCGCTCCTCTTCTTCTTCTTCGGAACGTCGGCTAATTTGGATTTGTGTGTGGGGATGAAATTCAGCAACAGTGGAGCTTTTCGTTGCTGAAGTGGAAGGTCCAAGAGCTTCTTCAGGTCTTTTCCAGGGTGATAGGACTGGCGGAAGCCCTTGGGAGGCTTGCGAACGTCTGCAAAAAAGAAACACAATATCAGAAACGGGCAAATTTTTTTGAAAAATTGATTAAAGCAACAGTTAAGAAGTTAACACAGGGATCTTACCCTTGCCCTCTCTGACCGTTCGAGGAAGAGGGAATAGATGAACTTCTTCATCTGGGCCAAATTCCCAGTTTCCAGAAGCAATCAAGTAATCATCTCCAGCCCCTTTATTGGAGTCTGGAAGGTCGGCTACGATCTTAAACTCAGTGGACCTCGGCTTGAGGTAATAGACAAAACCTTTTTCCTTAAGGTTCAGGGCACACATGGTATAGCAATACTGGATGTCGGCAAGAGTGATCCTAACACTCTTCTGTCGAGCTAAGGTTATTATACCAATAAGCGTTCTATAAGCGTTAATGGTGAGTTGCATGGGATTGAGGGTGTAGTAATGAAGAACTTCACGGAAGAGGGGATCTAAAGGAAACCTAAGTCCACATTGGACAAAGGCCACTACAGGAAAAGGCATCTTATCACCATCGGGCATAATGGAGTCTTTGTCCCCAGCTAGTCTGAGTTGGACATCCTCTGGGATGGAAAATTCTCGCCTAAAATATTCTAGTTTGGTGGGGGTGTTCACTCTATCTCCCCACACACCCATTGTATTGATATACGAGTACTAGGCTACAGAAACAGGGTACTTTCGAAGGGTTCTGAGGACCTCGGCTTAAACCTAAGGACAAATTATTTCAATTTTTCCTAAGGATTAATGGTTCTACAGCAAATCCCAAACCTAAATCTACGAAGAATGAGAATGAAAGGCAGAAATCTGGAAAACAGAAAAGTAAAAATGAAGAAGTCTCAGATTCAGGAACACGAGAGAATGGAAGACCAAAAACAGAAATGAAACGGTGCAAGTGTTCGCAGCATAAATGAAATCATGAGATACATGATTCACAAATCAGATGCAGCACAATCAAGCGACAAGAAATTTCAGAAAGCAAGCAAGAACTGGAAAAGAGGGGAACGATGGCTTACCAGAAGAGTTGAAGCCGAGATGAATGGCGCCGAACTAAAAGAGCTTCAGAGTTTCGCAGAAATGGCAAATGGAGGCAGCTGCAGAGCTTCGAGCAAGGGCAATGGAGGATTCGAAAGAGAAGGAGCTTCGGAGAGAGGGAGAAAACAAAGGAATTCGAAATGTAAAAGTGAAAGGAGAGAGAAAAGGGGAAATGTTTTGTCAAAATTGGAAAAGGCGGCAAAACTGCAATAATTACGCCTAGGGCAACGCAGGCGTCAGACGGCGCAGCAGTGAAACGACAGCCTATGGGCGCGTCACCAGCACGCAGCAATGGGAATTAAACACGACATTGGAATAGTTGTAAAGCGATGTATGACAGCTCATGCGCGTATGAGAGCCGATCTGAATTTGAAGAAGATATGGCAGCCTGAAGTGAATTACCTCGGCTAGAAGTTCTGAAGCCGAGGTACGAGAAAGAAGTTCAAATGTAAGTTCCATCACCTCAGTTTGCCGAGGTAATAGAACTTAGGGGGCAGTTGTGGGGATATATTTCTGGGACTCAACACGTGGCAAGGGAATGCCGACGTGTCACACGAGGTGCTACATATCACAGTAAAGTATTGCTGAGTTATTCCAGTAGGGCCGAGGTAAATCTCAGAAGACACCTTAGTTCGGGGTAAAGGCCTCTAACCTCGGCTTAACATACAGAGGCCGAGCTACCTGCAGAAGAGTAAGCCGAGGTTGATATTATATAATGTTATCTTGATTAGGTGGATGTCAAGCCTAGTAAAGATAGCCACGAGGCCATTATCTCACCAACAAGCTTGCCTCGAGGCCATGTGAAGTAGCCATGAGGCCACCAGCAGTCATCAACAGCTTTCACCTGGAAAGCTGCCAAAAGTGCTACAGTGCGCTGGCAATACAGCTCAAAAGCTGGGAACTACTCCATCTCTATTCCGGTGTATAAATAGAGATGGAGGATATCAATTCAGGGGGCATTCGATTCAGGTTGGAACTAAGAGAGAACAAGTTAATTATAGCACTTTCAATTACGAGTTTGGAGACTTTTACTGTGAGAGTAAACTGTAATTCTTATTATTACTCATAGTGAAAAAACCTCGGCACTCCCGTGGACGTAGGCATTCTTTGCCGAACCACGTTAAAACCTTCTTGTATTTGTGTTATTGCTTGTGCCATCTATTCTGCCTGTGTTTCTACCGCTGAATCACTAAGTCGTGGCAGTGTGGTCAGAAAATCTCCCACACACCTTCCATCTAGATTTTAGATTGGAATGTGTTGTTTGGGTCCGTAGGCTTATTATAGGTCCCGTTTTAATAATATGAAATGTTCATTTTATAGAGCACTTTGTGTATTTCATTCACACAAAAAATTAGATCGAAACAAATAAACAAACCAGAAAACAAAACCAAAGAAGACTTACTGCAGGAGAACCAGTATCATCAAGAATGCCAGAAGCACCAGAAGCATAGTTGACACCATGAATGATCCTACTCCCCTTTGTTGTTGGATTGGTGAATGGTGGAATATACGAAGGAAGGTTGAGTAGATCACCCAAAAGGTCAATCACATTCTTGCCATTAGTAAATCTTCCAGAAGGACCAAGAGGGAAGTCTACTCCATATGGCAAGTAATCAGCCTTGGCCATTGATTCTTGGAGATAGTTGTTGTTTCCATTGTCAACCAGTGAGCTCCCAAACACAAACATTCCTTTGATCTTAGTACCATCTTCTTTCTCTCCTACCCTACTACTACTACTACTACTACTACATGGAGATGGAAGGAAACAAGCAAGGAGAGAGAAGGATAACAGGAGAAGATTTGGGGAAGTCTTTCTAGCCATCATAATGTTGAAAAGGTGGTATTGCAAAACTGAGGAGAGGGAAGGGGTTTTTATAGGAAGCCAACTCATCAACCCATCCACCAACAATGAGAATATATTTTATTTAACAAAATGTGTCATTCAATTAGGCTGATGTGGTGTATTTCTTCACTTATTATTTGTTACATAATAAATGTGAGATATGAATAGTCATTTTGTGATTTGTTTGAAATATTAAGTATTGAATGAGTAAGGATTTCCGGTCCCCAAATATTTATGTCCTCCTGTCTCAAATTACTCACAATCATTGGATGTGCCTTGAGATTTTCAAATTTTGGGATTCTCATATGATCCAATAATTATGAGTGATTTGGGACAGGGGGACAGGAATATTTGAGGACAGGAAATCCTTGAGTGTATTCAATCATATTAAAAAGTCAAAATATACATTTATTGAGAATATCCCAAACCAACCCTAAATTCTGATTCTAGCATCTCTCCACACATTGCTATGTGATTAAAATTTAAAATTTGTAAATTATACTCATTTTGGGGGAAAATGACATTACATTAAATTTAAATCTATATTATATAATGTTTGACATAATAATTTTGAGTACATAATACATTTTGGAAAAAAAAAAAAAAAAAACCTTATTGGTAGAACACTTAAAATAGGATTCAATACAAATTTTATTAAAAAAATAAAATTTATTAGTAATTTCCCGACAAAAATAAACTTTAAAAAAGTGAACAAAACACTTACCTGAGATACACAGGACTCACATAACTATGGGACCAACCCCTTAATTGCTCTGTAATTTTTTATTTTCTTTTTTGAATTGGTTTATATGTATGCTGCCTTATTACCATTTAAACCTACAAAATATATAAGTTCGATCTTATATATGGGCTAGATTTCTCTTAAATTTAAATTTGAACATGATTGTCATATTTAGAAGCATAAAACTCATTATATATCTCATTTCAATTATCTAGACGTTAATTTTGTAAGATTTTTTGTGTATGTTATTCATGAAAAAGATTAAATAAATTGGATAATCATAATATTTTTATTTTATGATTTATGTCTTTAAAAAATGAATGGCCTATTTTAAAATATATATATATATATATATTTTCAGAAACTAAGATAATAAAATGAAGGGCAAATTACATATACCCCCCTCGATATTTAGCAAAATTACAGATATTCCCCTGAGGTTTGAGAAATTACAGATACCCCCTGAAGGTACTATTTGCATAACAAATTAGGGGGTAAATTGTTATGAAAATATAAACCTCAGGGGGCAATTTGTTATGAAAATATAAATCTCAGGGGGTATTTGTAATTTTCGAAACCTCAGGGAGGTATCTGTAATTTAGCTAAACCTCGAGGGAGGTATATGTAATTTGCCCTAAAATGAAAATATTACAATTATGAAATCAATCTAATTTTTTTCATAAATAATATATACAAAGTATTTTATAAATTAAACAATCAGATTATTAAAACAAAATTCAACATGAGCGCACAAGCCCGAACATAATGATCATGTTCAAATTTGGTGCAACTCTATTTTGATTAATGCCATGTTTAGATATTGGAATAGGGAAGTAATAACTTTTTATTTTATTTTATTTTATGTTTGAGTAAAATGAAAAAAGAAAAAATGTAAATATTAATCAAAATATCCATTTGCTGTTTTATTTTTTTATTTTGACAAATATAAAATTTAGAAATAATTTTAAAGCAGGTGGATTGTCTTCGGTCTACAATCTAGATTGGAGGGCGCTATTTGGGCCCGTAGAGATCACTATGGGTCCCATTTCAGTAATCCGAATAATTTCTTTTGTTAAAAACTTTGTGTATTTTATCCACAAAGAAAATTAAGTTGATTTAATAATCGTAACATTTTCAAATTATCGCGTTTGTTATAAAAAAAAAGAAAAAAAAAAGGAATTAATTACCTAAAAGTCCTATATAAGGTTTTTTAAGGAAAAATTAGTCTAAGGTCCCTCTCTTATTTTTAGTAATAGAAGGGATCCACAATATTATTTTATGATGTCTAAGGTTCCTCAACCCCACACCCATATATTACAGAGAAATTTGACTCTATCAAATCAAACCTCATTTGTCCTTGTCTCTGTCTCAGTGTAATAACCCTCACCACTGAATACCGATTAACTACCGAATACTGCTAAACTGAGACTGATTATGATAAGTAATGAATCAACGGAAATACTGAACTGACTGACTGGAAACTGGAACTGAATTGACTGAGTATATATGTTATTTTGCATATCTATCTGTTTGTCGTTTAATTATCTGTTTGTATTTTTATGTTTAAACTGTTAATTGAAGGCCTTATCGGCGGCCGAACCCGATATCGATTGAAGTTCTATGGTCGTTAGAATTAATGTGATTTTATGGTGTAATTATCTGAAATGTGATTTGGTATGATTTAATTAGATTAAAATAAGCTAAATTGTAAGTTGGTTTTAATTACAACTTTGCCATTTTGAGTGGGCCACTATCTAACATCTATAGGAGCCTTATTACACTTGAACCAAACATTTCATCAGCTCATTTTGAACACCACAACCGACCAAGAGAGAGAGAAAGTGAGAGTAGTAATTCAACATAGAGAATTGGCTTGAATCTTGAGGAATTGAAAGTTGAAGTGCATCATTAAGCTCCCTCACCTTGTAATTGAAGCTCTACGTAAGGAATTTAACCTCTCATTGTTGTGTTTAAGCTTGTTCATGCCTAGTTCTTGTATCCTTAGTGATTTGAGCCTTGAATTGGTCCATATATGTCAAATTGGAGCCTAGCTCTTGCATGCATGCCTTTAATTTGAAGTTTTGAAGTTGTCTTTCATGGCAAATGTTGCATGCATGTTCATGTTAATGTTTAGGACCATGATTTCATCTTGTTTTTGAAAAGAATTGGCTCATTTGAGCTAGTATTGAAGCTTTGAATTGCTTAAAGTTCATGCATGTTCATTTGAAATCATGTTCATGAAATTTGGGATGGAAATTGGATTTAATTGATCTTCCTCTGGGCCTTGATTTTACAAATTGAGCTTTGAATCATGTTATTCCATGTATCTACAAGTGTTTTCCAAGAAATGGGCCCAAAGGAATTGATTTTGATGCATTTGTGTTTGATTTTGAACTTGGAGCTCGAATCTGGATTTTTCAGATTTTGGTCTTTCGCTCGAGCGGGGAGAATGGCGCTCGAGCGGGAAATTCGTGCTCCCAGTACTTTACACTGTTTTACAGTCCGCTCGAGCGGGGTAATTGGTGCTCGAGCGGGACCTTGTGTCTCACGCTCGAGCGGCTATCGAGCGCCCTATCGAGCGTGATTTTCATCAATCCAGTACTTTTGACTGTTTTGCAGACCGCTCGAGCAGGGTAAGTTACGTTTGAGCGGGAACCTTTGTCTGCATGTCCGCTCGAGCGGAGTGACCTACGCTCGAGCGGGACTCTGTTTTCTGAAAGTTCTGAAAATGTTTTCTAAGTGCATCTTTGCATCCTCATCCCATCCTAGGCATTCTTAGGCCTAGTTTAAGACATCTTAATGAGGATATAGATGTAGAACACACCGAGGCAAATTAGGGATTAAGTTATTATTCTTCCCAACTGTGTAGCTTAGTGTGTGTTCAATCTGTATACTGTGTAAGGTTGGCATTCCGAGGAGACGCTCTAGCTTACTATAGCACAGAACTCTGTGAGTAACAATTGTGTAAAGATATGTTCAAAATGATTATCTTCTGAATACTGAACTGAACTGTTTACTGAACTGATATTGTTTACTGAACGAATGTATGTCCTATATTCTGACTGTACTGTGGCATCCTTAGCACCTGCTATTTACTGTTACTGTTACAGAGATCTCTGTCGGTTCCCTCGTGGAACCACTACTGTTTACTGATTGATGGCCATCATTACTGTTCGGTCTTTAAGACCTACTGCTTACTGTACTGTTATGCTAATGGATGTACCACATATGACTGATTGACTGAAAGACTGAAAGACTGAAATACTGATTTAATGAACTGTTTTCATTACTGTAAGGACATTCATTCTAAACCTCTTTACTCATTACGTTATTCACTAGGCTTTAGCACACTGCTCATACATATATGTAGGTGTACAGGCACCAGACCGGAGCTAGAAGCGTCGTGGTAAACTCCAGTTTTGTCAAGCCAACCACTGTGCCTCACTGCGAGGTTTCGAGCCTGCCAAGCTATGGCTTAGGGGTGTTTTTATTTCCCCGTATGTCTTTGTACTGTTTTTGTAATACTGTATAGACCGTATTGCACTGTTAAATAGGGATTCGGTCCTTGCTCTGACTGGTTGTATATATTGTACCTACTGTTTATCTCTGACTGTAGAAATGTATGAAAAATCTTTTTGGCATACAGACTGTCACAGCTCATTGGACATTGTTTATTTACTGTATTGGCTTCCGCCATGCCCCTGTACTCTGTATTACTGTATTACTATTAAGCAGGCCTTCGGTAATCTCGGATTACTGGCCGGTGACGGTGCTAAACCCATAGGGGCGGGTTTGGGTCGTGACAGAGTGGTATCAGAGCGATACTTACCACGAGTTATACCGCACACACGTGTCCAAATGAGCTATAGGGTGTCTTAGAAAAGTAATAGGGCATTACATGAGCATGATAAGTGTGTGGTTATGACATGACTGAATGTATGCTAATGTGTTAACCTGTTTAAAGAAATGACTGCCTATGTTGATAACTGTTACAACTGTTATAACTGCCTATAGTGAAATGGATAATGCAAATGAATCTGAATCCTCATCCACTGAGGCAAGATTGGCAAGAATGAAAAGAATGATGGAACTGATAACTGCAAGACTACAGCAACAACAGAATCAACAGCCCCCACCTCCTCCTCCGGTACAGCCAGAACAGAATGTGAATGTTAATGATGAGGACATAATTGCTCTTACCCAGAAGTTCAGTAAAATGAAACCACCATCCTTCCAGGGAGGTCTCGAACCGTTAAAGGCTGAAGCTTGGGTGCTTGAAATAGAAAAGTTGTTTGAAGTGTTTCCGTGCTCGGAGGCACACAAAGTACTGTTAGCTACCTTCACCTTGCAAGAAGACGCTAGAAGGTGGTGGATGCTAGTCCGTGACACCAACACTGTAGTGACTTGGGCTCAGTTTAAGGAGTCCTTCTTTGAAAAGTATTTTCCCCAATGTGTCAGGGACAGGAAAGTAACTGAGTTTGAATAGCTGAGGCAGGGTACAATGTCTGTTGCTGAATATGAAGCAAAGTTCACCGAGCTAGCTAGATATGCACCACATATGGTAGACACTGACTACAAGAAGGCCAGAAAGTTTGAAGGAGGCCTTAATGTGGTAATACTTGACAGAATAAGTGTTTTAAAGCTACCGACCTATGTAGGTGTTCTTGACCGAGCATTGATGGCTGAGTCGAACATCGAAGCAGTGAAACAATCTAAATCACCAACGTCTGAATGGCGTGGTAAACGGCAGGGTTTTAAGTTCAAGAAAGGCAAGAACAACCCGCTGAACAAAAAGCAAAATATAGGGTCAACGACTACATCTAGTCAAGGGAACCGTTCCATTCCGCCCTGTTTTGAATGTGGTAAGAATCACAAGGGAGTTTGTTATAAAATTTCTGGTGCTTGTTACAGGTGTGGCAAGGTGGGCCACATGGTGAAAGATTGCCCCTCTGCACCTCAGGGCAATAGCAAAGCTACACCCAGTGTGGCGGCATCAACTGTTACACCAAAACTGAACCTTAAAGCTACCAGGAAAGAGCCTATGAGGCAGGGCCGAGTGTTCGCCCTAGTACCGGGAGACGTACAAAATACCGAGACCGTAGTGTCAGGTATCCTCTCTATTTGTATTCAAAATGCATATGTACTGATTGATTCGGGATCTACACATTCTTATGTATCGCATGCTTTTTCACGGAAATTGAATAGACCCTTAGAACCCATGAATTACTTGTTAGCTATATCTTCACCTGTTGGGGGATCTGTGACATGTGCATTTATGTATCCTGCTTGTGAGATCATTGTTGGGGATATGCATCTGTTTATTGATTTACTGCCATTGAACATTGATCACTTTGATGTAATATTGGGGATGGACTGGTTAACGAAATATCATGCCACCATAGACTGTGTAACGAAACAAGTAGTTTTTCGTCCACCTAGTTTGCCCGAATTTATGTTTAATGGGAGTGGAGTAGTACCTCATCCGTATTTGATTTCATCTGTGAAAGCTGTTAAATTGATTAGAAAGGGGTGTAAAGGATATCTGTGTTCTGTATTGACTGTATCTACTGATGATAATGCTAATGTGAACAGTGTTCCCATAGTCAGAGAGTTCCCAGATGTTTTTCTAGATAATCTGCCAGGGGATTTGATTGACAGGGAAATTGAATTCACCGTTGATGTGATTCCGGGAACACAGCCAGTATCTAAAGCTCCTTACCGAATGGCTCCAACTGAACTGAAAGAGTTGAAAGTGCAACTGCAAGAACTGTTATACAAAAAGTTTATCAAGCCCAGTACTTCGCCATGGGGCGCTCCTGTTCTGTTTGTAAAGAAGAAATACGGCTCACTGAGACTGTGTATTGACTACCGTGAACTGAACAAGGTAACTGTGAAAAACAAATACCCATTACCTCGTATTGATGACTTATTTGATCAGTTACAGGGTGCTCAAGTGTTTTCTAAGATCGATCTCAGATCCGGATATCACCAATTGAAAGTTAAACCAGAAGACATTGATAAAACTGCTTTTCGAACGAGGTATGGACATTATGAATTTTTAGTTATGCCCTTCGGAGTTACCAATGCACCAGCTGCATTTATGGACCTCATGAACAGAATTTTTAAACCATACCTTGATGACTTTATTGTTGTGTTCATAGATGACATACTAATTTATTCCAAAAGTATGGAGGAACATGAACATCATCTGAGACTTGCCCTACAGACCCTAAGAGAACATAAACTTTATGCTAAACTGTCTAAATGTGAATTTTGGCTTGATCATGTTATGTTTTTGGGGCATGTTGTTAGCAAAGATGGAATTTCTGTTGATCCGCAGAAAATTGAAGCTGTAGTGAACTGGCCTAGACCAACAAATGTGACAGAAGTCCGAAGCTTTTTAGGATTGGCTGGATATTACAGAAGATTTGTCAAAGATTTCTCCAAAATTGCCTTACCATTGACTCAACTGACACAGAAGGGGATATCATTTGACTGGACTGACCAAAGGGAATCAGCGTTCCAAGAGTTGAAAACTTGATTGGTGACTGCACCGGTTCTTACCCTACCTTCAGGTACGGACGGTTATACTGTTTTTAGTGATGCTTCTCATAAGGGTTTGGGGTGTGTTTTAATGCAGAATGGGAGAGTGATTGCTTATGCTTCCCAACAATTGAGACCGCATGAAAAGAACTACCCGACCCATGACCTGGAACTTGCTGCAGTAGTATTTGCCCTAAAAATATGGCGTCACTACCTATATGGGGCAACATGTGAAGTATACACCGACCACAAGAGTCTGAAATATTTCTCCACACAGAAAGAATTGAACATGAGACAACGGAGATGGCTAGAACTGATTAAAGATTATGACTTACAGATTTTGTACCATCCCGGAAAAGCCAACACCGTTGCCTGTGCATTGAGTCGGAAATCGATTGGGAGCTTAGCCTGTTTGCTCACTGTACAGAAAGAGTTGCTTTGTGACCTTGAAAAATCTGAAATTGAAATTGTTTTGTGGGAACAAGGTGGAACCTTAGCTGCTATTTTTGCTCAACCGGCACTGATTGAGGAAATTAAAGAGAAACAGCAACTGGATGACTTCTTGAAAAAGATCATCGAAGAAAGGGAATCCAAACCGAAACCGGGTTTCAAATTTGAAAATGATGTACTGAAATTTCAAGAAAGGTTGTGTGTACTGAATGATACCGAACTGAAAAGAAGAGTTCTGCAGGAGGGCCACAATTCAAAATTTTCTATCCATCCTGGAAATACGAAAATGTATCAAGACTTGAAACTGAATTTTTGGTGGCCGGGAATGAAGAAAGAAATTGCTGACTTTGTATCGAAATGTCTTCATTGCCAACAAGTCAAAGCTGAACATCAACGACCTGCAGGTTTATTGCAGCCCTTACCAATACCGGAGTGGAAATGGGAACATATTACCATGGATTTTATCGTTAGATTGCCTCGCTCCCGTAAAGGTATGGACTCGATTTGGGTTATCGTTGATAGACTGACTAAATCTGCTCACTTCCTACCTGTTAAGACAATTTATAATGCGGACAAATTGGCTATACTCTATATTGATGAAATTGTTAGACTGCATGGAGTGCCTGTGTCCATTGTTTCTGACAGGGATTCGAAGTTTACATCGAGGTTTTGGCAAAGCCTACAGACTGCATTGGGAACTGAACTGAGACTGAGTAGTGCCTATCATCCTCAGACAGATGGCCAGTCAGAAAGGACCATCCAGACTCTGGAGGATTTATTGAGAATGTGTGTCCTTGATTTTCAGGAAAATTGGGAAAACTATTTGCCCTTAGCTGAATTCGCCTACAACAGCAGTTATCATTCAAGTATTGGTATGGTGCCATTCGAGGCATTGTATGGCAAAAAATGTAGATCTCCAATCTGCTGGGCAGAAGTTGGAGATGGGCCTTTGCTTGGGCCCGAGATTGTATATGAAACGACTGAGAAAGTAAAACTGATACAACAGAGACTGAAGACTGCACAGAGCTGGCAGAAAAGTTATCCAGATGTTAGAAGACGAGATAGAAAATACGAAGTGGGTGATCACGTTTTTGTGAAAGTGACACCAACGAAAGGCCAGACTCGTTTTGGAGTCAAAGGCAAGTTAGCGCCGAGATATGTCAGGCCGTATGAGATTATTGAGAAAATCAATCCGGTGGCGTATCAAGTTGCGCTTCCTCCTGAAATGGAGCATATGCATAACGTCTTCCACATTTCGATGTTGAGAGATTACCTCCGGGATCCTTTTCATGTGATTGAGCCTACTCGGGTAGTGTTGAGTGATGACTACACTTACGAGGAACGGCCTATACAGATTGTAAACAGACGGATCAAGAAACTGAGAAACAAAGAGATCCCGTTAGTGAAAGTTGACTGGCAAAATCATGGTGGCGTATATGCCACTTGGGAAAGGGAGGATGACATGGCTAAGAGATATCCTGAACTGTTTCCACTGAATCCTATTTTCTTCTAGAATGAAGGTAATTCGAGTTTAGAGGACTAAACTCTTTATAAGGAGGGGAGACTGTAATAACCCTTACCACTGAATACCGATTAACTACCGGATACTACTAAACTAAGACTGATTATGATAAGTAATGAATCAATGGAAATACTGAACTGACTGACTGGAAACTGGAACTGAATTGACTGAGTATATATGTTATTTTGCATATCTATCTGTTTGTCGTTTAATTATCTGTTTGTATTTTTATGTTTAAACTGTTAATTGAAGGCCTTATCGACGGCCGAACCTGAAATCGATCAAAGTTCTATGGTCGTTAGAATTAATGTGATTTTATGGTGTAATTATCTGAAATGTGATTTGGTATGACTTAATTAGATTAAAATAAGCTAAATTGTAAGTTGGTTTTAATTACAACTTTGCCATTTTGAGTGGGCCACTATCTAACATCTATAGGAGCCTTATTACACTTGAACCAAACATTTCATCAGCTCATTTTGAACACCACAACCGACCAAGAGAGAGAGAAAGTGAGAGTAGTGAATTCAACATAGAGAATTGGCTTGAATCTTGAGGAATTGAAAGTTGAAGTGCATCATTAAGCTCCCTCACCTTGTAATTGAAGCTCTACGTAAGGAATTTAACCTCTCATTGTTGTGTTTAAGCTTGTTCATGCCTAGTTCTTGTATCCTTAGTGATTTGAGCCTTGAATTGGTCCATGTATGTCAAATTGGAGCCTAGCTCTTGCATGCATGCCTTTAATTTGAAGTTTTGAAGTTGTCTTTCATGGCAAATGTTGCATGCATGTTCATGTTAATGTTTAGGACCATGATTTCATCTTGTTTTTGAAAAGAATTGGCTCATTTGAGCTAGTATTGAAGCTTTGAATTGCTTAAAGTTCATGCATGTTCATTTGAAATCATGTTCATGAAATTTGGGATGGAAATTGGATTTAATTGATCTTCCTCTGGGCCTTGATTTTACAAATTGAGCTTTGAATCATGTTATTCCATGTATCTACAAGTGTTTTCCAAGAAATGGGCCCAAAGGAATTGATTTTGATGCATTTGTGTTTGATTTTGAACTTGGAGCTCGAATCTGGATTTTCCAGATTTTGGTCTTTCGCTCGAGTGGGGAGAATGGCGCTCGAGCGGGAAATTCGTGCTCCTAGTACTTTGCACTGTTTTACAGTCCGCTCGAGCGGGGTAATTGGTGCTCGAGCGGGACCTTGTGTCTCACGCTCGAGCGGCTATCGAGCGCCCTATAGAGCGTGATTTTCACCCATCCAGTACTTTTGACTGTTTTGCAGACCGCTCGAGCGGGGTAAGTTACGCTCGAGTGGGAACCTTTCTCTGCATGTCCGCTCGAGCAGAGTGACCTACGCTCGAGTGGGACTCTGTTTTCTGAAAGTTCTGAAAATGTTTTCTAAGTGTATCTTTGCATCCTCATCCCATCCTAGGCATTCTTAGGCCTAGTTTAAGACATCTTAATGAGGATATAGATGTAGAACACACCGAGGCAAATTAGGGATTAAGTTATTATCCTTCCCAACTGTGTAGCTTAGTGTGTGTTCAATCTGTATACTGTGTAGGGTTGGCATTCCGAGGAGACGCTCTAGCTTACTATAGCCCAGAACTCTGTGAGTAACAATTGTGTAAAGATATGTTCAAAATGATTATCTTCTGAATACTGAACTGAACTGTTTACTGAACTGATATTGTTTACTGAACGAATGTATGTCCTATATTCTGACTGTACTATGGCATCCTTAGCACCTATTGTTTACTGTTACTGTTACAGAGATCTCTGTCGGTTCCCTCGTGGAACCACTACTGTTTACTGATTGATGGCCATCATTACTGTTCGGTCTTTAAGACCTACTGCTTACTGTACTGTTATGCTAATGGATGTACCACATATGACTGATTGATTGAAAGACTGAAAGACTGAAATACTGATTTAATGAACTGTTTTCATTACTGTAAGGACATTCATTCTAAACCTCTTTACGCATTACGTTATTCACTAGGCTTTAGCTCACTGCTCATACATATATGTAGGTGTACAGGCACCAGACCGGAGCTAGAAGCGTCGTGGTAAACTCCAGTTTTGTCAAGCCAACCACTGTGCCTCACTACGAGGTTCCGAGCCTGCCAAGCTATGGCTTAGGGGTGTTTTTATTTCCCCGTCTGTCTTTGTACTGTTTTTGTAATACTGTATAGACTGTATTGCACTGTTAAATAGGGATTCGGTCCCTGCTCTGACTGGTTGTATATATTGTACCTACTGTTTATCTCTGATTGCATAAATGTATGAAAAATCTTTTTGGCATACAGACTGTCACAGCTCATTGGACATTGTTTATTTACTGTATTGGCTTCCGCCATGCCCCTGTACTCTGTATTACTGTTAAGCAGGCCTTTAGTAATCTCGGATTACTGGTCGGTTACGGTGCTAAACCCATAGGGGCAGGTTTGGGTCGTGACACTCAGTCTCTCTCTACCAACTTCTCTATTCTTAGATGGGAGACAATAAGTGCAAACGAGGTTGAAAGTCCAAAAATCAACTCCCCAAAACCCTAGATTTCCTAACCACCACTACTGTTGCTGGTGACGGCATTGGCGGCGCCTCTTCTTCCTATATTTATTTAATTCGAATGAAAAGCCAATGAATGGACAATACCTGATGATAATGATGTCCTAATAGCAACACTGAAGGCAAATTTGACTTTCTCGGACTTGGTGTTCAGTCCTAGCTCAGATTTGCTATTCTTCTCTTACATACTGTAAATTATGTTTTCAAACTCATCCAATTTCTTCAACAATTCTTCTAATCTCTTTGTTTCTTCATTGATAGACTAATCAACTTCATTGATCTGTCGTGAATCAATTTCGACTGTTCTCTCTTGTAAATTAGCAAACAACGATTCAAGTGTACTCAAACCAGAGCACTCATCAATAGATAACTTGAGAAGAAGCGATTCAAAGCAATTTTCTTGGTCAGATTTAAACTCAAACACTTGATCTGCGTTCTTTCTTGAGTATAAAGTTGATGTGTCAAAAACGATTTTGAATGCTTTAAGGTCCTCAAAGGAATGATGATAATGATGATGAGACTGCTCGTTTTCTTTAGTGTTGTTTGTGTTTGACGAAATTAGTCTTTGTCCTGAAGATGATTGGAAACGATGAATCCATCTTTCTTCCCGCCGGACATATCAAACCGAAGAGCTATAAGCGTTGTCAATGAGCCATTGTGTTCGCTATTGGGACTGAATGCAATATTGGTAAGAATTTCACTATCTATTGTTTATTGTGTGAATTGTTGAATTGTTTTGATAGGTATACATTTTGTAGTAGAATTATTGGATAAGCTATGCCAGAGGCTTTCTTCACAGAGAAATTTGTGAAGAAAGTTAGAGAAATTCTCTGTGAACAAAGTCAGAAAAATTTCAATTTTTTATGAACAAAATCAGAGAAATTTGTGAACAAAACTAGAGAAATTTCAATTTTCTTTGGATTTCTCTGGTTTGAACTCAGAAAAATTTTAATTTTCTCTGGTTTGAACCTAAAGTAATTCTCTATATGTACTTTTTCTAGCCTTGCTAGAATCTGTAGACTAGAATCCAAAATCTCTAGACTAGAATCTAGAGAAATTCTCTGGCCTTTCCAAAATTTTTCTGGAGAAAAATTTTATGGAAAGAAATTCTTTAGGAAGTCCAGAGAATTTTTTTGGATCGAATTTTCTCTAGATCGATATTGAGGGACCTTAGATATTATGAAAATATTGAATGTCTTTTATGTTATAAAATCTTAATACTACGGATCCTAAAAGAAATTCTCATTTTTTAAACCAATAAGTCCTATTTAGTAAAACTAAGAATATTATCAATGTTTCTCAATTTTTAAAACTAAGAACATTATGAATTTTGCATAGTAATATTCAAGATAATTGTTTCACTAACTGATGAAAAAAAAAAAAAAAACAGAGCATGAGATTAAATGTTTTTTCCCTTTTACTTATTGGTTTGATTCAACTATCTAATAAAACCGAGAACATTGACAGTTTTTTCCAGTCTTAAAACTAAGAAATTATTAGTTTTTTTTTTCCTTCTAATTTTGCACATCAATGTTTCATCATAATGCTCCTTTATAGATGTAAAATTTTTAGTTTTGCACAAAAAAATCATTTAATTTTTTCAAAAAAAAGAAAAAACATTTAGTGTGTTTGGTTTCAGTTTTCTAGAAATTGAGTTTTTTGTTTTTCATATTTTTTTTTAGTTAATATTTTGTAAATTTTAAATAAAATTTTTTTTTTTTACTTTTTTACATGCACCTTACTTAGATATATCTAAATAATAAAATATTTGTGAAAAAAATATTTTAAAAAATTAATAAATATACAAAAATATGAAAAATGTACTGAATTTTTGTATATATATTTTTTATATTTTGGGTATTTAGTGAAGTTTTAAAAGATTTTTTTTATAAATATTATACTTTTTAAGTATATTTACGTTAGGTGTGTCTAAAAATTAAAAAAATTGCTTAAAATATTAAAAAAATTCATTGAAAACAAAAAAAATACGAAAAATAAAAAAATAGAATTTTTTGAAAAGTATTTTCTAGAAACCAAAACCAAACACGCTAAAGTTTTTTTTTTGTTTTTGTTTTTTTTTTGTTTTAAGTTTTTTGAATTTGAAAGTTGATGTTTTAAAGTTTTAAAAATTAAAATAAATGTCAAATTATCATGTCCCTTAATAGATAATCATAAATGATGAATAATCATTATTTGAAGAGTAATTCCAACTATTAAAAATTTAATGAGACTTGAAGGTCCAAAAAATTTTAGTTAAAACTTAATGGAGTATAAGTTCATATATTAGGATTTGTGTGTCCCAAAAAAGATGATATTTTTGAAAACACAATTACCGTTCATTTTTTTATGACAAATATGATAACTTAAATAGATTATGATTATCAAATCGACCTAATTTTTTATATAGATAAAATACATAAAATATGTCATAAAATAAATAATTCAAATCATTAAAACATGACTTGTGATGAACTCTACAAATTCAAGCAATGCTCTCCAATTCGAATTATAGTCGGGAGACAATCCACCTTGATTTGAAGAATGTTGTCTTTTGTGTTTTCAAATAACTGTAATATTTTTCTTATAGAAGAAACATGACAATGCCCTATCCAAATCTCGTGGCAAGTACAAAAAAACAAACTTCAGTTTGGCGTGACAGAAAAGTGTTTTAGCAGCATTTCGGTATGGGGTTTCTGTTTCTCGATTATGATATTTTATTATTTTTTTCATTTTTAAAATTTTTTAAAGCAACCAATTCGACACACGATTTTGAACAGAAATTTCATGTAAAAAGTCTCTTTACATAACATTTTACTCCCTCAAATGAGACTAATCAATAGAAAAACTATGAAGCAAGACTTATCAATTCATAATTTGTTAAGAATATGTTTGTGTGGTGGAAATTTACACTATGTTTAGGAAGTTAGGAGAGAAAAGAAAAGAAAGGATTACTTAAGTTATAAGAAAAAAGAAAAGAAAAGAAATGATTGTAATTTCTCTCTTTCTTATTTGGATAAATAAGAAATAAAAGAAAAGAAATAATTATGATTTCTCTCCTTCTTGGTTAGTTAAATTTCATAAAAGAAAAGAAAAGAAAAGAAATTATTTTATGTTATATTACCAAAATAACATTTTTATATTTTCAATCATTTTATTTCTTTTATTTTTACAGGGACAAAATTGATATTATGAAAATATTAGTTTCTTTTCTCTCTCAATCTCTCTACTTTTGGGAAGATTGAAAATAAGGATTATAAGAGAAATGAGTTTCTCTCCGTTTATCTCAATTTCTCCTCATTTCTCTCCACTTAAGTTATTCAAACAAATAACAAAAATACATGTCTCTCAATTTCTTTTCTTTTATCTCAAAATCACTCAATCCAAACATAACGTAAATTAATGAAATGAGGGATTTATGAATAAAATGAATTTTAACAATTGATTCTTTTTTCTCGATAAATTCTGAATTCGTAAGTCTAAGTGTGTAATTTTATTGTAATCAATATAAACAAATTTTAGATATCATATCATATTGTAGGCACCTCATTTTTTGACTGCCTTTAAGACTTGGACGCCTCAGGTTGATCACTCGATGATGAAAGTTGTGCTGTATAAATGTTCGATTTCTTCAATAAAAAGAGCTTCTAAATCCTAACTTTACACTACATTTTGGACCGAAACTATTTTGGACCGAAAATTTTTTTTGGACCTTAAAACCGTCTTTTTCAAAATATTTTCCAAATTCTTCTACGATGTTCCGAGGCTCACATTTCGTCTAAAAGTTGCACTTTTCGGTAAACCGAGTAAGAACAAAGTGAAAATAAATGGAAGAGAGGTGAACTCTTTGAAAAATCTTTTTAAACCTCTTATTTATAGGTTTGGAGTTGAAAAAAATTGAAGGAGAGGGAATAAAACTAATTGGGGAAATGGTTGAGCATGAAACCGTTAAGAGAGAACTGAGCAACCTTCACTAAATCAGGCCTATCTCTTTGTACACTTGGACTTTAGTTGTAAGGCTACCACCATTGGAAAGTGGATTTCTAGGGTTTCATTTTAGACTCAAGAATCTCCTAAAGCCGAGTCCAGATGAGGGAGATATGGCTGTTTGAAGTTAAGCATCAATTCGATCAAGATATAAATGAAAAACTTTCACTAAAATAGGCATATCTCATTGTACACTTAGAATAGATGTGGGGCTGCCACCATTGAAAAGTAGACTTTCGAGGCTTCAATTTAGACTTAAGAATGGCCTGCAACCGAGTCCAGATGAAGGAGATATGCCCCTTTAAAGTCGGGTCTGGAAGTAGATTTTTTTGTGGCTGGCAGGCCACTATTGGTGAATGGCAGGTGGCCGGCAATTCACACTTCTGGCCTGTCGGCCACTGGTGAAAAACCTAGATATCTTTGGCTAGCTGTCCCCCAAAAGCTCCAGCTATTCCAGACTTGATATTTTTAACCTGAGGGGCTATTTTTTTATATATATGGGGCCTTCCTTCATGATTTAAGGTTGAAAAAAAATTCCAAAAGTTCCAAAACTTAAAATTCTCTCTCTATCTCTATATTGCAACCATACACCCTCTTTCTACACTTCCTAAACCAATAGTGGAGCTCTCCTTGCTGAGATTATTCAGTCCAAATTTCAAACCTTGAGAGTGAGAACTTGTTGATTTGTGAACAAAAGTGTTATTCCTCTTCAAGAGGTATAACTACTAGCTCATTTGCACTACTTCTTTTCCATCTTTTCTTTTTGATTATAAATATTTTTCAACTATTTTTATGGGCTGAAGCTTATGGTTTAAGGCTATTAAAGGTAAAGGGGTTAATCATCTTTCTTTGAACTTTGTTCTCTAAGCCTTTACACTTTTGTTTCCCATCTCTTCATCAAATTTTTTTGAGCTTTTTACCATTGATTTTTAGAGGTTTTCAGAGGCTAAAAAATTGGTTTTGAAGGCCCAAAAATAGAGGGGTTAGCCATTCCTCCTTTAACTTGTTTACTAGCTTAAATTGCTCCATGTTTTAGCTTATTATTTTAGCTACTTTTGTCTTCATTCCATTACATTTTTTTACTGTTTTTGGGCTATTTTTGGATTGTCTAAACTTTGAATTTTGGGCTGAAACTTGTGGTTTAAGGCCAATAAGGGTAGAGGGGTGGCTCACCATTCCTTGTACCTAGCTTCCAAGGCCTTTACCCTTGTGTTTCCCACCTTGTTGTCACCTTTTTTTTGAGCTTTTAAATACTAAATTTTAGAGTTATTTCAGTGGCTAAAAACACTTTTCAAAGTCCAAAATTAGAGGGGTTAGCCTCAATTTCTTGTGTTTTGTTCACTAACTTACATAGCTCTATGTTTTAGCTTATTGTTCTAGCTTTTTTTTTGCCTTAATTTCAGCATGTTTTAGGACTTATTTAGTACTGTTTTTAGCTGCTTGTTACATTTGAGCTTTATATTGCATGCTTGTAGTGTAATGGTCCTCATAGGTATGGTGGTTTGGGCCTTAGCCACCAACCTATTTGAGTTGATAGTATTTATTTCAAGCTTTTCATACTTGTGATCACTTCTAATCACCTCTGCAACCTCTCTCCTTTCTTGGCTTTTACTTTGTTTTGAAAGTTGTTTAAAGCCACTTGTTTGTTTAAGCATGAGATTGAGGTATTGTGCTTAATGGTTTAAACCCTTTGGGGTTCATTACCAACGGCATGACACTTCTCTTATGCCTAAAACAACATTTGGTTTGATGTTTCTTTCCATTAGAGGACTTAAAGCTCACCTTTGGACTTAATGAACTAAAGAATGGAAAGGCAATTAAAATGGAGTAATAAAATTGGGGACTAAAATGATGCAAGATAAAAACTTGGTTGGGTTCAATTGGACGTTAATTAAACCCTTGAGTCTTGAATTGTTTCATACTTCCTAGTGATGTAAACGGTCCAAGATTCATTGTCAACTACTTCCATTGATCTTTCATGATAGGGATGTGGTTTTGAGAGTCTTGTTTTATTGCATTTATTGAACTTGCACACTTGATTCATAAACCATTATGCAATGACATTGCATCCATTGGTGATTTGTGAATCAAACTTACTACTTCTTTGAGCTGTTCAAATGATAAGAAGGGGTAAATTGTGCAAACATACCCTTAAGAATACACTGTCTCTTCTCTATTTGCTCTCTGTTGCAGCAGGACAAGCCAATCAGCAGTGGTCGGCAGGCCACCTTCAGTAGACGACAAGCCCTCTGCCAGCCACTAGTGCAAAATCCAGTAGTGTATTTCCCTAACAGAACAGAGTTGGTTTGGAGATAGAAATCAATGCAAATGTTCTACTGTGCAACAGAGGTATTCAGTAGCAGAAACAGTGACTTTTCGAGTGGAAACCACATTCATGCATGATCCTTCCATCGATCCTTGGGATCCGTGTTGTAACAATATTAGTATTGTGCTTAAAATAGTGGCTTTGTAAATTAATTAGTTAGAATAGCTAATTTGTCTCGTGTTGTAATTATTTTAATTAGCTAGAATAGTTAATGAGTTTGGTTTGTAATAATTAGTTAAGTAGTTTAGGTATTTATTCATTTCATTTTGCAATTGTTAATTAATTAGCTTAGCTTTAATTAATTAGCTAGTTAGTTTATTCGGACTCTCCTTCGTGAGAATGCAATGTTGTAATAATGTGTATGTCTTTCAATCCCACGTCTTTCTCCCTTTTATGAGAGCTTTTTTGAGAGCAAACATTGAAGTATTCGCTTGGACACCTTACGAAATGCCTGGCATTGACCCCAAGGTCATTTACCACCAACTGAACGTCGACAGGTCAGCCAAACCTATAATCCAACGAACAAGAAGACCGACGTTGATGCACGATGAAGCAGTGGAAGAAAAAGTAGACAGACTTCTGAAGGCTAGGGCCATCAGAAAAGTCAATTACCTGACATGGCTATCAAATACAGTGGAAGAAGGAATGATAATCAAGGAGTAAGGAATGTTAACATCAAACAACAGACATTTTTCAGAAGCAAAAAAAGTTACATATGCAAAGAAAACAAAAGTACAAGAATGAAGACCCTAAGAATTAGGGAAGAACGTCGGACTAATCTGCTTAGACGGTTAACGGTGGTTCAGCATCGATAGTTAGTAGGGGGAGCTTCTCTACCGTTATCTCGGCATCAACTTCAAGAAGGGACGTTGGTTCTAAGACTATGCGAAGGCAAGAATCTGGAAATACAATAAGAAAAACAAGAAGAGAAAATTCAGAGTCAAGAAGACAACAAAGTTCATGAATAAAGCCAAGTGCACAGGCACTAAGTAAGTATGTGAAGAACAAGAAAGTAATGACCCAGGCACGGTGCTAGCAACAGAAAGTGGATATGGCAAGAACAGTCCCAGGCATTCAAACAGTAAAACAAATCAAAATAGAAGACAACAGATGGCAAGTGAACAGATTCGGAAGAGTTATGAAAAATTGAGCTTAATAACAAGTAAGGAATTTATGAGCCTACCAAGTGAAATGAACGCCGGTATGAATATCGCCGGAGTCAAATAGATGACTGGAAATCGGGAACCCACCAGAAGATGTGAATGGAGCAGTTGCAAAGCTCTTGGAGTTTTCGAATTAATGAAACCAGAACCTCGGCTAGGAGGTGCGATCTCAAGCCGCTTGGAAAGCTTGAAACTTGATACTTGACACAAGTGGACAGTAAAGTCCAGGGAACTTTGAGGTCGGCGAGTTTGATCTTGGACAGAGGGGTACAGATGAACGAACAATGTAGGTTCCATCACCTCAAAATGCCGAGGTAATAGAACCTAGGGGGCAGTTGTGAGGATATATTTTCTGAGCACCAACACGTGGCCAAGGTGACGTCGACGTGTCAGCTGAGGTGCCACGTGTCCTGGTCGTTATGCTGAGGTAATCTTGGTTAGGCCGAGGTTATCTCCGAAGATATCGGAATCCGAGATAAGTGGATAAGGGACAAGAGTCCTAGAATGAAGAGGGAATTCAACATGGATGAGGGACAAGAGTCCTAGATTGGGAGAAGACTTCAGTTTGGGTAAAGATAAGACTCTTAAAGAGTTTATCATAATCCCACTGGGAGTCCCAGATTAGCAGTAATCCTAAGTCCATTAGGGCTAGGCTCCTATTGGGACTAGGATTGTATTGGCTATAAAAGAGAGGCACCCCTATGGGTCTAAGGTATGCTTTTTATGCTCAAGCTTGTGAGTTGAATAATTGATTTATCTTTGAGAGATATTGAGTACTGACTTGATCGTCGGAGTACCCCCGGGTGGCGAACCACCACCGGAGTCTTCTCTTTCTGTTGCAGGTTAGGCAGGTGCCATCTATTCTGCCGGTGCTCTCCAGCTGGATACTAAGATTGCAGTGTGGTCAGATTTTCACCCACACAATTTATTTTCAAAGGCTAACTTGAGTAGAGAATAGTAGATAGGTAGTTATACAGTTACCTTTGGAAGTAGGGTTTTTGATGATATCTCTAATGATCTTGTAAGAGTTACATAAACCAGGTTAGAGCTAGGCATGTGAGGCTTGATGAGATCTACCAAAGACTTCAAATGGGTGTTGAAGAGATGAGCTGCCCAGTTCAGCTTTTGTGCGCAGCCCTTTCTCATTGGTAGCCTAGCATTCACCATTGTACTACACCCTATTGGATTCAGCGACATTAACACGAATTTTCGACCACCCAATTCATACAATCTCTGCATATCAATTGTTCAATTAAATTACAAGCATAAAAGGCCAGCTAATATTTTTAGCCACATTATGAAACAAAGGAAGTTCCAATATTTAAAAAAAAAAAAAATAGTCATAATAAGAATAAATAAATATATAATCTATATAAGAGTGACCAACTAAGCTTATTCAAATTGATTCGAAAGTATAATTTATAGGGCAAAATCCATTTTACCCCCTGTGATATGGCCAGATAGCACTTTATTCCTTATTTTTTAGCCATATGTCCCTCATCTGGTTTTGGACTAAAATACAACTGTTACCTATAGATTTGAAATGATTATAATACCTTCAAATCCTATATCTTTTATTATTTTCTTTCTCTCTTATCTCTCATACACATAATTTATAATGTCTAGTATTACTTCAATTAAATCACAATTAATTATTATAGCGATCCCGGTTTTTCCCCACTTGGTTGTTGTATTCCGAACTTAGGTTCCGTGGTGTTGGTTGTTGTGTTTATCTTGTTGTCATCTTTCAATTCTATATATTTGAGTTTTAGGTTACGTTGGGCAAGTTTGTAACAGGTTAGTTGTGATTGGAAGTAAATGGTTGCTGCCCAGATTTTGGTGTTTTCGCTCGAGCGAGACTTTTGTCACTCGAGCGAGCTCTTTGCTTTTATTCCTTCGTTCAAGCCAGGGTTCCTTCGCTCAAGCGAGAGTTGGGTGTTGTGTTTGGTGGCTTGAGCGCGAAGTCTTGCACTAGAGCCTGCGTCTGCGTCTGGTTCTGGACCTGAAAGTTGCAATTCTTGGCTCGAGCGAGCTTTCCTTCGCTCGAGCGAGCGAGGTCTTTGTTTTGAGTTTCTTCGCTCGAGCGAGCTTTTATTCGCTCGAGCGTGCTTCTGGGTTGTAGACCTAAAGCTTTGAATTGTTGGCTCGAGCGAGGCTTTCTACGTTCGAGCGAGGTTTCTTTGTGTCTGGTCGCTCGAGCGACCAATCCTTCGCTCGAGCGAGCCTCGAATATATCAGTTGGCAGCTACGGGTTACACTTCACTTTTTCATCATCTTCTTTTATACAAACCCTAGACCAACAGCTCTTTCTCTCTCTATACACCTTCTCTCTAGGGTTTGATCTAGTTCTTAAGTGTTTCTACCCTAATCTCTTTGTAAGAAAGATAGAGGGTGGCGTAGGCTTCACTTTAATCCGAACAATCTTGGATTTGGAGCACTTTGGGTATTCACCATCGTCTCCATTTGGTCTCTGCATTTCGAGGTAGGGATAACCTACTCTATTCTATGAGTTTTAATATAAATTTTAGTCATTTTGATTAGTTGGTGTTGTTGGGAAAAGTTAGGGTTTGTTGTGAAATTTGTAAAAGAGGGGTTTTATGTTTTAAAGCTCCATGTGTATTTAAAGCTTTGAAAATGTGGGCTTGAGAGTTAAATTGGTGTAATTTGGCCTTAGGGGCAATAGTTGAGTAAAAGGGGAAAAATGTCTTAATTGTTGTAATAAATTAATTTGTATGATTAATTTGGGAAAATTGTGGAAATATGAAATTGAGTTGAGGATAATGAAATTGGAAAATTATGGGATTGAATGGTGTAGTTGGATTAATTAATGGCTCACCTATGTAAATGTTGATGTTATATCTGTTTGATGCATTTATTATCTGTTTAGAAATAACTGCTTTGGGCTATCGGTGGAGAATAGTCTTGATTGTTGTAGACACTGTATGTTGATTAGGGAAAACTGAAACTAATCATGTAGAATATGTCATTGAATATGATGGTTGGAATAATACAGTAAATATGTATATTGATTGATTGTTGTATACGACAAGTGTTTAAATACATTGTATATGCATAATGTTTGGGAGGAGATAGGGGATGTACTATATGATTTGAGGGGAGATAGGGGATGGACTCTCAAACCTGTTTGGGAGGAGATAGGGGATGGACTCCACTAGTACAGCAAATATGTGTACTTATTGTGAAGTATGGAAGTGTTTCTTTATGAGTCGTTATCTCATATGAATTGTGAAGTATGGAAATGTATTAAAATGAGGTATAGTCTCATTGAATTGGTTGGCCAGGTTCTGAGCCATGCTTGTGAATCAAAACTGTATAAGTAATGGAAAGTGAAATGAAACATGAACTATTTGTCATAGAACTAGATTGTATAATAGGTTGACGTATATGTGTTAACCACTTATCGAATGCTAATGTTTTAGTTATTTCTCATACTTGGTTTAGTATATCTCTGCTGGTCTATGGCTCACCCTATATGGGACATCATTTTCAAGTTCAGGTGATATGCCACCTCCAAGGACATAGCTTGAAAGGTTCTGGGAGTTGAAGACTATTTTGTTGTTTTGTTATTTTGGTATTACATGTAAATTTAAGCCAAGGGCTTAAAGTGTATTTGAGTTAGTACTTTCTTTTTGTGTAACCAAGTGTTGGCTTGAAAAGTTGTAAGCCCGTAGGACATTTACTTTTGTTGTCAACATATAATATTTCTGTAATGAATACTCTGATAAATAGAAATATACTTTATTCTCTTATGTTTATGCATGTCAAGAATGTGGGTTTATATGTCATTTATTTATAGTCTCTATATTTATATGAGACATTTAATCATTTATTTAGTAAAAAATTTAATATCCTTAATATTGTCATTTTGTGTTACCTCGTGAAATCAAAAGTCAAACCGTTAATAAATGAAACTGAGCAAAGCCATTAAAGAGGGCATGAATGAGATACGATACATATGAATCAACTCACTTGCCTTGAGTTGGGCAGAGAGGGTGGTGATGAGATTGGCAGTGAAAGCTTCGAGACTCACATTGTTGTTGTTGATGCTGGATTTCCTCGTAAAGTAATTGAATGTGTAATCGTTCCCACCAGTTCCGACCACAATCAAGTAACTGGGCAATGATTCGCTGCTCTTGCACCCCAGCTGCCTCTCCAAATCAGGCAGTGTCACTCCCTCAAAGTATTTGATCTGTTGGTTTAAACTTATCACTTGGCCCTGAAAATGCAAAATCCATGATTAATTATAAGGCTTGACCTTGATCTGGTTTAACTTATATATATATATTGTTTTCATTTTATAATTTTTTTTTTATTTAAATTGATGATTCAAACACGGATTAATAATTTTGTTGTATCTTATGATATGGTAGGGTAATTCATTTCGCTACTTGTGATCACCATAGATACATTGCGAATTTTTCTAAGAATTTTTTTTTGTATGTATATAAAATTTGTTAATTTTAAATTTACTTGTGTTGAAGACAAACTTAATAGATTGATAGCTAATCGAGTTACAATAGGAGAAATTATCATTCAATGCTAATTTCATAAACTTATTATAGATTTATAAAATAAAAAAAATTATAATTATAATTATTAATGCTTATAAAATTTACCTTTTACTTGTAATAATTTTTCAAACAACTATACTACACTCCTGATATAGTAACACCATTTAGACCCCTAATGAGATGGAATAGAGAGAGAATATAAAGAGGAAAGATGAGGAGTGTGGATTCACTCCTTCACATGGTCCATTCCATATCATTAGGGATGAAAGAGGAAAGATGAAGAGTGTGGATTCACCCCTTCACATGGTCTCATTCGATATCACCATCCCATGATAAATAAATTATGATTGTTGTCTAAGGGTCAAATTAGAAGAGAGATTTTAACCATTCATGGCCCTGGGAAGTGGGTTTAGGAATTTTTTAGGCTAAAATTCAAAATAAAATAAGGTAAAATAATTAATAAGATAAAATATCACATTAAATTCATAATTATTTTATTTTTTCTCTTACAAATATCACATCTCTAACTACCAAAAAAAATAAAAAAATAATCATATTCTCAAATATAAAAATTTTAACCTACTAAAATAACTAAAAATTAAAAGAACTTACTGAAATAGCTAACTTCCAAAACGAGGCCTATATATAACTTTCAAAAAATAAGAAATTCTTTTAGTACACACTAGTTGTAGGGTGTGTAATATTATGTATTTTATGATAATAATATGCACTTTTTTTTTATCTAAATATTTTAGAATCATAAACTATTGTAACCATAATATTTTATAATAATGTTACATTTTTTTAAATTCTAAATTACAAATTATTATAACTTTATAAATAAATAAATAAATAAACGTAGTATTTATCACAAAAATATATAATATATACCCAAAAAAAAAAATGTGTAACAAAATGTATATGATACACATTTTTTAAGATGTATACCAAAATAATTTTCTATAAGAAAATTTATACAATTTTTTTATGGTGAAAATTATGTTTTTTTTTTTCTTTTTTTGTTTTTTGAGATCTTGAAAATTATGTTAATTTGTGGTAAAAATTAGGAATTGTGAGTTTATGAAATGCACCAAAAAGTGAAAGTTAGAGTGAGCAAAAAGTTAACTTTTTTATAATGATAAAATTTATATTATTTTATAATTTATGTTACAGAATTGTATTATATTACTATAAAATGCATATTATAGTGTACATAGAAATGTCTCCCTTGAAAGTTTGAGATAATTAATCGAGTCAAAACCATTTATGAGTGAATGGGAAATTGACGTCGTTTTCGGGTCTAACATTTATTTTTTAGATAAAATTCATTTGAATTTTTTAATAAAAAATTATTGTGGGAATTTAATTTAATTCTAAATTCAAATTTTGGGTTTCTAAGTGGTTTCCTAAAATTTGTAATTGTGGGAATTTAATTTAATTCTAAATTCAAATTTTAGGTTTCTTAGAAGTTTCCTAAAGTTTGTACCTCTTTATTTATTTATTTAACTATTTCAATAGTTTAATATATATATATATATATTCAATTAGTTTAAATTTGAGATAGTTTAAATAAATAATGCTCCTACAGGTTTGCTTTGGTCCACCAATGGTAAACAATTTGAAAAAGAAAGTGTTTAAACTATTCAAATAGTTTAACAGTTGCTTTGACTTTGTCTCCAACGGATTCTTTTTTGAACTGTTTAAATAAATTCGAATCTGTTGAATTCAAATTAGGTGGCACATGTTGACCACTGTTTATACCTGTTCGGGCAGTCCTAACAGGCATGAAGTTGCCTATATGTATTGATCCTTTTCCAGCAGTCCGTATAATCGAAAAAAAAAAAAAAAACAGTCTCTAACTTTCTATTTGCTGTCCAAACTATTTTTGTTTGCATTTCTCTACATTCTAGTTTTAGAATTAAAATTAAGAGAGTATAAGAACACAAGGTTCTAGTTCGCCGTACAAATTTGTGTGGAGTGCTACTACAAGTATGTGAAGATCATTGTACCCTGGGAGATAAACGCCACTCAACCGTATGCACCGTAGCGGGGCGAATCTGTCTTAAGGACAGAGTGTCACACACTCGACTTGGTCTTGAATTATTTATTCGGTTCAACGAAATAAATTCTGTAAGATTTATTTTATTTTGTTTGATTTAATTTCAGTTTATTTTATTTACACAGAAAATTGTTCCAACAATCTTAAGACAGATTCGAATTATTCTGTTTACAAAATTTTTCATAAAATATTGTTCCAACAATATTTTATAACAATGTTACATTTTTTTAAAGTCTAAATTACAAATTATTATAACTTTATAAATAAATAAACGTAGTATTTATCACAAAAATATATAATATATACAAAAAAAAATGTGTAACAAAATGTATATGATACACATTTTTTAAGATGCATACCAAAATAATTTTCTATAAGAAAATTTATACAATTTTTTTATGGTGAAAATTATGTTTTTTTTTTCTTTTTTTGTTTTTTGAGATCTTGAAAATTATGTTAATTTGTGGTAAAAATTAGGAATTGTGAGTTTATGAAATGCACCAAAAAGTGAAAGTTATAGTGAGCAAAAAGTTAACTTTTTTATAATGATAAAATTTATATTATTTTATAATTTATGTTACAGAATTGTATTATATTACTATAAAATGCATATTATAGTGTACATAGAAATATCTCCCTTGAAAGTTTGAGATAATTAATCGAGTTTTAGTTTTAGGAGGCCTTAAATTCAACACTTATCACTCTCATATCTATTTATGTATTGCCATTCACCTTGCTCCGTTATTTGTTTGATTCTCCATATGTAAAATAAAATCAAACATGAAGAAAATTTTATCTTGGCATACATAGTATAACCAATTTTTTAATAGTTTAATCTTTATGTGATAATTGATTTTTTTGTAATAATTGATGATCTAACAACGGATTGGCAGATGATGAGTGGTACAATGACGGTAATGCAACACCAAAACTTGAAAGCGAGCACATTTATTTTGCATCAACTAATTGTTGGGGATTTGTATATTTACTAAAAACGACACTTAATTATAAGCTTACTCTCACTAAACATATCAATAAAAAAATCATGGAATAAAAAATCAAAGAATGGTAAATAATAATAATAGTATGAAAAGAAAATGGCTTGTGAGATTTATCATGACAAATTGGCATCCCAATCCCAAGTTAATGGTGTAGATTTAATTTTTTTCCAACTGTGGACACACTTCATGAATGAATCCCAGTCATAAATTTGAGATTATTTATCTTATAAAATCTTAATATCAAAAAATCTCCCTTTAAATTAAGGAGGTTGATCCCTTCCATCTAGATTTTAGATTGGAATATGTTGTTTGGGTCCGTAGGCTTATTATAGGTCCCGTTTTAATAATATGAAACGTTCATTTTATAGAGCACTTTGTGTATTTCATCCACGTAAAAAATTAGATCGAAACAAATAAACAAACCAAAAAACAAAACCAAAGAAGACTTACTGCAAGAGAACCAGTATCATCAAGAATGCCAGAAGCACCAGAAGCATAGTTGACACCATGAATGATCCTACTCCCCTTTGTTGTTGGATTGGTGAATGGTGGAATATATGAAGGAAGGTTGAGTTGATCACCCAAAAGGTCAATCACATTCTTGCCATTAGTAAATCTTCCAGAAGGACCAAGAGGGAAGTCTACTCCATATGGCAAGTAATCAGCCTTGGCCATTGATTCTTGGAGATAGTTGTTGTTTCCATTGTCAACCAGTGAGCTCCCAAACACAAACATTCCTTTGATCTTAGTACCATCTTCTTTCTCTCCTACACCACTACTACTACTACTACTACTACTACGTGGAGATGGAAGGAAACAAGCAAGGAGAGAGAAGGATAACAAGAGAAGATTTGGGGAAGTCTTTCTAGCCATCATAATGTTGAAAAGGTGGTATTGCAAAATTGAGGAGAGGGGAGGGGTTTTTATAGGAAGCCAACTCATCAACCCATCCACCAACAATGAGAATATATTTTATTTAACAAAATGTGTCATTCAATTAGGCTGATGTGGTGTATTTCTTCACTTATTATTTGTTACATAATAAATGTGAGATATGAATAGTCATTTTGTGATTTGTTTGAAATATTAAGTATTGAATGAGCAAGGATTTCTGGTCCCCAAATATATATATATATTTTTATTTTTTTTACAGGAAAATCCTCCCTACCCTCCCGCAGGTCCAAGGCAGCGTCCCTTGCAGAGATCACCAGGGTGTCCTGTTAGCTGTTCCGAGCGAGGAGACTATAACCTAGGAATTTGTCCCGACCTCTCAAGACAAGTTCTGCTTAAGTCAAGACTCGCACAGCGGGGAGCATTGAACCCACACCAAGTGTTGATTAGACAACTTGAGGTCCAATCTCCTAACCAACTATGCTTCGCCCAGGAGATTGGCCCAAGGGAGAGGGTAATTGAACATGTGACCTTAGGGCTTAAACCCCAAGCCTTAACCACAATGCCACCCACCCTCAGGTTGGTCCCCAAATATTTATGTTCTCCTGTCTCAAATTACTCACAATCACTTGATATGTATTGAGATTTTCAAATTTTGGGATTCTCATATGATCCAATGATTATGCGTGATTTGGGATAGGGGTACAAGAATATTTAGAGATAGGGAATCCTTGAGTGTATTCAATCATATTAAAAAGTCAAAATATACATTTATTTAGAATATCTCAAACTAACCCTAAATTTCGATTCTAGCATCTCTCCACACATTGCTCTGTGACTAAAATTTAAAATTTGTAAATTATACTCATTTTGGGGGAAAATGTCATTACATTAAATTTAAATCTATATTATATAATGTTTGACATAATAATTTTGAGTACATAATACTTTTTGGAAAAAAAAAAAAAAAAAAAAACCTTATTGGTAGAACACTTAAAATAGGATTCAATACAAATTTTATTAAAAAAATAAAATTTATTAGTAATTTCCCCACAAAAATAAACTTTAAAAAAGTGAACAAAACACTTACCTGAGATAACACTGGACTCACATAACTATGGGACCAACCCCTTAATTGCTCTGTAATTTTTTATTTTCTTTTTTGAATTGGTTTATATGTATGCTGCCTTATTACCATTTAAACCTACAAAATATATAAGTTCGATCTTATATATGGGCTAGATTTCTCTTAAATTTAAATTTGAACATGATTGTCATATTTAGAACCATAAAACTCGTTACATATCTCATTTCAATTATCTAGACGTTAATTTTGTAAGATTTTTTGTGTATGTTATTCATGAAAAAGATTAAGTAAAACGGATAATCATAACATTTTTATTTTATGATTTATGTCTTTAAAAAATGAATGGCCTATTTTCAAAAATATATATATATATATTTTTTTTTCAGAAACTAAGATAATAAAATGAAAATATTACGATTATGAAATCAATCTAATTTTTTTCATAAATGATGTATATAAAGTATTTTATAAATTAAACAATCAGATTATTAAAACAAAATTCAAGATGAGCGCACAAGCCTGAACATAATGATCATGTTCAAATTTGGTGCAACTCTATTTTGATTAATGCCATGTTTAGATATTAGAATTGGGAAATAATAACTTTTATTTTATTTTATTTTATGTTTGAGTAAAATGAAAAAAGAAAAAATGTAAATATTAATCAAAATATCCATTTGCTGTTTTATTTTTTTATTTTGACAAATATAAAATTTAGAAATAATTTTAAAGCTGGTGGATGTCTCTGGTCTACAATCTGGATTGGAGGGCGCTATTTGGGCCCGTAGAGATCACTATGGGTCCCATTTCAATAATCCGAATAATTTATTTTGTCAAAAATTTTGTGTATTTTATCCACAAAGAAAATTAAGTTGATCTAATAATCGTAACATTTTCAAATTATCGCGTTTGTTATAAAAAAAAAATGTAAAAAGAAAAAATAGTTGATTACCTAAAAGTCCTATATAAAGTTTTTTAAAGAAAAATTAGTCTAAGGTCCCTCTCTCATTTTTAGTAATAGAAGGGATCTACAATATTACTTTATGATGTCTAAGGTTCCTCAACCCCACACCCATAGATTACAAAGAAATTTGACTCTATCAAATCAAACCTCATTTGTCTTTGTCTCAGTCTCAGTCTCTCTCTACCAACTTCTATATTCTTACATGGGAGACAATAACCGCAAACGAGGTCGAAAGTCCAAAAATCAACTCCCCAAAACCCTAGATTTCCTAACCACCACTACCGTCGCTGGTGACGGCATCAGCGGCGCCTCTTCTTCCTATATTTATTTAATTCGAATGAAAGGCCAATGAATGGACAATACCTGATGATAATGATGCCCTAATAGCAACACTGAAGGCAAATTTGACTTTCTCGGACTTGGTGTTCAGTCCAAGCTCAGCTTTGCTTTTCTTCTCTTACATACTATAAATCATGTTTTCAAGCTCATCCAATTCCTTCAACAATCATTCTAATCTCTCTGTTTCTTCATTGATAGACTAATCAGCTTCACTGATCTATCGCGAATCAATTTCGACTGTTCTCTCTTGTAAATTAGCAAACAACGATTCAAGTGTGCTCAAACTAGAGCACTCATCAATAGATGACTTGAGAAGAAGCGATTCAAAGCAATTTTCTAGGTCAGATTTAAACTCAAACACTTGATCTGCGTTCTTTCTTGAGTATAAAGTTGATGTGTCAAAAACGATTTTGAATGCTTTAAGGTCCTCAAAGGAATGATGATGATGATGATGATGATGAGGCTGCTCGTTTTCTTCAATGTTGTTTGTGTTTGACGAAATTAGTCTTTGTACCTGAAGATGATTGGAAATGATGAATCCATCTTTCTTCCCGCCAGACATATCAAACCGAAGAGCTGTAAGCGTTGTCAATGAGCCATTGTGTTCGCTATTGGGACTGAATACAATATTGGTAAGAATTTCACTATCTATTGTTTATTGTGTGAATTGTTGAATTGTTTTGATAGGTATACATTTTGTAGTAGAATTATTGGATAAGCTATGCTAGAGGCTTTCTTCACAGAGAAATTTGTGAAGAAAGTTAGAGAAATTCTCTGTGAACAAAGTCAGAGAAATTTCAATTTTTTGTGAACAAAATCAGAGAAATTTGTGAACAAAACTAGAGAAATTTCAATTTTCTTTGGATTTCTCTGGTTTGAACTCAAAAAAATTTTAATTTTCTCTGGTTTGAATCTAGAGTAATTCTCACATTTTGTAGTAGAATTATTGGATAAGCTATGCCAGAGGCTTTCTTCACAGAGAAATTTGTGAAGAAAGTTAAAGAAATTCTTCGTGAACAAAGTCAGAGAAATTTCAATTTTTTGTGAACAAAATTAGAGAAATTTGTGAACAAAACTAGAGAAATTTCAATTTTCTAGGATTTCTTTGGTTTGAACTCAAAAAAATTTTAATTTTCTCTGGTTTGAACCTAGAGTAATTCTCTGTATGTACTTTTTCTAGCCTTCCTAGAATCTGTAGACTGAAATCCAAAATCTCTAGACTAGAATCTAGAGAAATTTTCTGGCCTTCCCAAAATTTCTCTGGAGAAAAATTTTCTGGGAAGAAATTCTTTGGGAAGTCCAGAGAAGTTTTCTGGATCGAATTTTATTTAGATCGATATTGAGGGACCTTAGATATTTTGAAAATATTGAATGTCCTTTATGTTATAAAATCTTAATACTACGGATCCTAAAAGAAATTCTCATTTTTCAAACTAATAAGTCCTATTTTGTAAAACTAAGAATATTATCAATGTTTCTCAATTTTTGAAACTAAGAACATTATCAATTTTGCATAGTAATATTTAAGATAATTGTTTCACTAACTGATGAAAAAAAAAAAACAGAGCATGAGATTAAATGTTTTTACCCTTCTACTTATTGATTTGATTCAACTATCCAATAAAACCGAGAACATTGACAATTTTTTCCAATCTTAAAACTGAGAAATTATTAGTTTTTTTTTTCCCTTCTAGTTTTGCACATCAATGTTTCATCATAATACTCCTTTATAGATACAAAATTTTTAGTTTTGCACAAAAAAATCATTTAATTTTTTCAAAAAAAAAGAAAAAACATTTAGTGTGTTTGGTTTTAGTTTTCTAGAAATTGAGTTTTTTGTTTTTCATGTTTCTTTTTAGTTAATATTTTTTAATTTTTAAATAATTTTTTTTTTAAAACTTTTTTAGAGGCACCTTATTTAGATATATCTAAAGAAATAAAATATTTGTGAAAAAAATATTTTAAAAAATTAATAAATATACAAAAATATGAAAAATGTACTGAATTTTTGTATTTTTTTTTTTTTTTTTTTTATATTTTGGGGATTTAGTGAAGTTTTAAAAGATTTTTTTTATAAATGTTATACTTTTTAAGTATATTTATGTTAGGTGTGTCTAAAAATAAAAAAAATTGCTTAAAATAAAAAAAAATTCATTGAAAACCAAAAAAAATACGAAAAATAAAAAAATAGAATTTTTTGAAAAATATTTTCTAGAAACCGAAACCAAACACGCTAAAGTTTTTTTTTTTTTTTTTTTAGGTTTTTTGAATTTGAAAGTTGATGTTTTAAAGTTTTAAAAATCAAAATAAGTGTCAAATTATCATGTTCCTTTATAGATAATCATAAATGATGAATAATCATTATTTGAAGAGTAATTCCAACTATTAAAAATTTAATGAGATTTGAAGGTCCAAAAAATCTTAGTTAAAACTTAATGGAGTATAATTTCATAAATTAGGATTTCTACGTGTCCCAAAAAAGATGATATTTTTGAAAACACAATTATCGTTCATTTTTTTATGACAAATATGATAACTTAAATAGATTATGATTATCAAATCGACCTAATTTTTTATATAGATAAAATACATAAAATATGTCATAAAATAAATAATTCAAATCATTAAAATATGACTTGTGATGAACTCTACAAATTCAAACAATGCTCTCCAATTCGAATTATAGATGGGAGACAATCCACCTCGATTTGAAGAATGTTTGCTTTTGTGTTTTCAAATAACTGTAATATTTTTCTTATAGAAGAAACATGACAATGCCTCATCCAAATCTCGTGGCAAGTACAAAAAAACAAACTTGAGTTTGGCGTGATAGAAAAAGTGTATTAGCAGCATTTCGGTATGGGGTTTCCGTTTCTCGATTATGATATTTTATTATTTTTTTCATTTTTAAAATTTTTTAAAGCAACCAATTCGAGCACACGATTTCGAACAGAAATTTCAAGCGAAAAGTCTCTTTACATAACATTTTACTCCCTCAAATGAGACCAATCAATAGAAAAACTATAAAGCAAGACTTATCAATTCATAATTTGTTAAGAATATGTTTGTGTGGTGGAAATTAACACTATGTTTAGGAAGTTAGGAGAGAAAAGAAAAGAAATGATTACTTAAGTTATAAGAAAATAGAAAAGAAAATAAATGATTGTAATTTCTCTCTTTCTTATTTGGATAAATAAGAAATAAAAGAAAAGAAATAATTATGATTTCTCTCATTCTTGGTTGGTTAAATTTCATAAAAGAAAAGAAAAGAAAAGAAATTATTTTATATTATATTACCAAAATAACATTTTTATATTTTCAATCATTTTATTTCTTTTATTTTTACAGGGACAAAATTGATATTATGAAAATATTAGTTTCTTTTCTCTCTCAATCTCTTCACTTTTGGAAAGATTGAAAATAAGGATTATAAGAGAAATAAGTTTCTCTCCGTTTCTCTCAATTTCTCTCCACTTAAGTTATCCAAACAAATCAGAAAAATACATATCTCTCAATTTCTTTTCTTTTCTCTCAAAATCACTCAATCCAAACATAACGTAAATTAATGAAATGAGGGATTTATGAATAAAATGAATTTCAACAATTGATTCTTTTTTCTCGATAAATTCTGAATTCGTAAGTCTAAGTGTGTAATTTTATTGTAATCAATATAAACAAATTTTAGATATCATATCATATTGTAGGCACCGCATTTTTTGACTGCCTTTAAGACTTGGACGCCTCAGGTTGATCACTCGATGATGAAAGTTGTGCTGTATAAATGTTCGATTTCTTCAATAAAAAGGGCTTCTAAATCCCAACCTTACACCACATTTTGGACCGAAACTATTTTGGACCGAAACTTTTTTTTGGACCTTAAAACTGCCTTTTTCAAAATATTTTCCAAATTCTTCTATGATGTTTCGAGGCTCATATTTCGTCTAAAAGTTGCACTTTTCGGTAAACCGAGTAAGAACAAAGTGGAAATAAATGGAAAAGAGGTGAACTCTTTGAAAAATCTTTTTAAACCTCTTATTTATAGGTTTGGAGTTGAAAAAAATTGAAGGAGAGGGAAGAAAACTAGTTGGGGAAATGGTTGAGCATGAAACCGTTAAGAGAGAACTGAGCAACCTTCACTAAATCATGTTAGCTAATTAGTTAGCTAGTTAGTTTATTCGGACTCTCCTTCGTGAGAATGCAATGTTGTAATAATGTGTATGTCTTCCAACCCCACGTCTTTTTTCCCTTTTATTTACTAGCTTATGATGGTTAGATTAAAGTATCATGTTTTGTTTAGCATTCTCCATGTTCGCATCCACTTGTATTGCATGCACCGAGGCTCGATTCATCATTCTAACTTGCATTGTCGTTTAAATACTTCTTTGAATACATGCTTAGACCGCATGTTGTTTAATTGATTCATATGTCATATTAGTAGCCAAGCCTATTAGTTGCATATTGTATGTGTTGCATAATCATATTGCATAGTTAAGGATCATGCATTTTTCTAACTCTTTTATCTTTTGGCTAGGAGTACTAGGTGAGCCTTTACTCGCTTTAGCATATTGCATGCATGCGATTGTTGCCATGTCTAGTATGCTTGCCATGAGGTTTAGGCTACATTGGAATGTCTTCTAAGAAATTATGAAGTCATTCTCCTTCTTCTCCTGTTTTATCTAATGCGATAAATTCATATTCCATTGTCGACCTTGCTATGCATGTCTGCTGGGAGGTTTTCCAAGGGACGACAGCACCTCCCAAGGTAAAGACGTATCTATTAGTGAATTTTGAGTCTTTCGTATCTGATATCCAATTTGCATCGCTGCACCACTTGAGTACTGCTGGATATTTGGTATAATGTAAGCCATAATTTTGGGTATGTCTTAGATACCTAAGTACCCTAATTATCTCTTTCCAATGATTGGACCCTGGATTACTAGTGTACCTACTCAATTTGCTTATAACATAGGCTATATCTGGCCTAGTGCAATTCATTAAGTACATCAGGCTTCTGATTTTCCGAGAGTACTCTAATTGTGATATGCTTGCACCTGTATTTTTTTTTACAAATGAAGACTAATGTCAATAGGTGTTTTAACAAAACGGTCGTCATGCTTAGATACCTAAGTACCCTAATTATCTTTTTCCAATGATTGGATCCTGGATTACTAGTGTACCTACTCAATTTGCATACAACATAGGCTATATCTGGCCTAGTGCAATTCATTAAGTACATCAAGCTTCTGATTATCCGAGAGTACTCTAATTGTGACATGCCTGTACTTGTATTTTTTGAAAAATGAAGACTAATGTAACAGGTGTTTTAGCTGGACAATCGTCATGCTTTCCAAATTTCTCCAGAATCTTCTCAACATTAGATGTTCTAGTACTTTTTATTCTTAGAATTACATCTGCTACTCCAGATCTTTCATGTCAAACTTTTGGTTTAACATTTTCTTTGTGGATTTAATCATGTCATTATTGTTCCCAATAATGAGCATGTCATCCACATAAAGACAAATTATGGCATAACATTTATTTGTGCTTTTAATATAGACGCATTTGTCACATTTGTTTATCTTAAAACCATTCGAAAACATAGTGTGATCAAATTTTTCATGCCATTGTTTCGGAGCTTGTTTAATCCATAAAGAGATTCGACTAGTTTACAAATTTTTTTCTTGGCTGGGAACTTGAAACTCTTCCGGTTGTTTCATATAGATTTTCTCATCTAACTTGCCATCCAAAAAAGCTGTTTTAACATCCATTTAATGTACCTCCAGATTATGCAAAACTATAATCGTAATTAGTATGAAAATAGATGTTATTCTTGTTACTAGTGAATATGTGTCGAAATAATCAAGGCCTTTCTTCTGCTTGTATCCCTTAACAACAAGCCTAGCCTTGTATTTATCAATTGAACTATCTGCTTTTATTTTTCTCTTGAATATCTACTTATATCTAAGAGGTTTACACCCTGGTGGAAAATCCACCAGTTCTCAAGTATGATTTTGCAGTATTGATTCAATTTCGGTACTCACAACTACTTTCCACAATGGGGCTTTACGACTTGACATTATTTCCTTGAAGTTTTGAGGCTCATTTTCTAACAGGTATGTTAGAAAATCTAGAGCAAATGATTTAGAGATCCTAACCCTTTTGCTATGTCTAGGTTCATCTGCTTCATTATCATTGTGGTCTTCACTACTACCCATAGCAGTATCAAAAGTTCTTTTATTTAAACTTGTCTCTTCAGTTTCCTTGCAAGGAAAATTGTGTTAAAAAAACAACGCATTTCTTAACTCAATAATAGTGTTTATATGCATATTAGGATTTTCAGATTTATGAACTAAAAATCTATATGCACTACTATTATTTGCATAACCAATGAACACACAATCAACGATTTTTGGTCCTATCTTAGTCGTTTTGGGACTAAGGATTGCCACCTTGGCCAAACACCCCTACACTTTGAGGTAATTGTAGGTAGGTCGTTGACCTTTCCATACTTCATAAGGTGTTTGATTGATTTTCTTGTGGGGTACCCTGTTAAGGATAAAGTTAACAGACAAAATTGCCTTTCCCCACAAGTTTTGAGGTAACCCTGAACTAATCAACTGGCATTTAACATCTCTTTAAGAGTTCAATTCTTTCTCTCAGTAACTCCATTTGACTGAGGAGAATAGGGTGCAGCGGTTTGGTGAATAATATCATGTTCAGAACAAAATTCCTCAAATGATGCATCATATTCACCACCTTTGTCACTCCTCACTATCTTAACAGTTTTGCTAAGTTGATTTTCAACCTCAAGTTTATATTGCTTAAAAGTTTCTAAGGCTTCATCTTTACTTCTCAATAAGTAAACATAGCAATATCGAGTGCAATGATCAATAAAAGTAATAAAGTACTTTTTACCTCCTCTAGTTTGAACAAATTTTAAATCATAGATATTTGTGTGAATTAAACTTAGAGGTTCAGTATTTCTTTCTACTTTATTAAATGATACCTTAGTGAGTTTTGCCTCAACACAAATCTCACATTTATTATTAGGATCAAATTCTAAGTTTAGCAAACATTCTAAAGAAACAAGTCTACGCAAAGAATTAAAATTAACATATCCTAATATACCATGCCATAAAAAAGAAGATTCAACAATATAAACAGAAGATGTGTTATTATTATTAATAGTCAAATTAGGTACAACAGTTATTACATTGAGCTTAAAAGCCCATCACTCATGTAACCTCGCTCCACATACATTCCACCCTTGGAGAGTACAACCTTGTCAGATTCAAAGACTAATCTAAACTCATTCTTGATCAACAATGACCCAGAAATCAATTTTTTTGTGAATTTTTGGCCCATGGAGTACATTGTTGAGCGTGAGTTCTTTTCCCTACGTCATTTTCAGTACAATCTTTCCTTGTCTTTCTACAGTTAATATGGAGGAGTTTTCCATAAAAGGTTGTTCCCCACTTTCTACCACTTTGTAGGTTGTGAACATCTTCTTATCTGCACAGATATGGTGAGTTGCTTAAATATCCACCCACCACTTCTTGGGATTACACACCAAATTTGCTTTAGAGACTATTGCAACAAGATTGATGTCTAATACTCCATTAGAAAGATAAAAATCCTCGGCTATGTTGGCTTGTGCTGACTTTTTGCTTGAACTCCCTCCGTCTTTGTGAACGTGACAATCCATAGCGCGATGTCCATCTTTGCCATACACAAATCACTTGCCTTTGAACCTCATGTTGAACCCGTTGTTGATTCCTTTGTTGATCTTACTTGTGGATCCTTGTTTGGAACCATTGTCATCACGCTTCCGTTTTTTGTTGTTTAACTTTGACCCTTGTCTATGTTCCACAACATTTGTTTCAGCCCGCATGACATGGTTTTCTGACTTCTTGTCGGAACCACGGTTGTCCTCCTCGATTTTGAGTCGCACTATCAGTTCCTCAAATTTCATCTCCTTGTGCATATGCATTAGATAATTTTTGAATTCTTTCTAGGATGGTGGTAATTTTTCAATGATTGTCGCTACTTGGAAAGATTCATTGAAAACCATCCCTTCCGTATGTATGTCATAGAGAATTAATTGGAGATCTTGAACCTGGCTTATAACTGTCTTGGAATCTATCATTTCAAAATCCAGAAAATGACCGACAACAAATTTCTTTGTACCGGCATCCTCTGTCTTATATTTATGATCTAGAGATTTCCATAGTTCTTTTGTAGTGCCTTTGACACTATACACATTGTACAATGTATTGTCCAATCCATTGAAAATATAATTTCAATATAGAAAATCACCATGTTTCCATGCATCGAATGCAGCAACCACTTGCCGGTTAGTTTCTTCCTCGTTTAGTGCCGGAGCTTTTTCATGAGTGAATCGAGCCAAAATTCGATGTCGTAAGATAAAATATCATTTTTTGTTGCCATCTTTTAAAATCATTTCCATTGAATTTTTCTAACTTCTCCTCATGATTTACCGGTATTGTTGGAGTCATCACTAGCACAACGGGTGTGGGGGTTGGAGTAATAACAGTCTCAGCACTGTTTGTTTCAATAGTCATATTTCTGACAAAATAATAATACACCAATCACAAATTTATACAGAATAAAATTTACATATAAAATATATAGAATAATATTCTGTAACAAAATTTCAATAATAAACAGTATATGACTATTATGTTATCAAAGAAATTATTAGATAGTGTATTACTAGTATTTGAGAAATTAAACAGTATATGACTACTATTTAATTTCCCGAAATAAAATATTCTTCTGTCTAATACATAAATAAATAAAAACGAAAATCTACTTTAAGATTGTTATTCCCAGTGGTGTGTGTGTGTGTGTAAATTAAATGTATAAATAAAATAAACAACAAAATAAAATAATTTAGAAAATAATTATATGAATTAAATTCTGAATTAATTGCTTACAGAAATTATAAGTTGAGGCTTGTGTTGGACACAATCTCCTTAAAGTAGATTTTGCTCTCGCTCCGGTGCTTCGAGATTTACCGGGGTCTACTTCTCAGAATGCAACGACTAACACTTGATTTGCAGCACTACAAAATCAAGTTTGGCGAACCAAAACTTTGCTGTGACTTTCTCTTTTTCTTTCTAAAAATAAATACAGAACAGATGCAGAAAACAAAAAGATGGAAAGGGAAGAAGAAAGACGAAAATCTGAGAGAAAAATTGAATGAAAGAATTGCTGGAATGGAAGGCTTTATATAGAAGAGTAGGTGGCTTTTCCGAACAGGTGCCACCAGATAGGAAACTGTTCGGACAGATTCAACAGGTAGAAAACCTGTTTGAACAGATATAGATCTGTTCGGTTTGAACTCAACATGTATGAACCTGTTTTGAACCTGTTCTGGTGGGTAAACCTATTTGGGATCTGTTTGGGTGAAGGAAAAAAAAAAAACTGGACCAATTTATTTTGAATTTTGAAACCAAAATTAAAAATAAATAAATTACAAATGTTTTTGGCCCCAAAAGATAAGTATTTGGTCGGACAAGCCCAATCTAACCTCACACTATGCACCCGCACCCAAGCTAAGTCCACCCGACCGATCGGACAGTCGGGCGGTAGCGCGCATGTTTTTGTTTTGGGTCTAGCCCACTTTACCCATAACCTCACCCTTCCACCAACTTGGATACCCCTTGAGGCCCATTTCAAGTATTCCAAGCTAGAGTATATAAACCCATACAAATCCTTAAGCCTTTCTAATTTGAGACAAGCACATTTCACAAATGTGTAGGAAACCCACCTAAAACCATTTTTACGAACCTAAAAATGCACATTGAATTCTCATTCATCTAGAAATGGTTTTGAACAACCAAATACACAGTTTTATTCACTACGCGGGCATTAAACATGAACCCAATTACTAACGTTAAAAATAACGTTTGGGTCTTACCTTAATTAATGCTCAAAGTTAGCAAAAAATCAAAAATTTCCAAAGCCATTTTCCAATATTATGTCAATATAACCAAGGCTTTTGTAGCCGAATGGCATGTAATCGTGCCTTAGGGTGCGGTGGGTGAAAGTTTTGAGGTTTGCACTAATGGATATGTGGCGGCCCCTTTAAGTTGTAACATAACTTTATTAATATACTAACATTCTACCTTTAATTAAAAAAATTTAAAAAAAAAATGTCAATATGACCTTCTAAAATGTAGAATGTGTATTTAATTAGTTCCATACTTGACTTTCTTCAAAATTTATGACGGAACTACTAGTATTTTTTTTGAATGATTACATGTTTTATTTTTCTTTATTTATTTTTTTCTTTTGTGGGGGAGAATTGCATATTAATGGAACAGATTAAAAAAAAAAAATTTACGTGGAAATATTTTTTTTGCGCAAATCTGACCCTACATAAAAGGCTTACACTAAAAAACAAAGCAAAAAAATGCTCAAACTCACACTCCATAGAAAAAATACTATACCATTGATTCGATATTTTTTATTTTTACGTTTTTATTTCTTGTGTATGAGTTTTTTTTTGTGATTTCATCACAGTATAACTTCAAATAGTTATACAACTGTACGGGGGCGAAATATCCTCTGCTTTCCGTACTCCTTGGACTGCAAGCTTCTCGCGACGGCGTCTAACCTGACAACACAGAAACGGTGAGCTGCCCGGCGGTGGTTCGCCGGATAAACCCTTCGACGATCAAGTCAGATCACTTGAGGAAAAAGAAGGCTGTTAGAGAGAGAGAGTATGTTTCAGATGGCGCAAATTGGTTGCCTCTAACGTTCATCTTCCTCTCCTATTTCTAGGCTGGCCATGCAGCCTCAAGATTGTGCGTGCACTACCTCTGCTGTCATTCCCTGGACAGGTGGCGGTGCTCACCTTTCACCACCTTACACGTGTAAAGGCCTAGTCCTCCAACCAGTACATGCAGAACTGCCCAACGGTATTGACGCGTGCTTGGAGTAGATGTCCTCTCCCCAACGCCATTGGCCCAGGTGGCACACTTGACCGGGGTACCACGACCGGCCTAGCAGCGCAATCAGGCTGTGTCTCGCCGACCTATCTCTCGGGGAACAAGTGGAAGTCTGATTCACTTAGCCGAGCTACTCTTGGCCAGGTCCATCCTGGTTGATCGGCCGTGAGGCATACCGACCTCCCCCCGTCCTACCTTAATACTCGGTTATATGAAGTCCGCCCATCTCGGCTAATCGGTCAGAGGCACGTCGGTCCTCGCCCTGCAATCAGTCTAGCCCAGGCTGCCCTTTGCTCGGTTGTCACACGTCTCCGTGCGCCATGCCAAGCGTCTGATTTTGCTCGGCCAGGCCTTAGATCGTTCCTGGTCGGCCAACCTCTCCGGTCATGCAAAACAGAGCGAAGTGTCATGTCAGGAGAGAAAATAGCTCGGCGCCGTGCGGTTTGTCACAACCCGCGTTACCATAGCTCGGCCGTACTAACTGGTGCAAATCTCCCCTCTCAACAACAAAGGTGTTTGTTTAGACGGACTGGATAAGAGAATTGGTATTCACCGGACTGTTAGTCCTGAGATACATTGTCCCTGAACAATTTGATTTGATTGGATTGGATTTGTATCCCACATGTTTGTTTAGTCATAAGATTAGATGTCAGGAAATGACTATTTAGTTAGATTGGATATGAATCTTATATTTGTTTGGGATATTATGGAAAAGGATAAATGCTCAAATGACTATTTTACCATTTTCAATTATTTACTAAGTAATAACAATATTAAACATATCTTTAATATTTTAATTATTTTTAGCTAAATTAAATAAAAATTTATTTTATTTTATTTTTTACACACTTAAATAAATTTATTTTTCAAAAATTAAATAAATAAAATATCAATAAAAATATATGTTATTTTTAATTAAAATTTTAAATAAATTTATTTTTAAAAAATAATAATTAAATAATGAAATTAAATAAAAATATATTAAAATTTAAATAATAAAATTAAATAAAATATAACAAAAATTAAATAAAACATCAATAAAATATCTATAAAAAATTATTTAAAAAAATTAAATAAATAAAACATCAATAAAAATTAAATACAATTATTTTATTTTTAAATTGAAATATTTAAATTTTATTGAATTTTACTAAATATAATACATAATTAAATAGTAAAATGTCAAAATGATTATTCCATCACCTAATCTCATATCCCCTTATCCCCCTATTTGTGTCCCCCCCTGGGGCACAATAGTCGAACAGATTTGGCATTAATTTGTGGAGGAGAAAAAATTAAGTTAATCAGATATCGGTAATCACTCGATTAGATCATATTTGTACTAAAAGTATAATTAATAAGTTTTTTTAAAAAAAATTTAGAGTGGTCAAACTTTTATTTTTATGTTTGACAAATGTAATTCAATTAAATAGCTATAAATATTTAATAAACTTAAATTTTTATATAAATAATTTATTTAACAAGCCTTATAAAATGAACTAATTCAATCATTAAAGTAGGTCCTAAATTGACAGCAACCCCATTAAGTGGACCCTCCAGTCCATTTATAGGATTGAAGAGAAAAACCCTTATTGCCTTTTGTAGAGAGAGAGAGAGAGAGAGATAGATTGATAATTAGCCATGGTAAGCATACATTGGGTTGTTTTGGAAAGTTGGTAAAAAGCTGGCTTTTGACTTTTTACCGAGCTTTTTGGCTTTTTTGGAAGTGATTTGGGAAGTTGGTAAAAAGCTGGCTTTTTGCTTTTTAGTTTAATATTTATTTATGGTGTCAAATCAAATTAAAATGACCAAAATACCGTTACCCAACATAAGAGAGTTATTTTTTTATTTATTTTTCATAGGCCCTAATTTGTAATTTTAGGGCTGCGTTTTTGACACTTGCCAAATGGCTTTTCTGGCGTTTTTGGCAGCCACGTTTTTGGACATTTTGTCCAAAAACGTGGCTTTTTATCATGTTCCCAAAATGGCACATTGTTCAAGGTCTTGAGATTGGGAGAAACCAACACAACTAATTAGAGGAGAAGAAACCTAAATTTGAGCAAGTTGTTTGACATTAATGGGATAAACTTGAGTTTGGAGATTGGAAGCATAAGCAATTCTTGCAATCAGATCATTCACTGCTTCTGTTGGATGCAACCCATCAAAAAACACATAGATTGTCCTATTTGCACATGCTGTCCCTCCTCTTTTGCATAAAACTCCACTTCCACCTTCACTTATTGATGCTACTTCACAACAAGGATTGCTAGCATCACTGAAACCTGAAAAACATAAAGTTACATTATATTACCCTCATTGATAATAGTTAAAAATATTGGCCATATGTTATTATATTACAATTTCTTGAGTGGTTTGGGGATTTAAATGAATGGAACAAAGAAATGTATGGTAAATGTAGCACTATCATAAATAGAATTTTCGAAAAATTAGTTAATAAATGGTATTCAAATTAGGGGTGCTCATGGACCCCGATAGATCAACCAAAACCAATTAATCCAACCCAATGCACCTGCTTTTAAGCAGTTTGATAGTATGGATAGATAGATGTAGATGGAGATTTTCTAATTCTGCCTATGTTCAGACGGATGGCAAATAAGAGACACCCGACCCAACCCGATCCGCCAACCCCCCTTAAGAAAATGATGGCATGTTTTTATACTTTGTATGTTAAAAAAATGACATTTTATTTAGTAATAATATTAGTAGCTATTTATGAAATATGAAAGTTTGATCTATATTTTAATTCTAAAAATTAAAAAATAAAAACTTTTGAACTCAAATAAAGCCCAAAATAATAAAAAAAAATACTCTAAAATAGTTATTAGAGAGAGAGAGAGAGAGAGAGAGAGAGAGAGAGAGAGAGCATAAAATAATAAAGCTCAAATCGCCAAATCGATCTGCATCCACCCGTCGATCTACACTCACTGCTTAATCCTCATCCACTAACTCAGCGGACGGATGCAAATTGATTTATTTTAATCCGCCTAAATTTAAACGAATGGCAGATGGAAGTTCACTGACTTAACCCAATCTACAAGCACTCCAAATTCAGATAAAGATGCTATCCCTCTCTCTCTCTTTTTTTTTTTTTTTTTTTACATCTTTGTCTAAAACCCTCGAACAGTTATATGACATAGTGAGATCGAATCAAAAAGGAAAGAAAAAAAAGATGGCCTTTTGTTTTTTAAAGTTTGGAGAACGGAAGATGAACTTCCTTTTGGTTCTTCTTGAAAACGACCAAGCATTTTTTGAACCCATTTTTAAGAAACTCCAAAAAAAAAAAAAAAAAAAAAAGAGGGAAAATTGAAAGAAAAGTGTTAAATATGTTAGAATATGTCAAACAAATCATCATGAAATTCATATATGTTAGAACATGATAAAAAAGAAAGAAAATAATCACAAATCAATGTTGTGCGAGTGAGATATGTACTTAGTGCAAGTGAGAATTGTGCAAAAGTAACACAGTTCTCAATTTTCACTTGCAATTTATTGATCTGCAATTATTTTTTACCATTTCTCATTTATCTCATATTTTTTCCCCAAATATTTATTTTCAAAGGCTAACTTGAGTAGAGAATAGTAGATAGGTAGTTATACAGTTACCTTTGGAAGTAGGGTTTTTTATGATATCTCTGATGATCTTGTAAGAGTTAACATAAACCAGATTAGAGCCAGGCATGTGAGGCTTGACGAGATCTACTAAACATTTCAAATGGGTGTTGAAGAGATGAGCTGCCAAGTTCAGCTTTTGTGCACAGCCCTTTCTCATTGGTAGCCTAGCATTCACCATTGGACTACACCCTATTGGATTCAGCGACATTAACACGAATTTTCGACCACCCAATTCATACAATCTCTGCATATCAATTGTTCAATTAAATTACAAGCATAAAAGGCCAGCTAATATTTTTAGCCACATTATGAAACAAAGGAAGTTCCGATATTCAAAAAAAAGAAAAAAGAATAGTCATAATAAGAATAAATAAATAAATAATCTATATAAGAGTGACCAACTAAGCTAGTTCAAATTGATTCGAAAGTATAATATATAGGGCAAAATCCATTTTACCCCCTGTGATATGGCCAGATAGCACTTTATTCCCTATTTTTTAGCAACCTTCATGATGATGCTATGATACACACTTCTCGAAAAGTGTGAATCATATGCACCTTTATTTTGTATTTTTGTGATATATTTTACATATTTTTAAATTTTTTTTTCCCCTAACATTTGTAATTCATAAATAAAATTATGTATTTTGTGATAATGTTACACATTTTTTTACTAAAAAACATTTGGATAAAAACTATGTAACATTATCACAAAATACATAACTTTAATTTCTAGTACTAAAAAATTACGTAACATTTACCACAAACATATGTAACACGATGTATATGATACATTTCTCCATTCTTCATGGATTCACAAACCAAGAGGGCTACTTCCGGGACTTCAACCATTGACCACTAAACCAACCCTTTGGAGTTTATAATAGTCACATATATCTACTAGTAGTAGTTATTGTGTGAATACAAAAAAAAAAAAATTTGTCAATAGTTAAGAGAGTAATTAAATTATGAGAAATATTTATATTATCAAATATATCACTAATTTGTGTTTAAGAAAACAAAGCACTAATTTACAATAGTTAAAAAACCAACAAAACTCAAGCCCAACAATCCTGTCCCCGTTTCCATCCCGAACTGAAATTACTATTATACCCCCCCTCTCTCTCTCTATATATATGTGTGTGTGTGTGTGTGTGTTTTTCTCTAGGAATTTTAGAGACGCCTTTGAGAGATGCCTATTGATTTTAGAAGTCAACTTAGCTAATAATCTTGGTTGTGCATGTTACTTTGCAAAATTCACAAGTGGTGTTTTTTTTTAAAGCAAAAAACAAGTGTTGTTTGGATTTTATTTTTTATTCTTTATGTGGTGTGGGTGTTATTTTGTATCTTGTTTGTCATGTTGTTGTTGTTTGGATGTTTATGTTTAGACATTGTTGGATTATAATTTATATATATTATTTTTATTTGCCTAAAAAAGAAATAATAATAAAATGGGATATGTAAAATTCAAAAAAAAAAAGGTGAGGGATTTTTTGGGATTGGGGAAACCCGATCCCCGTTAGGGGGCGGGAGGTGATGGATTTCCCGTCGAGAATCAGGATCGGGGGCGGGGAGGGAGAATTTTATACCTTCAGAGATCGGGGATAGGGAGTGTAATCCCCGTTCCCGACCCGACCCAACCCAACCCGTTGTCATTCCTAAAACTTATAATCAAATAAAATTTTCATTTTCAAATTATAATTCAAAAATTCATAAACTCAAAATATAAATCCATACTTAAATCATAATTTTAAAATTAAACTAAATGCAACCTTAACTTTTTAAATTTTTTTTTGATTTTTTAAAATAATATATATAAAAAATAAAAAACATAATATGATTTAAGTAAATTAATAAATTGACTTTTCCCTCCCATCTTTTCAAGAAAGAAAGGGACATTTATTTGAAGATCAGGCCTCTGCATTCCCCACTCCACTGCACATATATAAAATGCGGTGGTGTGGCGGGGTGGCGTTGACATTTCAGTCTGATTTGGTAATAATAAAATATCAAATGCAAAATGGGTGCCATGGGACCTCTCTCACTGGTACCAAGTGACACTTCTTACTCCATAAAATCACTTTCGAATCAATAATGTTGTAGATTTATAAAAATATTTTTATAAATCATAATTATTTTAAAAGTATGACTCACGTATTATTAACTTGAAATTTATACTATATAAATTATTCTAAAATAAAATTTGAAATATATTTTATTGTTCATACCATATTTCTATTTCAATTTCATATAGAGATTGAAGGAGGAGAAAATGGCCACAAACATCACTAGTACCAACAGATTTATTAATATTTTTTATTTTTCAATTAAAAAAAAATGAAATCAATCTAGACATCATATTTGTTTTATTTTATCTATTGGGTTATTGTTTAGGCTAGATTCATTTGTTGGATTATGAATATTACAGAATTGAGTAATGGATCAAGTTATAATTGTAATATATTTGTCATAATATCAATTGGTTAAGATTAAATTTATAAAATTACATAAAAATTCTCGAGATTTATTATTTTTGTAAAATACCAATAATAATCTCCAATTCCATAGAATAGGGTCAATAATCCGAAGTCTGCCATGAAAATACTTGTTGTATGCTTAGAAGTGTCTTATAATTTCGTGAGAAGTTAAAAAATATTTCATTTTGCATTCTGTTTTTGCAACTTTTTTCTATCACTCTCTTCTTTAGAGGACATTAGAAATTACGTTAATTTATATTTTTTAGTTACAATATTTTTTATTACGTTAATTATTTTATTAGTTATAATATTTTTTATTACATTAATTTTTAATAAAATTATACATTTTATAATTGATATTATAAAATTTTGTAATAAAATTATACAAATTTATAATAAAATGTATATAGTATGTAAATGTATCCATAAGCTTTTCCAAACAGAAAACATAAATACCACTGCATCCCTTTTTTATCCTTGTTTTCCCTCTCCTACCAAACTATTATTCTCTTTTGTTTTTTTGCCAAACACATTCTCTTCCATATTGTTTTGCTTTTGTGGTGGAAAACGCTATCTTGGATGAACGGTTAATAGTGTTAGGATTTCAAATTTTTTTAGATTGTATATTTTATTTTATGTTTGGATTGAGTTAGATTATAAAGAGGGATTAATAGTTCAGATTTTGGTTTAGTCCTTTAATTTATATCTTACCCTCCTTATGGGATTAAATAATCCATCATATGTGGGATACGATATGCGGATGAATTGTTAGTCTGTACTTCAATTGTTTAACTAAATATCAGATTATAATTTTATTGGACTATTAATCAAATCCAAAACTCATATCCACTCAAACAAACATGGCCTATAAATTTTAAATTTTCTACTAAATAAATAATCAAATATTATGAGATTTATATTTCGTCATTTATTTATAGTCTCTACATTAATATAAGATATTTAATCATTTATTTAGTAAAAAATTTAATATTCTTAATATTATCATTTTGTGTTACCTCATGAAATCAAAAGTCAAACCGTTAATAAATGAAACCGAGCAAAGCCATTAAAGAGGGCATGAATGAGATACGACACATATGAATCAACTCACTTACCTTGAGTTGGGCAGAGAGGGTGGTGATGAGATTGGCAGTGAAAGCTTCAAGACTCACATTATTGTTGTTGTTGATGCTGGATTTCCTCGTATGTGTAATCGTTCCCACCAGTTCCCACCACAATCAAGTAACTGGGCAATGATTCGCTGCTCTTGCACCCCAGCTGCCTCTCCAAATCAGGCAGTGTCACTCCCTCAAAGTATTTGATCTGTTGGTTTAAACTTATCACTTGGCCCTGAAAATGCAAAATCCATGATTAATTATAAGGCTTCACCTTGATCTGGTTTAACTTTTATATATATATATTGTTTTCATTTTATAAATTTTTTTTATTAAAATTGATGATTCAAACACTTAATTATAAGCTTACTCTCACTAAACATATCAATAAAAAAATCATGGAATAAAAAATCAAAGAATGGTAAATAATAATAATAGTATGAAAAGAAAATGGCTTGTGAGATTTATCATGACAAATTGGCATCCCAAAGTCAGAAAAATTTTAGAGAACCACAAAGAATTCCCAAATTAATGGTGTAGATTTAATTTTTTTTTATTGTGGACACACTTCATAAACGAATCTCAATCATAAATTTGAGTTTATAGACTCACAGAAAATTATATTTATCTTTTCGGTGCAAGTTTTACCAGACAACGTACAACTTTAAAATATAATTCAAAATCTCATAAAGTGTTTGTCCCATTACACACATTACATAATGAGCAACAAATCAGAATGCTAAGTCAGTGTCAGATTGCCCAAATATATATATATACCTATATATAAAAGAATGATAATATTATGGGTTCGTTTGGGATGTAGGTTGAGCTTTTAACTATTTTAGTTTGGGATTAAAAAGTCTTATTTTATATAGTCTTTTTTATTTTTTTGACTTTTATAAGAGAAAAAATGAAATAATTATGAGTTGGATGTGATATTTTGTTTTATTGGACTAAAAAATATATTTTGTGTTTTTGTGACTAAAATAATAAAAAAGTCAAAAAACTTAACATGCCAAACGAAGGGTATGTATGCATGAAAAGGAAAAACGTCCGAAATTTTCATTGTATGTGAAGGATAATACTCGATAAATAAAGATAATACTTTATAAATAACTTGTGTACAGTATGGTGTGTACCATAGCATGTACCTATTCAGAGTACATGTTCACAGATTTGTGCCTTTAAATTAGAGAAAATTAGGAAAATATTACGCTTTAACTTTATGTAGTAAGAGAGATTCAAAATATATATTTTTTATTAGCTAAGATCCCTCAATATTTTCACAGAAGAAATTTGATTCAGAGAAGTTTTGAAATTTCTTTGAGTCGGGGCTAAAATTTCTTTGAATCGGCAAAATTTCTCTGAGTGAAATTTTCTCTGTAAAAATATTGAGGGATCTTAACTATTATAAAAATTTTGTATATTATTTATCTTATAAAATCTTAATATCAAAAAATCCCCCTTTAAATTAAGGAGGTTGATCCCTTCCATCTAGATTTTAGATTGGAATGTGTTGTTTGGGACTGTAGGCTTATTATACGTCCTGTTTTGATAATATGAAACGTTCATTTTATAGAGCACTTTGTGTATTTTATTCAAACAAAAAATTAGACCGAAACAAATAAACAAACCAGAAAACAAAGCCAAAGAAGACTTACTGCAAGAGAACCAGTATCATCAAGAATGCCAGAAGCACCAGAAGCATAGTTGACACCATGAATGATCCTACTCCCCTTTGTTGTTGGATTGGTGAATGGTGGAATATATGAAGGAAGGTTGAGTTGATCACCCAAAAGGTCAATCACATTCTTGCCATTAGTAAATCTTCCAGAAGGACCAAGAGGGAAGTCTACTCCATATGGCAAGTAGTCAGCCTTGGCCATTGATTTGTGGAGATAGTTGTTGTTTCCATTGTCAACCAGTGAGCTCCCAAACACAAACATTCCTTTGATCTTAGTACCATCTTCTTTCTCTCCTACACTACTACTACTAGTACATGGAAAAGGAAGGAAACAAGCAAGGAGAGAGAAGGATAACAAGAGAAGATTTGGGGAAGTCTTTCTAGCCATCATAATGTTGAAAAGGTGGTATTGCAAAATTGAGGAGAGGGGAGGGGTTTTTATAGGAAGCCAACTCATCAACCCATCCACCAACAATGAGAAAATATTTTATTTAACAAAATGTGTCATTCAATGAGGCTGATGTGGTGTATTTCTCCACTTATTATTTGTTACATAATAAATGTGAGATATGAAAAGTGGTTTAGTGATTTGTTTGAAATATTAAGTATTCAATGAGCAAGCATTACTTATTCTCAAATATTTCTATCATCCTATTCCAAATCACTTACAATCATTAGATATATCTTGAGATTTTCAAATTTTAGAATTCTCATATGGTCTAATGATTTGTGAGTAATTTGGAATAAGGAGACATGAATATTTGGAGACAGAGGATCCTTGAGCGTATTCAATCATATTAAAAAGTAAAAAAATACATTTATTTAGAATTTTCCAAACCAACCCTAAATTCCCATTCTAGCATCTCTCCACACATTGCTATGTGATTAAAATTTAAAATTTGTAAAATAGACTCATTTTGGGGGAAAATGACATTACATCACTACAAGAAATGTCACTTTTAGCTACCAAAATATTGGTAGCCAAAAGTCACTTATTTAGTCGCCAAAAGTTTTAGCGACCAAAATTTTTCGTCGCTAATCTCGTCGCCCTTACTCTGTCGGCGATAGTATTGGCGACTAAAATTTTTTTGGTCGCCGAAAGTGTACACATTTTGCTACTAATGTTGGTTTAGTCGGCAAAAGGTCACTTTTAGCTACTAAAAAATTGGTAGCCGAATGTACACATTTGGCTACTAATCTTAATTTAGTCGCCAAAAGGTCTGTTTTGGCCACTAAAGTATTAGTAGCCAATAGTTTATTTCTCTGATTCTCAAATTTTTTAGCTACTAAAAAATTAGTAGCCGAAAGTACACATTTGGCTACTAATCTTAATTTAGTCGCCAAAAGGTCTGTTTTGGCCACTAAAATATTAGTAGCCAATAGTTTATTTCTTTCATTCTCAAATTTTTTAGCTACTAAAGTATTAGTAGCCAAAACTCTTGATTACCTATTTGGCTACCAAAACATTTGGTAGCCAAATGCTTTAACGTGTTTTTTTTTTTTTTTTTCTAAACAACCTTTATCCATTATTAATACAACCTGTACCCTGTATGGACAATATAATCCATCAACACAAAATAAGTTATGAAACATTCAACCACGTGCACACATTTCAATTCCAACCATCCACATAATTAATATTGAACGTCCAATTACATATATATATATATATATATTACAAATTCCATAACAACCAAGTCTAATCCAACGTCAATATTTTAATTCCATACATAATACATGAATAACCAAATTAATTGTACACCTACAACTTCTGTACCATTCAGCACATTCCTTAATCAAATGATCCTCTGAGGACAAACATTCATTTAAAAAGTTTTTGCTTGACAGAGATTGCTGAATCAAAGAACCAGCATTACTTCCCAAAGTATCTGCTAGATCTCCAAGGACCCCATTCGCAGTTTTCATCACAACATCATCCCTGAGAGTAAATAGACATGACAAATAGAGTTAGAAAAAATAAATCAGGCAACTAAAACCAGGTATTACAACTACGAGAAAAGAAGTGGCTGGGAAATTAAGACATGAAACTTAGTAAGGAATACAAGTCTGCAGTATATGGTGTACTGGTTATATTATAGATCAAATGGGCGAAGTCTTTATAGTACCAAATAAATGATCACACATTCATGGAATTGAAATAGAAGACAATTACACTAAGTTAGCATGAAGAAATGAAAGCCCAAGGAAAATTAAGTCAACCAGAAAATGAATAAATCATCAACTATTCCTCTTATTTTATGTTTGTAAACTACATTACTCGCTTAGAAAATGAATAAAATCATTAACTACAAATCTTCACTCAACTCAGTTCATTTTAACAACTTAGCCCAGTTCTCCTTTTCTTTTTATTTATTTATTGTTGGGTACTGGCAATAAAACAACAAAGCCTAGTTGATGTAGCATTAAAAGCCTCTGATAACTCGTACATGAGTAAAACATTTTCAACTGAAATGTCCTGGAGAAAGAAAATTAAAAATAATCATTTCAGTTCGTGATATTCATTGACTCACCTGTGCAATGGCATACTCACAAAGACAAATGTTTAGACAAAAAAAAAATAATAGAACATGTTTAGACAAATGTTTGATACAAGTCCGGGAGTGTAGTGTTGATGTTCAAAATGTACACTGACACGGCAACTTAAAAGTGTCAGTTAGGTCATAAGAGAAATAAAGAAAAAGACCACAATCATTTGAGTTGAGATAGTAGTAGCATCTGATAGGCCCTTTTGATAGAGAAGAACAGCAAAGAGAATTTCTGTATCCAATCTTAAATAATACAACAGATTCTTAACTGTAGGAGAGGCAATTTGTAATTCTGTATACCTCAATGAATCCATCAACAGAGCAAGAAACAAGGAACTGTCCGTCTGGTGAGAAACGAGTGCTTTATGGGTGACTTTTTTTTCCCAAACTGCAGAAAACACCACCAGAAAATATCATGAGTTTGATATTTTATAATCACCTATACCATTACTTCACCATTCGTGTCTTCATGGATGGATCATCATGATGTCAGCAAAACTTCTAATGACTTCCTATTTTACCCTTTATAAATGTGTTTTTATATGTATCTATAAAATAACCTATAACTTTAAATACTACGCTTCTTCAACATTACCATCATCTTCCACCATCATCATCCCCTCTTGCTTTGCTCAGCCACTCCCATCTCCAGTCTCTCTGTCTCTCTCTCTTAATATACAAAATAAAGAAAATACAACCCTAGAGAGTGAGAGACAGAAAAACTAAAATCTGAAATCTGAAGCCAATGAAAATATTGTAATTAAATCTGAAGCCAATGAACCAGTTCAACCTGTGTATTTTTAGTCGCCAATTACTTTTATAAATCCCTCAAATTTAAATTAGAAACGTCTCCCTCTAAATTTAAATTAACAATAGTGTTTGATTATTGTTAACCGTGTATAACGTAAAAAAATTTTTAAAAAGTTGAAAAAATTAATTATTAAAAAATTAAGAAAAAATTTAAAATCTGAAATAATATCAATAAGTCACATAAATAATTGGGATATTTTGTCTTTTATTAGTACTGGTAATAATATTAAAAAATTTATTGAAATGATAAATAATTGGGATATTTTGTCTTTTATTTGTGAATTTTGATTTATTCTTAATTTATTAGTGTTATTGAAATATGATGATGTAAAAAGTACAAATAGTTTAATTGTACTTTTCATCTGAAAATAATAGTCTATTTTCAGAATTTAATTTCTTTTTATAATACAATTATTACATTTTAAAAATATTAATTTATAAAAATTACCTTTTGATAGTATATTTTTTTAGAAATATCAATTGTCATAATTGTAAATTTTTTATTATTAATGGATTTATAAAAAAGGACAAAATAAGAAATTCATATTATTTTAATAATTAATTTTTTTAAAAAATTAATATTTTTGGATGGTGGGTGTACAACCTCTTCATAAAAATAAAAATATAAATATAAATATAAATATAAATGTAAATAATTAATTTTTTTTATTTACATTCAGCTACCAAACATTTAGTAGCCGAAAGTGGGTCTTTAGCGACTAAAATAACTTTGGTCGCCGAAAGTTGACATTTGGCGACCAAAACTTTGGTCGGGAAAGATTAAAAATTAAATTTTTTTATTTACATTCGGCTACCAAACATTTAGTAGCCGAAAGTGGGTCTTTAGCGACTAAAATAACTTTGGTCGCCGAAAGTTGACATTTGGCGACCAAAACTTTGGTCGGGAAATATTAAAAATTAATTTTTTTTATTTACATTCGGCTACCAAACATTTAGTAGCCGAAAGTGTGTCTTTAGCTACTAAAGTTTTTTTTAGTCGCCAATTGTGATATTTTTAGCTACTAAATAATTTTTTAGTCGCCAATTGTAATATCTTTAGCTACTAAATTTTTTTTAGTAGCCAATAATCAACATTCCCCTACTAAAAAAAATTAGTAGCTAAAAAGTTGACTTTTGCCGACTAAAATTATTTTTGGTAGCCAATTCCCACACTTTTGGCGACTAAATTAGTTTTGGTAGCTAAAAGTGGTCGGCAAAAATGCATTTTCTTGTAGTGCATTAAATTTAAATCTATATTATATAATGTTTGACATAATAATTTTGAGTACATAATGCTTTTTGGGAAAAAAAAAAAAAAAAAAAAACCATATTGGTAGAACACTTAAAATAGGATTATCAAGACAGTAATTTGTAAGATTTTTTTTTGTATATTATTCACGAAAAAGATTAAGTAAATTGGATAATCATAATATTTTTATTTTATGATTTATGTCTCTAAAAAATGAATGGCCTATTTTCAAAAATACACTTGTTGTTGTTGTTGTTGTTCCCCCCCCCCCCCCCCCCAACAAACTAAGATAGTAAAATGAAAATGTTATGATTATGAAATTAACCTCATTTTTTTCATAAATAATATATACAAAGTATTCTATTAATTAAACGATCAAATTATTAAAAAAAAATTATGATGAGCGCACAAGCCTGAACATAATGATCATGTTCAAATTTGGTGCAACTCTATTTTGATTAATGCCATGTTTAGATATTGGAATTGGGAAATAATAACTTTTTATTTTATTTTATTTTATTTTATTTTAGTTTATGTTTGAGTAAAATGAAAAAAGAAAAAATGTAAATATTAATCAAAAAATCCATTTGCTGTTTTATTTTTTTATTTTGACAAATTTAAAATTTAGAAATAATTTTAAAGCAGGTGGATTGTCTCTAGTCTACAATTTGGATTGGAGGGCGCTATTTGGGCCCATGGAGATCACCATGGATCCCATTTTGATAATCCGAATAATTTATTTTGTCAAAAACTTGATGTATTTCATCCATAATGAAAATTAAGTTGATTCGATAATTGTAACATTTTCAAATTATCGCGTTTGTTATATATATATATATAAAAGAAGAGTTAATTACCTAAAAATCCTATATATGATTTTTTAAGGAAAAATTAGTCTAAGGTCCCTCTCCCGTTTTTAGTAATGGAAGGGATCTACAATATTATTTTATAATGTCTAAGATTTCTTAACCCCACACCCATATATCACAGAAAAATTTGACTATCTCAAATCAAACCTAATCTCTCTCTCTTTGTCTCTCTATCTCTCTATCTCTCTACCAACTTCTCCATTCTCCGATGGGAGACAATAAGCGCAAACGAGGCTGAAAGTCCAAAAATTGACTCCCCAAAACCCTAGATTTCCCAACCACCACCGCCATTGGCGACGGCATCAGCGGAGCCGCTTATTTCTATATTTATTTAATTCGAATGAAAGGCCAATGAATGGAAAGTACCTGATGATGATGATGACCTAATAGTAACACTAAAGACAAATTTGACTTTCTCGGACTTGGTGCTAGCTCAACTTTGCTTTTCTTCTCTTCCACAGTGTAAATCATGTTTTCAAACATCCAATTCCTTCAACAACCCTTCTAATCTCTCTATTTCTTCCTTGATAGACTAATCAGTTTCACTGATCTGTCGCGAATCAATTTCGACCGTTTACTCTTGTAAATCAGCAAACAACGATTCAAGTGTACTCAAACCAGAGCACTCATCAATAGATGACTTGAGAAGAAGCGATTCGAAGCAATTTTCTTGGTCAGATTTAAACTCAAACACTTGATTTGTGTTCTCTGGTGATTACAAAGTTGATGTGTCAAAAACGATTTTGAATGCTTCAAGGTCCTCAAAGGAATGATGATGATGATGATGAGACTGCTTGTTTTCTTCAGTGTTGTCTGTGTTTGACGAAATTAGTCTCTATACCTGACGATGACTGGAAACGATGAATCCACATTTCTTCTTGCCGAACATATCAAACCGAAGAGCCGTAATCATTGTCAATGAGCCATTGTGCTCGCTATTGGGACTGAATGCAATATTGGTAAGAATTTCACTATCTATTGTTTATTGTGTAAATTGTTGAGTTGTTTTGATAGGTATACATTTTGCAGTAGAATTATTGGATAAGCTATGTCAGAGGCTTTCTTCACAGAGAAATTTGTAAAGAAAGCTAGAGAAATTCTCTGTGAACAAAGTTAGAGAAATTTCAATTTTTTTGTGAACAAAATCAGAGAAATTTATGAACAAAACTAGAGAAATTTCAATTTTCTCTAGTTTGAACCTAGAGTAATTCTCTGTATAGAATTTTTCTGGCCTTCCCAGAATTTGTAGATTAGAATCCAGAATCTCTAGATTAGAATCTAGAAAATTCTCTGGTCTTCTCAGAATTTCTCTGGAGAGAAATTTTCTAGAAAGAAATTCTTTAGGAAGTCCAGAGAATTTCTCTAGATCGATATTGAGTGACCTTAGATATTATGAAAATATTTGAAGTCCTTTATGTTATAAAATCTTAATATTAGGGATCCTAAAAGAAATCCTAATTTTTTAAACCAATAAGTCCTATTTAGTAAAACTAAGAATATTATTAGTATTTCTCAATTTTTAAAACTAGAAACATTATCAATTTTGCATAGTAATATTTCAGATAATTGTTTCACTAACTAATAAAAAAAACAGAGCATGAGATTAAACGTTTTTGCCCTTCTATTTATTGGTCTGATTCAACTATTCAATAAAATCGAGAATATTAACAGTTTTTTCCATTTTTAAAAGTGAGAAATTATTAGTTTTTTTTTTTTTTCATTTTTCAAGGTTTTTTTGTTTGTTTGTTTGTTTGTTTTTTTTGTTTGTTTTTTCTTTTGTTTTTTTTTTCTTTTCTTCAATTTTGCACATCAATGTTTCATCATAATGCTCTTTTATAGATACAAAATTTTTTGTTTTGCACAAAAAAATAATTCAATTTTTTCAAAAAAAATAAAAAAATTCAGTGTGTTTGGTTTCAGTTTTCTAGAAATTGAGTTTTTGTTTTTCGTGTTTTTTTTTTTGTTTTTAGTTAATATTTTTAAAATTTTAAGTAATTTTTTTTACTTTTTTAGATGCACCTTACTTAGATGTATCTAAATAATAAAATATTTGTGAAAAAGTATTTTAAAAAATTAATAAATATAGAAAAATACAAAATATGTACTGAATTTTTGTAATTTTTTGTATTTTGGGTATTCAGTGAAGTTTTAAAAGATTTTTTCATAAATATTATACTTTTTAATTGTATTTATGTTAGTGTGTTTAAAAATTAAAAAAATTTCATTGAAAAAAAAAATGAGGAAAATAAAAAAATAGAATTTTTTGAAAAGTATTTTCTGGAAACCAAAACCAAACAAGCTAAAGTTTTTTTTTTTTTTTTTGGAATTTGAAAGTTGATGTTTTAAAATTTTAAAAATCAAAATAAATGTCAAATTATCATATTCCTTTATAGATAATCATAAATGATGAATAATTATTGTTTAAAGGGCAATTCCGACTATTAAAAATTTAATGAGACTTGAAGGTCTAAAAAATTTTAGTTAGGACTTCATGGAGTATAAGTTCATAAATTAGGACTTGTGTGCAAATCCCTCAACAAAAGATGATATTTTTGAAAACACAATTGCCGTTCATTTTTTTATGACAAATACGATAATTTAAATATATTATAATTATCAAATCGACCTAATTTTTTTATATAAATGAAATACATGAAATACATTACAAAATGAATAATTCAAATCATCAAAACACGACTTGTGGTAAACTCTACAGATCCAAACAATGCTCTCTAATTCGAATTATGGACGGGAGACAATCCACCTCGAATTTGAAGAATGTTTACTTTTGTGTTTTCAAATAACTGTAATATTTTTCTTATAGAAGAAACATGACAATGCCTCATCCAAATCTCATGGCAATACAAAAAACAAGTTCAGTTTGGCGTGAGAGAAAAAGGTGTTTTAGCAGCATTTTGGTATGGGGTTTCCGTTTCTCAATTATGATATTTTATTATTATTTTTTTCATTTTTAAAATTTTTTAAAGCAACCAATTCGAGAACACGATTTTGAACAGAAATTTGACGCGAAAAGTCTCTTTACATAACATTTTACTCCCTCAAATGAGACTAATCAATAGAAAAACTATGAAGCGGAGACTTATCAATTCATCGTTTGTTAAAAATATGTTTGTGTGGTAAAAATTAAATTAATGAAATGATGGATTTATAAATAAAATGAATTTCAACAATTGATTCTTTTTTCTCGATGAATTCTAAATTCGTAAGTGTGTAATTTTATTGTAATCAATAAAAACAAATTTTAGATATCATATCTTATGTTAATAATGTAATGATTTAACAAACATTACATTAACATTAGATTTTCTTGTTTCTCTTTTATATATTTTTATACTACATTTTTTCGATCATCGTATTTTATTTTTGGTTTAGCCTACTATCTTATTTGTCAACATAACATTGGTGTAATGGATCTTCAAGTGACATCAATGCATTGATAGTGTATCATTTGATAGAATATAAAATTTGGTGCTCAAATTTAATTACCATAAAATTATTAATATGGGTTGGTTTGGTTAATACTTTATAAGATGATGTGTGTGTTTCTTTTTCTTCTTCTTTTTTTGTTATTTTTTAGATGCTTCAAGATTATCATTTGCATAATTTTTATTTCTTTCAAACTGACATGTCAATACACTTTTTATATATGCCTGAGCATATCTTTTCTTATATTTATACATACATAGAAATTAGTAATCACTTATTAAAACAGTCATGTAACATTTTTCCTTTTTTAATATATACAAATTTGTGCTCCTCAGCATTGTTCATAGTATCACCGTGTTCTAATTACATAAATATTGGTCCTCAATTTGTGGAACATAATTTTACACCTAATGAAAACTTATAGCATATGTCTTGCAAGCATTATTGAAGCATTCCATCAACATTAATGGACATATATCTTGCAAGCATTATTGAAGCATTCCATCAACATTAATGGACAGTGCCAATGTTACATGTGTGTGGTAGGTTTGAGGACTGGGTGTCCCAAAGAACAGCAATATGCTATGGTGGATGAAGACAGGAATTTGAGACAACAACTGGACACTCTGCTTCAGAAACAAGAGTTATATTAGGCGCAGTGGTCAAAACAACTGTGGAATGTCCGTTTTCTATGGAGGAAATAAAAAAGGTTGTTTTTCAAATGGGCAAATTTAAGGCACTCGGGCCGGATGTGTTTATTGTGGGTTTTTATCAGAAATATTGGGTAGAGGTGGGCGGAGTTCACAATTAATTTTAGATAATATTTTGTTGGCACACGAGCTTGTTAAATATATTAAGAAGAAGAGAGTTGGGTGGAGTTCAGTTTTTAGGTTAAAATTGGATATGAATAAAGCATATGACAAGGTTAATTGGGAATTTCTGGTAGCTGTGTTAGAAAAAAAATGGGTTTTCCTATGAAATGGGTTTGGATGATTTCACAATGTATTTCGACAGTCACTTTTTCGGTTTTGTTCAATGGAGCAGTCATAATTTTTTGAACCACTTAGGCAGGGTGATCCTCTATTGCCTTATCTCTTCTTGGTGGTCATGCAAGCTTTATCAGATGGTTTTGAACATTTGTCAAATCAAGGCATTTGTCGAGGTATTGCTTTAGACAGATCTTCTCCTACTATTTCCCACCTGTTATTTGCTGATGATAGTTTTATTTTTCAAAAGTATGAAATGTCGGAAGTGTGGTGTTTACAGTGGTTTTTAAGTGCATTTTGTGATCAATCGGGTTTGCGAATTAATTTCCAAAAATCTGAATTTTATCCTATCCCGAATTTGTCCTTGAATGATAAACGGTGGATTGAGTCGATGTTGGGCGTTAAAGTGGTGGATAAGTATCAGGAGTGTATCTTGGTGCCAATCTGGGTTTTCTGGATGGATCGAAAGGCGATATTTTTAGAGCTATAATTGACAAAATTTAGCACAAGTTACAAGGATGGAAATGTGAATTCTTGAATTTTGCTGGGAGGCGGGTGATAGACAGACATGTGCTACATTTTATTCTTCGAAAATTTTTATGGAAGTCTAACTGTGATAGGGGTGTGTGTTGGAAGAAGGGATCCTCTATTTGTTTGCCAAAGGATTGGGGTGGTTTGGGGTTTAGGGATCTTCGATGTTTTAATCAAGCTTTATTAGCAAAGCAGGTGTGGAGATTAATGTGAAATCCCGATCTGTTGGTGTTTAAAGTGTTGTTAGGCAAATATTGCCATGGTTAATTGCTTTTGCATGTTTCAAAAGTTACTAGCTCTTCATGGGGTTGGCGTAGCATCTTGTGGGGGTAGTGTCATGCCCCAGATTTATACGGTCCGACTCACGTGAATAAACCACCCAATGATGAACAATAGATAACAACTCTCCTGTAAAAGAATATAATATAGTCACACAATACATGTGTTTTATCTAATTTTATACATTTCTAGATACAACATGTAAGTCGAATGGATGCTCTGTAATTAAAACATGCACAAATGTTATAAAATCAAATTAGATGTCCTGAGGCTTATATTATACACAAGGGTGTAACTCTTACAAGAATGGCACACGACCAATAAATAACATAAATAGTCGTTGGCCTACAAATAACTGAACCACCCTACATGGTTCCGACCACAACTTCACATCACAGTCCACATCCACACATGTACGCTTGAAAAACATTTCAGTCACATAGGATGAGCATAAAGTCCAGTAGAGAATATTTCAAAAACTAAACATGCTCCACCAACATAAATGATTGTGATGCAATACATATATATAATATGCCCGAATGCATTTTCAAATCCATTTGATTTCTCAACAAAATCATTTCTTTCCAATTATAGAAACCTTACGTTTAATCAAAACGTTTACCAAGTCCAAAATATCAGTTTGATATGAAATTCCTTTTCAAAAACCAATCCAGGTATGCCAATACCAACCAGCAAATACATTGCTAAATCAAATGTGAATACATCGCTAAACAGTATCAAATACATTGTTAAAACCATTTTCCAAACATCTTGTTCCAAAACCAACATAATAGTAAATAAAATAGGTAAATCTCCAAAACAGATACAACCTTTCACGGATATTTCGTCCACGGGAAACCGTCAGACTGCACCCATGTAAACGTAGCCTTTACAAGCGCTACTAATGCCATTTCGCGGATATTTCGTCCGCGGGAATCGGCACTCATGTGTACGCGCATTTTTCAAGACTTTCACCTTGGACAAACCGGCCAACTTAGATTCACCTTTTTATTTTTTTTCAATAGTACATTACATGTAACTCAAAATATTGTTTTTCCAAAACAATGTAAATGTTCCAAAACATAATGTAAGAATTTCCAAGACCTCTTTTCAAAACATATAGTTTCATTTTCCAAAATCTATTACATGCTCCATGATATGAATGATTTCAAATTGGCTAATCCACATGCAATTTCTAACACACGGCAATACTATTCTCAACCGATAGCCAAAATAGTTATCTCTATTGCAATAATTAAAAGATAACAATATAGATATATTTTTCCAAGAGAGTAACAACGCCCATTTTCAAAATACCACAACCATTTCTTTTCCAACCAAACCATTTACCACAAATCAATCCAACTCTCAAAACAATATCATTTAGGGTTGTCTACAAATTGAGGCTTTTCCACTTTTGGAAATCCATGTGTAATTTTGATTACCAAAAGTAACTGTAGTAGCAAAATCATAGCCCAACAATCCCCCAATTTCACAAAACTTCATTTTCACTCGAAATCACTTTTAAGTAAAGGAAAGCCACCATGTCAACATATCTCAATTCCCAATACAAAATCATAACATTGTTCAAAATTCATTTGAAAAATCTCTCTTTTACATTTCAAAATCCACACCCTAAATTTAACATAAAACCCCCAAATACATAGATCTTTTGAAATAATAAATAACAAGGGTAAAATCATACCAAATGACTACCAAATATACATAACAAAATAGGTTTCAAATATGCTATCGAATTATATTGAGTTTAAGAAATAGACCCTACCTCTTGAAGCGAAGAGGAGAACTCGAAGAAAACCAAAGTCGAAAAAATCGCGAAACTCTTGGATTAAAAGAAAGCACTTGATGAGATCTACAATCTTTCTCAAAGGACCAATGTGAAAAGATGTCTCTACATGAGTGGATCTAGAGACCGAAGTGGAAAAAGGTGAGTTTCTAAGAGAGAGAGAGAGAGAGAGAGAGAGAGAGGGGGATTCATGGTTTAGAAAGGAAAGAGAGAGAGAGAGAAACGAAAAAGTGAATAAGAAAAGTGTGTTTGGGGTCTATTTATAGTAGTAGAATAATAGTCCTAAAGTCAAAGGAAAGAATAAGTCAAACCCCCAAAAGTAGAACCCCAAAACTGAACCAAAACTCTGGAAATTAACTCACAGGGGTCGACCCTTCAGATAGTGGTGTCGACCATTCAGGAAGAAAAGTTGAGACACTAATGCGTGCAGAGGACAAGAGTCGACCCTTGGAACCAGTGATGTCGACCCTAAATTTTAGAATGTAACCCAGAATAACACAGGTACGAAAGGGTCGACTCTCAGAACCGTGGTGTCGACCTTATAAACCAACAAAGACACTAAGAACAAGGCAACAAGGTGGTGTCTATCCCTAGGAACGCTAGTGTTGATCCCATAACAAATTTTCCAAGTTCCCAAAGAACTTTTCAATGTAAACAAGTGCAAACGAACAATCCCAACAAGTCTAAATCGAATCATACTCCTCCAAAACCGAAATACAACAACTCCAAAGATTCCCAAAATGAAAATAAAGGAATTAAATATATTCTCTAATTGTTTAAAAAACACAAGTGCTACAACCTCTCCACCTTAGGAAATTTCATCCTCGAAATTTGCGAAATGCCAAAACCAAAAAGGCCACCTAATCTATAAAAGAAACACTACGCTAACCCAACCTTAGATCTATCTGGGGATACGTCTCAATCCAACACCTTAAGGTCCTGAAGACACCTGAATACCAAGAATGGTAAGAAAACCTCATTGATGACTCTTCGATCCATATAACTTGTTGTGGTCTATGAGACAAGAAACAACAACTATTACAACAACAACAACAAGAACTCCTTGGACTCTAAGACGTGACCTACGCCTCAACCATTGACAATACCCAAATCACTACCGAGTGCTCAATGCTCGGACACAGAGAATAAGAAAGCTACTCACACACACAAGCTCCCCAAATACAAAATAAAACACAACCCATTCAAGTTAAACAAAATTCCTTATTTTTCTCCATATGTTTCAAAACACTTTGCTTTCCCAAAAGGTGTTCAAACTCACACCGTCACAACCCAAATACATTTTCAACCGTTCACAACAAAGTTCAAATATTTCAAAACCGTCTTTCCGAAATCATAGATGTTATTTATAACACAAAACCATTTTCATTTTTTTTTTTGATTTGTTAGATTCAACTTTTGTTCAACCGAAAACTTACATTTCAAACGTAAAACTGTTTTAGTTCAAAAGAACCATCCAAGGCCACCACATCAAAAGATAGATTTTTGTTTTCCTCAAAATCACTCCCTTTCGTTCCTCTGGTGACTTACAACACAGTCACCCAATAAAATCCATCACATCTGTGGTGACACCACAAAATTGACACCAATTTCCATGAAAAAAATCCCTAAAAATTTTCCAAAGTGCCAACAACTCAACACAACACGAGTAAAGAAATTTCATACACACCAAACAAGTTACCACAAACTCAAAGCAACATCCTAACTGTCCATAGAGGACTTACATGTCACACCATGACACCATTCAATTACACAACCCTCAATTTCAACTATGACAAAGCACTTCGATCACTCCACGCAATCTTACTGATTCACTCGGAGTTCCACTATCCAAACCAAACAACAAACAACAACACTAACGTGACTCAGCACTATCGGACATTAGACCACTCTTAACAACATATTAAACACACTATTGCTACACCCAGATAACCTCCTTGGATAGTTCCATGACCAATCCCCTTCGATACATCCTCGAACAACCCCCAACCATGCACCGGCACACCACACAAGGTAAAATCCCATTACTTACTACACAATATCTCACCCTTAACCCCAAATGGGTTATCTCAACACTAATGCCCTCACTCTACCAATGTACTCACAATCCTAACCAAGTTCACAACAACGAGTTTCGCATATTTATTTTCTCTCTCTCAAAGCCAACTCGCAAGAGCCTACCACGCTACAATGCCACCACTAACACGTAACAACCCAAACTGAACAACAAGTAAACACCACACTTTCATTCATCAGTGACCAATAAAGTCAACTCTTTAATCCACATTCTATCCCATCACCCATTATACAAGTACAACCAGATCACTAAGTCCTCTGGTCAATCTACTAGTTGCTAATACTCACCGAACAATTACCTTGAACCAAACCCCGACACATACACACAACACTTACAAGGTTCTCAAAGTCATACCATCTTAACTCCACAGAAGAACAAAAGAAGTTCTCAACCTCCTCTACTTGAGTCATAGAACACTACATTCCCAACTACTCTCTCAACCAACCTGGAATGCTACGTGAGCCACAACATGGCCCATCTCCGAAAACAATTATCTCCTCACCGTCATTCCAAACCTCGATCGATAAACACTAAACCGTTGTGACCCTACACATTGGTCACGCAACAACCATTGGTTACATACCTAACCAACCCTTCCGAAAACATCTCTTAACTAAACCAGAATTGAAGTACACATCTCTTGCACCCAATTACAATAAATAAATTCTAGTCCTTAGGGAACGTCCTCAGTACCACTACCTGAAGTACAGCATAAGGTGTTCAGAACACACCACCCACCAAACACTAACAACCAATACTACGATAAGAGACTAACATCCCTTCACAAGAAACAACTAACCAGATAATACCAAAATCCGCTAATATTACCTACCATTAAGATACAAGGCTATACCCAACGAAATCATACGCTATTCTCAAAACGCTAGTAACTCTAAGTCTCTCTATACCCAGAATAAAGGAATATTCTACCTTTGCATACATCCCTACACTACACTGTACCAGTTCACTAGGTCAACCCTAGATCAACCTATTGTGATAACCCGTCGCCAAAACACTAAGTCAAAACTAATCACACATCATCCACAATGAACAACTCATGGCCAAGATGGCCCAACTAACTTTGCTAATCCCAAGGGAAGTCAAAGCACGACACTACATCCCAACCAACCTCACTCTACAATATGAACTTCTAGGTTACCAACACCGAAGTCGGAACCATATACCACGACTACCAACACATACAAGTTCAAACCTAACTTTCTTTGTTTTAGAAACTCTAACACCACTAACACCCCTTTCACAGGTTACAAAACTTAAAACAACACACTCAATTAGGGAACATATCCCACGCTACACCTCACACCTCTAACCACTCAAGGTCATAGCTAACTCTAACACATGCTAGTCCACAGATTAACAACCAACACCAAACATACATGATACCACCCACGTGAGCATTAAAACTCAACCCTCACATGTTGTCATGAAGGACTTGAAAACACTACCATCTTTCAAAGATGTACCAACCGCCACCAAGGCAACCAATGCTAACTCTCCACCAACGCTAATACATAACCGATATAGCCCACACTGAGGTACGCACTCCGAGATCACAATACCATCATATAAGCAAATACTCAAACAACCGCATTTAGACTCCAATCAACTCACATATCAGTTACACATAACACATAATCGTGCTAAGTCTACAAAGATAGTTGTTCGTTCTAGTGCTCGCTTAGATTTGTGTTTCCAACAAGACTTCCAAGTTAGTTAACTAGACAACAAATGATATCTATGAGTCTTAACACCATACCCAGATAATGCAACACATAAGCATGTTATCACTTAGCACACAACATACAAATGTCCTCACTGAGCATGATAAACCCACTATGGCTAATAACTTTCCACGAGCCCAAGGTTATCAAACCCGGTTAGCTCTGATATTAAGTCGTTACGCCCACGGTCTGGCTCACGTGAATAAATCACCCAACAATGAACAATAGATAATAGCTCTCATGCAAATGAATATAATATAGTCACACAATACATGCGTTTTATCCAATTTTATACATTCCTATATACAATATCTAAGTCGAATGGATGCTCTGAAACTAAAATATGCATAGATGTTATAAAATCAAATTAGATGCCTTGAGGTTTAGATCATACATAAGGGTGTAACCCTTACAAGAATGGCACACAACCAATAAATAACATAAATGAACCTTGGCCTACAAATAACTGAACAATCCTGCACGGTTCCGAACACAACTTCACATCACAGTCCACATCCACACATGTACGCCTGAAAAACATTTCAGCCATGTAGGGTGAGCATAAATCCCAGTAGAGAATATTTCAAAGACTAAACATGCTCTATCAACATAAATGATCGTGATGCAATACATATATACAATATGCCCGAATGCATTTTCAAATCCATTTGATTTTTTAACAAAATCCTTTTTTTCCAATTACAGAAACCTTACGTTTAATAAAACATGTTTTGAGTCCAAAATATCAATTTGATATGAAATTCCTTTCAAAAAACCAATCCAGGTATCTCAATACCAACTAGCAAATACATCGCTAAAGAACGGCAAATACATTGTTAAAACCATTTTCCAAACATTATGTTCCAATACCAACATAATAGTAAATAAAATGGGTAAGTCTCCAAAACAGATACAACCTTTCACAAATATTACGTCCGCGGGAAACCGTTAGATGGCACTCATGTAAACGTAACCTTTACAAGCGCTACTATTTTCATTTTATGGATATTTCATCCGCGGGTACCGACATCCATGTATACACGCGTTTTTTGGAACTTTCACCCTGGACACACATGACAACTTATTTGATATAACAACAACTTTTTCCCAGATTCACCATTTTGTTTATTCTTTTCAATAGTACAATACATGTAACTCAGAATATTGTTTTTTCAAAACAATACAAATGTTCTAAAACATAATGTAAGAATTTCCAAGACCTCTTTTCAAAACATATAGTTTTAATTTTCAAAATCCATTACATGCTCCATGATATGAATGATTTCAAATTGCCTAATCCACATGCAATTTCTAACACACGGCAATGCTATCCTCCACTGATAGCTAAAACAGTTATTTCTAATGCAATAATTAAAATATAACAATATAGATATATTTTTTCATGAGAGTAACAATGCCCATTTTCAAAATACCACAACCATTTCCTTTCCAACCAAACCATTTACCACAAATCAATCCAACTCTCAAAATAATATCATTTAGGGTTTTCAACAAATTGAGGCTTTTTCACTTTTAGAAATCCATGTGCAATATTGATTATCAAAAGTAACTGTAGTAGCAAAATCATAGCCCAACAATCCCCCAATTTCACAAAACTTCATTTTCTTTCGAAATTAATTTTGAGTAAAGGAAAGCCACCATGTCAACATATCTCAATCACCAATACAAAATTAGAACCTTGTTCAAAATTCATTTGAAAAATCTCTCTTTTACATTTCAAAATCCACACCCTAAGTTTAACCCAAAACCCCCAAATCCATAGATCTTTTGAAATAACAAATAACAAGGGTAAAATCATACCAAATGACTACCAAATATACATAACAAAATAGGTCACAAATATGCTGCCGAACTCATATTGAGTTTAAGAAATAGACCCTACCTCTTGAAGCGAAGGGAAAAACTCGAAGAAAACCAATGTCGAAGAAACCACAAAAATCTTGGATTAAAAAAAAGCCCTTGACAAGATCTACAATCTTTCTCAAAAGACCAAGGTGAAAAGATGCCTCTTCGTGAGTAGATCTAGTGATCTAAGTAGAAAAATGTGAGTTTCTAAGAGGGAGAGAGGGATTCACGATTTAAAGAGGGAAGAGAGAGAGAGAGAGAGAGAGAGAGAGAGAGAGAGAGAGAGAGAAACGAAAAAGTGAATGAGGAAAGTGTGTTTGGGGTCTATTTATAGTGGTAGAATAATAGCCCTAAAGTCAAAGGAAAGAATAAGTCAAACCCCCAAAAGTAGAACCCTAAAATCGAACCAAAACTCTGGAAATCAGCTCATAGGGGTCGACCTTTTAGACAGTGGTGTCGACCCTTCAAGAAGAAAGACTGAGACATTAATGTGTGCAGAGGACGAATGTCGACCCTTGGAACCAGTGACACCCTAAATTTTAGAATGTAACCCAGAACAACATAACAAGGGAAGCGTCGACCCTCATAATCGTGGTGTTGACCCTATAAACTAACAAAGACACTAAGAGCAAGGCAACAAGGTGGTGTCAACCCCCATGAAGGCTAGTGTCGACCCCATAACAAAATTTTCAAGTTCCCAAAGAACTTTTCAACATAAACAAGCGCGAACAAACAATCCCAACAAGTCTAAATTGAATCATACTCCTCTAAAACCGAAATACAATAACTCCAAAGACTCCCAAAATGAAAATAAAGGAATCAAATACACTCTCTAATAGTTTAAATAACACAAGTGCTACAGGTAGGGAGCTCTTAAACACGGGGTTCAATGGGTAGTAGGTAATAGTAAACATATTTTGTCTTTTGAGGATCAATGGATTCCTATCATCTCTTACCCAAAGGGAAGGAGAGATATAAATTGGATGTTGCCTTCTATGAAGGTAGAACAATTTACAGATAATGAACATAGATGTTGGAGAGAAAATATGGTTAGACTATTTTTTTCCTAAAGATTGTTGTCGACACATTCTAGCAATTCATATTCTGAATTTTCATTGAGAGGAAAATTGGTTTGGCGCCTTGTCAAGAGTGGGGATTATTCTGTAAAATTGGGCTACAAATAAGCCTTACTTCGTTATTATCCGTATTTTGGTCACCCAGATCCGGATCAAATGGTTTGGAAAAAGTTGTGGCACTTAAGGCTACCTCTAAAATGGGTTTTATTTATATGGAAGTGTCTTCATAGAATTCTCCTGATAAAATGGGAGTTAAAAAGGCGAGGAATGAAAGATGAAATAGTGTGTGTCCGGTGTAATAAAAAGGATGAAACTTTAGAACATATGTTTTTTTTACTGTTCATTTTTGCAACGGGTATGGTGGGGATTGGCGTTGGGGCTCGACTTTAGTATTAGGTCACTGGTATCCTTTTTGCAGTGGTTCAAGGATTCAGTTGAGCAAGTGAAGGACGACCTAGTAATCATTCAATCCGTGGCTATTCTTTGGGCTATATGGTTACAACGAAATAGTTTTACATTCAATCATAGCCCTAAAAGTCCTAAAGACACAATTGACGAATTGAAAGACTTCTCAACTTTGTCTATAACCATTGCATATCATAGGTCCTTTGTTTTTATTGATGATAATGTAGGTAATGGGAATCACCAAACTAATCTGTGTGTTTTACAACAGGCACAGGCTAGGAAGCATATTGCTGCTTTATCCACTTGGTTGTTCATCATTGATGGAGCATGGAAAGATTCTCACATCGGTACAGGTATTGCTTGGGTATGCATAGATAATAAGGGTTAAAATCTGCATCAAAATGCTTTAGTTGTGAACCCATTTCCTAGTCCACTGGTAGCGGAGGCAAAGGCATGTTTGGAAGCTCTAAGATAGGCGAGGTAACAAGAATATGAACTCATATTTCTTATTTCATTCAATCAACTATTATAGATATTTATACACTCAGAGTCGCAACAGATATAACAAACTAACTAACTAATCTAACAAACTAACTAACTATGTAACTGCAACTAACTAACTGGAACAACTGGAGATGTATTTGTAACTGTAGGAGGAGTAGTATGCTTATCAGTCCCCCTCAAGTTGATGAGGGCAGGGAAGCACCAACAACTTGTCTTTAAGATAGTGAAATTGAGCTGAAGAAAGGGGCTTGGTAAAGATATCGGCTATTTGATCAGTTGTAGGAATATAGCAGAGAGCAAGTTGTTTAGACACAACACGCTCACGAATGAAATGATAATCAATTTCGATGTGTTTGGAGCGAGAGTAGAAAACAAGGTTGGAAGCAATAGCCATTGCAGACACATTATCACACCAGAGGATTGGAATATCAAAACAAGGAACAAAGAGATCTTTGAACAACTGTTGAATCCAACATACTTTCAGCAGTAGTATGGACTAATGACCTGTATTCGGCTTCAGTGGAGGATCAAGAGACAGTGGCCTGCTTCTTAGCAGACGAAGAAATAAGGTTAGGCCCAAGATAAACACAAAACCCTGAAGTAGACCTCCTATCCACACACTCGCCAGCCCAATTGGAGTCAGAATAAGCATGAAGAACAAAGAGACTTGAGCTAAACTGCAGCCCCTGAGTAAGGGTGCCTTTCACATATCGAGGAAGCCTTTTAAGAAAAGAGAAGTGTCCAACTGTAGAGGCATGCATATGATGACAAGCCTGGTTGATAGCCAAGGTAATATCAGGTCTGGTGATGGTTAAATATTGAAGTGCACCAACTAGGCTTCTATAGAAAGAAGGTTGAGAATAACGATGGTCATCTACAGCAGAAAGAGCAGGTTTGACAGCCATAGGAGTAGAGCATGGCTTGCAGTCAACCATGCCAGCTTTGAGCAACAAGTCAGAGGCATACTTCTGCGGAGATAAAAAATAACCCTGAGAAGAAGCATGAACTGAGATACCCAAGAAGTAAGAGATATCTCCTAATTCTTTCATAGAGAATGCTTGATGCATTTGATGAACAAGATCATGAAGAACAATAGAATCACTCCCAGTTAACAAGATTTCATCCACATATATAAGGAGAATAGTAATGGAGGTAACTGTTTTTCTGACAAACATAGATGAATCAGCATGACTGAGAACAAATCATTGAGAGGGCAAGAATGAAGAAAATGTAGAATACCAAGCTCGGAGAGCTTGTTTCAAACTAAGTGGCCATGAAGGAATGCATTAGATATGTCCAATTGTTTAAGAGGCCAGTTATTCTGAAGAACCAAACAAAGTAAAATTCGAATTGTAGGTTGCTTCGCCACTGGACTAAAGGTCTCTTGGTAATCTATGCCCTCTTGTTGAAGATAATCCTTAGCCACCAACCTAGCCTTGTAACGAGCAATAGAGCCATTAGAGTTTTTCTTAATGCGAAAAACCCATTTGCAACCAATAGAGGATTTAGGGAAGGTAAAGCAACTAAATCCCAAGTACCCTGTGTATGGAGAGCCTGAAATTCCTCATTCATGGCCTGAACCCAAATGGGAGATTTTAAAACCTCTGCAGTAGTTAAGGGCTTAGTTAGAGACAGATCAGTGAGAGGTGGCTGAGAAGCAGTTTGAGAAAAAATGAGCTTGAGCTGCTTTAGATCTTGTAACCATAGGATGAAAATTCTGCAGAGAAAAATGAGAAATAGAAGGAGGAACTAAAGACAAATCAATAGAAATTGAAGTAATAGGTATGGAAACTGCAAGAGCAGAGATAGCAGGTATGGAAACTATAAGAGCAGAAATAGCAGGTATGGAAACTGCAGAAGCAGAGATAGCAGGTTCTAGACTTGAAGAAATGGGTATAGGAGTAGAAGTATGAGGACCAGAATGAGGTATAGAGGAAGGTATAGGAGCAGCAGAAGTAGAAGGCAAGTGAGGATTAGGAGAAATAGGTTGAGAAGAAGCAGACTCTAGCCAAAAGAAATAAGACAGATTAGAGGAGGAAGAAGAAGATGGTGTGTTGGAAATATGTGCAAAAGGAAAGCAAGACTCAACGAACAAAACATGCCTAGACAAATGTATTTTGCCTGTCATTGGATCTAAGCATCTATAACCTTTAGTAGTAGGATGGTAACCAATAAACACACAAGGAGTGGATCGAGGTTGAAGTTTGTGAGAAACATAGGCGCGAAGCCAGGGAAAACATTGACACCCAAACACCTTGAGGAAATAATAATCTGGCACAATGTGAAACAAAAGTTCAAAAGGAGACTTATGGCTAAGAGATAGGCTAAGCAGTCTATTAATAAGAAAAACAGTAGTAGCAATAGCCTCAAACCAAAAAGAAACAGGCATAGAAGATTGAGATAGTAATGCAATGGCAGTCTTAGTAATATGTTGATGTTTTCTTCCAGCTATGCCATTCTGCTCAGGAGTGTAAGGACAGCTAAGTTGATGAATAACACCATGGTGAGTCAAATAGGCATCCATTTGTTTGTTAACAAACTCAGTACCATTATTAGTTCTTAAGATTTGAAGAGGAGTAGCAAACTGAGTTTCAGTATAAGCTTTAAAAGAAAGGAAAGTGGAAAAAACTTCACTTTTGACATGCAAAGAGTAAATCCAAGTAAATCGAGTAAAGTCATTCACAAAGAAGAGATAGTATTTAAATCCAGAAGTAGAAGCATGAAAGGGGCCCCATACATCACTATGAACAAGAGAAAAGGGCCTATTAACAGTAATAGTAGAAAGTTTAAAAGGTAGTCTATGGATCTTAGCAACATTACAAGGAGTGCACGAAAATTTAGCACTATTTTTTTTTATTACAACTGGTAAATGTTTGACAATATGTTGCATTTTTAGAGAAGAAAGATGGCCAAGTCTTTGATGCCAAGTGGACATAGAGACTTGAGAAGGAGAGTGAGCAATGCAGGCTTGAGGATCAGGAGAAGAAGAAGAGGATGCAAACTGGTAAAGTCCATGATGATTAGAGCCTTTATGCAGAACCTGGTTCAAAATTTTGTCCTGAATGACAAAAGAGTTAGCATCAAATGTAACTGAACAATTATTGTCCTTAGTAAGCTTATGAACAGATAAAAGATTGGAAGAAATATGAGGAACATGAAGCATATCATTGAGATGAAGAGAGCACTGAGGTGTAGGCAAGAGACCATTACCAATGTGATGAATAGGTAGGGTTTGACCATTACCTACTGTAACCTGATTTGTGCCTTGATAAGGCTGGTAGACCTGAAGATTGCTTAAGTCATTGGTGATATGACTTGTAGCAGCCGAATCAACATACCAAGGAGTAGTGGTAGGAATGGAAGAAGAAGCAGAAGGTGTCAGTGCAGCATATGCTCGAATAGATGGAGCAGAATTAGGAGAAGAGGTTGTGTGACAGTAAGATTGATAATTTGGATCCATTTTGTACCAATAGTCAAGGGCACTATGACCAAGAACATCACAGATCTGACAACCTAAACCAGTAGAAAAGAAATTTCCAGATCTGCCTCTGCCTTTGTCATTACGATATGATCGACTACCACCACGATATCTACCACCTCGAGAACCATGAAACTGATATCGACCTCGATTGGATACAGAGTGACCTATATGTTGAGAAAAATGTGAAGAGGAAGGACCAAACTTAGATGTCGTGGTTGCAGTATAGGCAGCAGTTGCATCTCTAAGAGCTTGTTTGACCTTGTTTTCCATATGTATGGCTTTGGAACACAACAGAGCAGAAAAATCTGCCATTGTAATGGCATTAGCTCTAGCACGAATGGTAGTTTTGAATGCATCATATTCCTGAGGTAGACCATTCAAAGTAAGAAAAACCAAATCTTCATCATCAACAATCGAAGATGCAAGACTTAATTGATCTGAGATTTCTTTGATTTGTTGAAGATACTCTTCCATTGTAAATCCTTTCTTTGTAAGGCTCTAAAGTTTGTGTTTGAGTTGATGAATGTGTGATCGAGAAAGAGAAGTGAATCTCTTCTCAATTGCAGTCCAAACCTCAGAACAATGATGAAGGTGAAGAACATAAGAGAATACAGAAGCAGAAAGTGTTGCAGCAATGCAACTGAGGAAATGAGCATCGATGATCTGCCATTTCTCGAATTCAAGATTTGAAATGGTCTTACCAGATGAATCAAGAACATTTGGAGATGGACATGGAACAGATCCAGTCACAAAACTAAGAAAATTAGCTGCTCGAAGAACATTTTGCATCTGGTTTTTCCATATGAGGAAGTTTGTAGAATCAAGCTTCACTGTAACCAACAAACTGAAGTTTCAGATTAAGAGAGTAAGACTTGGTGGTAAAGACAGTGATGAAGATGAATCTGCCATTGTTTTCTTGTGTTTGCTCGTGAGAGCTTAAATGGCTCTGATACCATAACAAGAATATGAACTCATCTTTCTTATTCCATTCAATCAAATATTGCAAATATTTATACACTCAGAGTTACAACAGATATAACAAACTAACTAACTAATTTAACAAACTAACTAACTATGTAACTGCAGCTAACTAGCTGGAACAACTGGAGATGTATTTGTAACTGTAAGAGGAGTAGTATGCTTATCATGAGGGCTCAAGGGATGAAATGTTTAACTATTCAAATAGATTGCCAAGCAATAGTCAAGGTACTTCAGAGCCAAGGAGAAGTCACAGATTGGCAAATTATGTCTATAGTTAGTGATATTATTAACTATAGTAAGGCTTTTGAATATGTTTGTATTAATAAGGTAGGAAGGAATGTAATCCAAGAAGCACATAAGCTGGCAAGTAATGTTATTAAGTTATTTCACCAATATATTTTGGTGGTTAGTCCTAAAAAAAACAAAAAAAAACAAGAACGACAACTAACATGACGGTCTCACAATTGCCTTGAATTTGTGGATCTTTGTTTAGATTGATTAACTATAAATTTTTAATTATGTCATTATAATAGCTAGTCTTTTTCCATATTCTATCTTGTTTCTTCATATAACAATGCTACCGGAATAGTTGTTTCGTTATTCTCTGCAGTGTGTTATAATTATTTTATTTTATTTTTAAAATATATGTGAAATTATTTGCTGTAATTTTTACTTATAACTTGTCACTCAAAAACAACGTAAATAAATTGAAAAATATGATTATCTCCTAAGTCATGAGAGTAATGTTTTCAACTTTTGCCTATAAATTATTGACTTTCAACTTAAGATAAATTCTAAGAAACATGCCCCAAGTCTTTTAAGGAAAAAATAAAAATAAAAATAAAAATAAAAAAAAAATAAAAAAAATTTAAATTCTAAGAAACATGCCCCAAGTCTTTTAAGGAAAAAATAAAAATAAAAATAAAAATAAAATAAAATAAAATAAATAAAAAAAAATTTAAAGAACAAGTATATAGCTTTAGAAACAACTATTTTTATTACGATAAATCTCAATATATTTCAAGTACAATGAAAGATCAAATATCACTTATCATTATTACAAATAATATTTTTATTTCATTTTTTAAAAGTAGAGAAATCTCAAATAAATATAAAGAGAGTAAGATTCACATAGATAAAAAGATTTTCCAACCATTAACCTCTTATTAACTTCCCATAAATAAATAAATAAATCAATAATCTCTTATTAACTACATGGACTTTGGTCAACAAACTAAATTTATGGTTAATAAATTTGGAAAATGCATAAGACCCCCAGTGGGGGTGACCCCCACCACCGCCACTGATTTTTGATTGGTCCATATCTGTTGTTGTTGTTGTTGTTTTTTTTTCTTTTTTTTTCCTTCCATTGGCAACCCCTCACGTAGAGGTGGGGGTGCTGGGGGTCACCCCCACTGGGGTCTCCAGCATTACCGAATAAATTTTAGTTTGAATGAATTGAGTACTATCCAAAAATTACTTTTAAACAAATTTTTGTTTATCTTTATTGAACTTTTTTTTTAATAATATTTTAGTCCTTTGTTTTTTAGATACATTACAATTAGTTATATCTAAAAAGTAAAAAAAGCTTAACTATGAAAACAAATTCACTAAAAACAAATGAAAATCTAAATAAAAATGCACGCGATTTTTTTTATTTTATTTTATTTTTTAATATTTTAACCAATTTATTTTACTTTTTAGATTCATCTTGATTAGATGCATCTAAAAAATACAAAAATGTGATGAAAATATTTTTAAAAAAAATTACTAAAAATAAATAAAAATTAACCTAAAAATAATTTTTAAAAAATCAAACCAAACATATACTTACAAGCTGAGCAGTGCATGACGGCAAGCTAGCATCAGTTGGCTGTTTGGGATGGTAAATTAATGGTGATGGGAGGAAAAAGCTCTCATGTTCACCCTAAAAAAATGTGTATATGATATACACTTATATAAAAAAAAAAGTATAATTATACGGGAAAGAAATAAACATTCTCGTATAATCCTGTTGATTAAGTCTGCGCTCCTCCGTACGACGTCGTTCTACTACCTGAAAATACAAACGTGAGCTAGCCGGCGGGTGTGTGCCGGAAACCTCTCCGATGCTTAAGTCAGCAAACTAGGCAAATAGACAAAAGCTCTGTATACTCGGGAATCAAAGTTGTGTTACCTCTCCATAGGTGATGTTTGTGAGCTTTTATAGGTTCCGTGTGGTACAATCCTAGTAGGACTTTTACTTCTCCATGTGGAGTCCTCCTAGGATTCATTCTTCTGAAGGATAATGCTTATCCTCCAACACCCCCTCACTGCCTAAACCAAGTGAGATGGTTTTACCATGGCCGAACTACCACAACCGAGGTAAACATGGCTATGCTTAGCCGTAGAATAGGCCGAACTATCGTCAATTCGGTTTTTCCTTCAATGCCCTTTCCTCAGTTCCTCCTGTATAAACCATGGTAAGTCCAAACCGAGCTAACAACTAGCTTTGTCCGACCGAGCAAGTGACGCTATACCGCGACCGGACTAACTTCTGAATGTGGCTAACTGGCGACCGAACTGACCATATACTCTTCTGGGCCTGAGATAACTTTGAGGCCTTTCCACACTGCCTTTCGGACTTCGGCCCATACCGGCCTAAAGATTAACTCGGCCCAATTTATATGCACATATAAATTACCCTCTCAATAATTTTATCGTAAAATGTAAAATAAAAAAAAAATTGCAAGTTAGTGAGGAAATTATAAAGTAATTGCACTGTAGATACTTTTTTTTTTTTGCAACTCTGATATACATGAATAGATTTGCACTATACATAGAGAAAACTTGGACCATTGTAAAAACGAAATATTTTCTCCACAGTTCCACTAAAAAGTAATTTCTCCTAAAAAAAATATAACTTTTATCATAAATATGTACCTTTTTACTTAGGATCTTACAAACAGATACCCTTAGACATATGTAAATGACAAAAAATTTAAAGAAAATAAGATATTTTATACTAAATTCAATACACTTTTATTGAAATCAATACACTTTTTAATATTTGGATAAACTATCTATAGGTCATGATAGTTGAATTTAATTCTCATCAAGTTCTATTGAAAATAAGTCCTAATAAAATCCTAACTAAAAATAATTATTTATGACTGTTTTTTATATATGTCGCTAAAAATTAATAATTAGTGATTTTTTATCACGATTTTTATAAATTGTCACTAAAACTTACAATTAGTGATGTTTTTCTGTGACGAATTTTTTAAACTATCGCTGAAAGTTAAAAATTAGTGACTTTTTTGTGATAATTTTTTTAAATTGTCGCTAAAACTTATAATTAGTGATATTTTTTGTGATAAATTTTTTAAATTTCTGCTGAAAATTAATAATTAGTGACGTTTTAAAAGTGTATAATAAAAAAAACGTCATTAATTATTATAGGACCTATATTGAACAATAAGCATAACGATTAGGACTTACACGTAAGTCCTCCTTCATATTTTTAAATATTTTCAAGACACTCCATACACTCTTCCCAACATTAAACAATATATAAGGAACAATTATTAGCATTTATCTTTTACTTATCACAAAAAATATAATTTTATTATTCATAATTTTGAGAGAGCACACCATGACTATATCATTGATAACTTTTATTATCAAAAATCATAATTTTCATTTAATTTTATATTTTGTCATAATTAAAAAAAATATAACTAAACATAACATAAGTCATAACTGAAGAATTCATGAGCTATAACTAAAGAAGAAAATTAATTATAATTAAAAAAAATTACGTAACTAAAGATCCATATGATACACTCTTTTTAAGAGTGTATATTAAAATTTGAACTAGGTTTCCCTCCAGTCTGATACTGGAGGGTATTATTGGGCCTGTGGGGGCCCATCATGAATCTCATTTCGATAATCTGAACCGTTCAATATGTAGAACTCGTAGAGTACTATATGGCTGTAAACAATCACGTTGATTGGATATTAATAGTTACGTGATTTAATCCATTTTATATATATAAAAAAAAGATGATGAAAAAATAAATAGTTGACAGAAATCTGATTCGATGAGACAGTTATCGATATTTGATCAACTTGATTTTTTAAAAATATATAGTATTCAACGAGTTTTATACATTAAACGATTTAAATTATCAAAACGAGACCCGTAACAAACTCTCACCGGTTCAATAGTACCGTTTAATCCAATTACGGAATGAGGAAAGCCAACTCAAAATTTCCCATTTCCATAACAAAAATCATAAATTTTCTTACATTTTCAAGATTGAAAAGAGAAGAATCTAGAGGGAGGTTGGTTGAGTTCTTAATTACCTACCTCAAGTACATTTTACATTTTACATTTTCTTGGTGGGTTGTTTGTGTCAGATAATGCAAGTCAGTCAAATATCAGTACCGATACTGTGGAAAATCAATGAGGTGGAGTCAGTCAGTGTACTGTGTGAACTGAATGCGAGAAGTTATCAGTTACCCCTGCGGCACGGTGGTGCCTTAACAGTGTTCTGATTAGTTAATAAGGTGAGATTTATAATTTTATATTAGATGATTAAAAGTATTTTTTTGATTTTTTTTTTAAAAATTTATAAGATAGGAAAGTGGGTTAAAAATTTATAAGTGACTTTTAATTCATTTCTCAAAACACTCCATAATAGTTTGTGATTGGTGAAAAGTACCATCACGTGACATCCCTAGACTAACCAATAATTTTTCATAAGCATTGTTTGGAGAGCAAGGATCATCTCCTTGGTGTCTCTATTAGCCTCCCTCCTTGTAACGGTTAAGATTCATCTTCAGAAAATCAAACCCCCCAGATCACTTTATTAATTTTTTTTTTTTATTTAAATGACCAAATCTAAACCATTGAATCATCTTAGGGTATGTTTGTTTGGACGGACTGAATAAGGAGGGATTGAAATCCATCGGACTGGTAGTCTTGGGATATATTGTCCCCCACTATTTGGTTGGATTAGATTTGTATCTCATATTTGTTTAGTCATGAGAATAGATGTTAGAAAATGATTATTAAATTGGATAGGATATGAGTCCTATCTTTGTTTGGGATATTTTGGAGAATGATAAATGTTCAAATGACTATTTTAACCTTTTTAATTATCAAAAATGCTTTAGACTTCTAAATTGTGATCTCTAAAAGAGCTCTAACTATGGGTCCCAGTGTATGATTTGATATTTTGCCCTTTGTTTTGTTTTGTTTTTTTTTTAGGTTGCCACATCACCAGTGCTCTTATTAGAACTCTATTATTAGAGCTCTCAATCATAACTGTTTAATTATTTACTAAGTAATAGCAATATTAAATATATTTATGATATTTTAATTATTTTTAACTAGATAAAATAAAATTTTATTTTATTTTTTACACAATTAAATAAATTTATTTTAAAAAAATTAAATAAATTAAATAAATAAAATATCAATAAAAATATATGTTATTTTTTATTTAAAATTTGAAATAACTTTATTTTAAATAATAATAATAATTAAATAATAAAATTAAATAAAACATCTATTAAAATTTAAATAATGAAATTAAATAAAATATAAACAAAATTTTAAAATAAAACATTAATAAAATATCTATAAAAAATTATTTTAAAAAAATTAAATAAATAAAATATCAATAAAAATTAAATTATTTTATTTTATTTTTAAATTGAGACATTTAAATTTTATTGAATTTTACTAAATATAATATGTAATTAAATAATAGAATGTCAAAATGGTCATTTCACCACCTAATCCCATATCCCCTTATCCCTTTATTTGTGTTTCACCCCTCATGAGACACAACAGTCCAATGGATTTGGGATTATTAGATCGGAGGCACTAATAGTCCGGTATCAAAATTTTGAACCAAACAACAGACTATTAATCTGAATAGATTAATAGTCTAATCACACCCTTTAATCTCTCAAAACAAATATCACTTTAGAATATATCTCCATTATTACAAATAAAAAGATAAGAAAAGAGGCGAAGGAGAGGATCCGAATTTCCTCAGAGAAGGCCATAGAATGCATGCCTATGCATATAAACAACCGTGCTACATACACCCACTGGGGGTCGACCCCCAGTGAGGTGGCAGTTAGAGATGGCAATGGGGACCCGGCCCGACGGGGACCCGACCCCCCGACCCCGAATTAAGTGGTGATTCCCCGAAAAATATCCCCGTGGGGACGGGGACGGTATTCAAAATTTCATCCCCGATAATATACGGGCCGGGGACGGGGATACAGATTTCAGCCCCGGCCCCGCCCCGACCCCGGCCCCGATCCCCGCCCCGGTTCCCCGACATGAAATTACTAATATACCCCGTTTATATATATAATGTGTATTGTGTTTGGGAGTCCCTCACTTCACCCGTCTCTCATCTCGCGTCTCTCTCATCTCCCTCTCTCTCCCTCACGCAGTCTGTCTCATCTCTCTCTCCCTCACGCACTCATCTCTCTCTCCCTCACGCACTCATCTCTCATTTCTTATCAGCAGCATCATCATCCAGATCCACCGATCTGAACAGATCGATGATGATGAAGCCACGGACCACCACCGCCGACCACCGTCTCACTGACTTCTCTCTCTCTCTCAGATCCACCACTACCGCCGAGCCTCGCACCACCACCGCCGAGCCTCGCACCACCGCCGAGCCTCTCATCCACTCCCTCTCTCTCGACGAGCCTCGACACCACAGATGAGTTTTTTTTTTTTTTTTTTCAGATCTGTTTCAGATCAGATCTGAGATCTGATTCACAATTTTTTTTTTTTTTTTTAGATCTGTTTCAGATGTTTCAGATCTGATTTGTATTTTCTGATTGTTGGTGTTGTATTTTCGGATGATGTTTATGTTGTATTTTTAGATCTGTTTCAGATGTTGTTTCAGATCTGATTTGTATTTTTTTTTTGTATTTAGATGATGTTGTTGTTGTTGGTGAGGAGTTGTATTTTCTGAATTTTTTTTTTTGTTTTAGCCGGGGAATGCTCGGGGTCGGGGAAACCCGATCCCCGTTGGGGACGGGGGTGGGGGCAGTGGTAGGTTCCCCGTCGGGGATCGGGGCCGGGGCCGGGGGAAATTCTACCATCGGGGATCGGGGACGGGGAGTGCGATCCCCGGCCCCGCCCCGCCCCGTTGCCATTCCTAGTGGCAGTCCCTTACTTGCTGAAATCCAAAAAATAAAAAAAATAAAAAAAATAAACAGTTTTCTTTGGTCCACTCCCGGGGTGACACCTCACTGGGGGTCACCCCCAGCTGGGGGTATAATGCATTAGTGGCATATAAAATGCTTAGATCCTCTTCTTTTTCTGTCTCCTTTTTATTATAGTCGACTGTTTTGAGCAGAGAGAGAGAGAGAGAGAGATACATTGAATGACCCTTACCCACAAATACTTGCACAATTAATTGCATCTCTTTATTGTTAGAAAAATACTTGGGATCTCTAATTAGAGGTAACACTAGTGATGTGGCAGTGAGTCTCATTTACTGCCACATCAGTGTTGTGTCTTGGTTTTTTTTTTTTTTACCTTTTCCACCTCATTAGAGGTGTCTTTAGAACCTCTAAATTAGAGGTCTCTAGCATTGTTGTTATTGTTATCGTTATCCTATCATGTTTTGTCCATATAGCTATCCCCAATAAAGGCCCTATTTCGTAGGGTTTATTTTTAATTTATTTTAATTTTTAATTTAATTTAAGTTATTTTGAGATATTTAGTTTAGTTTAATAATACAGTTTATAATTTTTTGTCAGTCAAAAATTAACTTAGTCTTTAAGTGGAGAAAGAGAAGCTTAATTTATAAGTCAAAAGTCAACTTATGTTCACAATTATAAGTTATAAGCTGTTAAACTATAAGTTATAATCACTTTTCCACAACTCTACCAAACCAAACGGGCCACAGTAGACGTAATTCTAGCTGTCCTTCTGTTACTCTATTTAGGCCTCTTTTCTGAAGGGTATAAAAGAAGCTAATTTAAGAGTTAATTATTTTAAAAATTTATCAATAAATATTATGATAGTTTAAATCTTATTTAAATTTTTTATAATAATAAATCTTATTTGGTAAAATTAATAAGATTATTAATTTTTTCTAATTTTTAAAATTAAAAATATCATCAATTTTGCATAGTAGTGTTCCAAATAATTATTTCATTAACTGATTAAAAAAAAAAAACACCAGATTAAACGTTCTTACCTTTGTACTTATTAGTTTGATTTAACTATTCAACAAAACCGAGAATATTATCAATTTTTTTCTAATTTTAAAATTGATAAAATTATTGATTTTTTCATTTTTAAAGTTTTTTTTTTTTTTCCGAATTTTGCACATCAATGTTCCATCATCATGATCCTTTATAAACACAAAATTTTTCGGTTTGTACAGAAAAATAATTCAAATTTTCAAAATTTTCAAAAAAAAAAAATTTGTGTGTTTGGTTTCAGTTTTCTGTAAATTGAGTTTATTTTTTTTGTGTTTTTCTTGTTTTTAGTGAATATTTTTAAAATTTTAAACAATTTTTTAATTTTTTTAGATGCACCTTACTTAGATATATCTAAATAGTAAAATATTTATGAAAAAATTAATAAATACACAAAAATACGAAAATGTACTGAATTTTTGTATTTTTGTATTTTTTTTTTTTATATTTTTGGTATTTATTGAAAGTTGGACAAACTATCACCTTATTTTGCCGAGCGAAAACCATCTCGGCAAAAACCCTCCAACTTACTTTGCCGAGCAAAAACCAGCTCAACAAAGATTTTTGAAGTTGGAAAAACTCTCCAACTTACTTCACCAAGGAAAACCCGTTGAACAAAGATTTTTGATGTTGGAAAAACCCTCAAACTTACTTCACTGAGCAAAACCTGCTCGTCAAAGATTTTGAAAGTTAGAAAAACCCTCCAACTTACTTCGCTTGGCGAAGATTTTCAAAATCGAAAAAACGCTTCAACTTACTTCGCTGAGCAAAACCCGCTCGGCGAAGATTTTTGAAGTTGGAAAAACCATGTAATTTACTTCACCGAGCAAACCCTACTTGGCAAAGATTTTTGAAGTTAGAAACACTCTCCAACTTACTTCGCCAAGCAAAACCCTCCAATTTGCTTTGCCAAATAAAACTCGCTCGACAAAGATTTCGAAATTGGTAAAACCCTCACTAATTCGGCAAGGTGATAAATTTTTTAACCAAGCAGTAGCGTAATTCATCTTGCCTCGTGATCCATAGAGCACAGACTCCAACTCAGTCCGGTAGCATATTTAACCAAAATAACTGTCTCTATTTTGGTTTAGTGGTATAAAAACTCATGCTCCTCAAATAATAAAAATTTGATATAATAATTGATCTTTCATATCTTTATGGTTAGAATAATAGTGCATAAAATTCATGCTCTGGAAATAACAAAAATCTGACATAATAACTTATAAAAATATCTTTGTGATCAAAATCATAGTGCATAAAATCTATACTCCGTAGATAATAAAAATTAAACATAATAACTGATAATAATATCCCCATGCTCGGACCAATAATTCATAAAATTCGTACTCTGTTTATTCAAGGGAGGAAAGAGAGTTTGTGCATGGATCTCAATGTCGGGCAACGTGAATCATTGCTTGATTGAAATAAGTCATGGGTATGGCTTCTGGAAAGCTTTAATTAGAGTTTATTATCATTTTTCAGCACTAACATGCACCCATGAATAAACAATTCCCAATCAGAGTATCACGCGAAGTAAAATACTTTGATGATCTTATCTTCTTGTTGTCGGTGCCAAAGTGGTGACGAGAATCTTGCCGTTGCTTCAGTCAACCCTACAACCAATGGCATTTTTAGTAACTAAATTTTTAATTGTCAAAAATTTTTTTTTAGTCGTCAAAATTTTTTACCGACTAAAATTTTTTGTCGCCAATTAGTCATTGAATGATTGTCGGAAAAGATATTTAGCGATCAAAAAATATTTAGTCACCGTAAGTCTACAATTGACGACTAATGTTTTAGTCTCCAAAAACTTTTAAATAAAATTAATAACTCATATTCACTGACTAAAGATTTTTGTATTAATTTATTGGCCTTTCAGCTTATTTAAAGTGTTAATTATTTGAAAATTTTATTTATAAATATTATGATAGTTTAAATTTTATTTAAAATTTTTTTATATTAATAAATCTTATTTGATAAAATTAATAATATTATCAATTTTTTTTAATTTTTAAAATTAAAAACATCAGTAATTTTGCATAGAAGTGTTTCAAATAATTGTTTCATTAACTGATAAAAAAAACAGAACATAAGATTAAACGTTCTTACCTTTCTATTATTAGCTTGATTTAACTACCCAATAAAACCGAGAATATTATCAATTTTTTTTTAATATTAAAATTGATAACATTATCGTTTTTTTCATTTTTAAAGTTTTTGTTTTTGTTTGTTTATTTGTTTTTTTTTTTCATCAATTTTGCACATCAATGTTCTTCCATCATAATCCTTTATAAACACAAAATTTCCAGTTTTGTACAAAAAAATAATTCAATTTAAAAAAAAAAAAGATTAGTGTGTTTGGTTTCCGTTTTCTGTAAATTAAGTTTTTTGTTTTTTGTGTTTTCTTTGTTTTTAGTGAATATTGTCAAAATTTTAAACAATTTTTTAATTTTTTTAGATGCACCTTATTTAGATATATATAAATAGTAAAATATTTATGAAAAAATATTATAAAAAATTAATAAATACATAAAAATACGAAAAATGTACTGAATTTTTATATTTTTGGTATTTATTGAAAGTTGGACAAACTGCCAACTTATTTTGCCGAGCAAAAACCATTTGGGCAAAAACCCTCAAACTTACTTTGCCAAGCAAAAACCAGCTCATCAAAGATTTTTGAAGTTGGAAAAACCCTTCGACTTACTTCACCAAGGAAAACCCGTTCAACAAAGATTTTCGATGTTGGAAAAACCCTCAAACTTACTTTGCCGAGCAAAACCTGCTCGACAAAGAGTTTCGAAGTTGGAAAAACCCTCAAACTTACTTCGCTTGGCGAAGATTTTCGAAATCGGAAAAACCCTTCAACTTACTTCGCTGAGCAAAACTCGCTCGGCGAAGATTTTCGAAGTTGGAAAAACCATGAAATTTACTTCGCCGAGCAAACCCTACTCGACAAAGATTTTTGAAGTTGGAAACACCCTCTAACTTACTTCGCTGAGCAAAACCTACTCAGCAAAGATTTTCGAAGTTAAAAAAACCCTCCAACTTGCTTCGCCAAACAAAACCCGCTCGACAAAAATTTTCAAAATTGGCAAAACCCTCACTAATTCGGCAAGATGATAAAGTTTTTAATCAAGGGGTAGCGTAATTCATCTTGCCTCGTGATCCATAGAGTGCAGACTCCATCTCAGTCCAGTAGCATATTTAACCAAAATAACTGTCTCTATTTTGGTTAAGTGGTATAAAAACTCATGCTTTTCAAATAATAAAAATTTGATATAATAATTGATCTTTCATATCTTCATGGTCGGAATAATAGTGCATAAAATTCATGCTCTGTAGATAATAAAAATCTGACATAATAACTGTTGGAACAATCTTTTGTATAAATAAAATAAATTCTAATAATTCAAACAAAATAAAATAAAACTTACAGAATTTATTTTGTTGAACCGAATCAATAATTAAAGACCAAGTCGAGTGTGTGACACTTTGTCCTTAAGACAGATTCGCCCCGCTACGGTGCTTACGGTTATGTGGCGTCTATCTCCCAAGATACAATGATCTTCACAAATTTGTAGTAGCACTTCAAACAAATTTGTCCGGTGAACTAGAACCTTGTGTTCTATAACTCTCTGAAATTTATTCTAAATCTAATATGAAGAATAAAGGACGCAAGAGAGCAAAATGAATGTAAGGAAAATGAATTTTCGGAAAATCAAAATTGGAATGGGACTGCCTTTATATAGGCTTTGTTGGCACCTATTCAATTTGAATAGAAAAGGTATGAAGAAGGGACATAACCATTCCTTTAAAATAAAGAGACACCATGAAAGGTTTGCACCCTTTCATTTAAATGGAGGTTTGACCATTCCTTTAAAACAAAAAGACACCATGAAAGGTTACACCATTTCATTCAAAATGGAGTCTATTTCAATTCACAACTACCTCTTTATAAATTTTCCAACAATCCCCCACATGAATGACATTGACAGAGAGAAAATGCAACAACATGATGTAAATACAGAGAGTACAGAAATTGGAAATATTCTGCAAAGGATAGGTAGCTTTTGGCTTTGAACCTTCCCTTGTGAGACACTATTGGATTTACTAGCTAACCAGTGAACATGATGTCTTGAACTGTTCAGCCGTTTGTGTAAACCAAGACAATAGAACTCACACAGTATATCCCCAGAGACAGTTTAGTTCTCACTATTGTGTTCATTTTGGCCCTGAACAACCTGGTCTTTTATGAGTGCTCTAGAGAATTGTAGCCCTTCACAAATCTCATAAAACCGGCCCAGTTCACACTCACATAGGTGATTCTTATGAAGAGTATCCTGTTATGCTCCACTAGGTATACCTAGATATAAAAATCATTAAAAGTATTACTTAACCTAAAACTCTGCAGTCATCACTATTTCATCATAGAAATAGGTAGGAGTTTAACTCCCCAGTGATCCTTCTGAATCATACACAACTCGGTTGTCCCTTTGAACCTAGATCTTGGCATCTCCAGTCAACTAGGTTGGGTTGCCGTTGTGATAACTCTTATTTAATAGGCTTTAGCCCCATTCCCCTCGATGAATTCTCAACTAACTCTCTTGCTAACCCTTTGGTTAGTGGATCCGCTATGTTGTCTTTAGACTTCACATAATCAATGGAAATAATTCCATTAGAGAGTAGTTGTCTTACGATATTATGTCGACGACGAATATGTCGAGACTTACCGTTATACATATGACTCTGTGCTCTACCTATTATAGATTGACTATCGCAATGTATGCATATAGCAGGCACCGGTTTTGGCCATATTGGAATATCTTCAAGGAAGTGGCGAAGCCATTCTACTTCTTCCCCTGCTTTGTCTAAAGTTATGAATTCTGATTCCATAGTAGACCTAACAATACAAGTCTGTTTGGAAGATTTCCAAGATACAGCCGCAGCACCAAGAGTAAAGACATACCCACTGGTGGATTTCGAGTTTCTAGTATCCGATATCCAATTTGCATCACAGTATCCTTCAAGTACTGCTGGATATCTAGTATAATTAAGCCCAATGTTACGAGTAAATCGAATATATCTTAGAACCCTTATAATTGCTTTCCAGTGTTCTACTCCTGGGTTACTCGTATATCTACTTAATTTACTTACTGCATAAGCTATATCCAGGCGAGTGCAGTTCATCAAGTACATTAAGCTTCCAATAATTTGGGCATACTCTAATTGAGAAATACTTTCCTGTACATTCTTAGATAGAAACAAATTAACATCTACAGGTGTTCTAACAAGATGATCATCATCTTTGCTGAATTTGTCAAGTATTTTCTCGATGTAATGAGATTGTGATAAAGCATATCCTTCTGATGTTTTGGTAATTTTCATACCAAGAATTACATCAGCAATACCCATGTCTTTCATGTCAAAATGTTTATTTAACATTTTCTTGGTAGTTTTAATCATATCATTATTACTACCTATGATGAGCATATCGTCTACATAAAGATATACAATGACATAACATTTGTCTGTGTTTTTAATATAAACACATTTGTCACACTCATTAATTTTAAATCCATTTGACAGCATTGCCTTGTCAAATTTCTCATGCCATTACTTTGGCGCTTGTTTTAAACCATATAATGATTTAACCAATTTACACACTTTCTTTTCTTTTCCTGGAACAGAAAAACCTTCTGGCTGTTCCATGTAAATTTCTTCATTTAACTCACCATTTAAGAAAGCAGTTTTCACATCCATTTGATGAATTTCTAGATTGTATAGAGATGCAATGGCAATTAGCATTCTAATGGATGTTATTCTAGTAACCGGTGAGTATGTGTCAAAGTAATCAAGGCCTTCTTTTTGTCTAAATCCTTTGACCACAAGTCTTGCCTTGTATTTGTCAATTGATCCATCCGCTTTCAATTTTCTTTTGAAAATCCAATTGTACCCAAGAGGTTTACAACCTGGTGGCAAATCCACAAATTCCCAAGTGTGATTTTGCAAGATGGATTCAACTTCACTATTGATAGCTTCTTTCCATAAAGGAGCTTCAGGACTGGACATAGCCTCTTTAAAAGTTAAAGGCTCATTTTCTAACAAAAATGTTAGGAAATCTGGACCAAAAGATTTTGAGATTCTAGCACGTTTACTACGCCTAGGTTCCTCTTCCTCATTTTGGTCTAACTCTTGCTCTTGTTCTTGATCTTGACCAGTAATAGCATCATGAGATCTTTTATTGTTACTAGTCTCTTGTCCAGTCTTATTTGGAAATACATGTTCAAAGAATGATGCATTCCGAGACTCAATAATAGTATTTACATGCATTTCGGTATGTTCTGATTTATGAATCAAAAACCGATATGCACTGTTATTCTTTGCATAACCAATAAAAATGCAATCAATGGTCTTAGGACCTATCTTAGTCTTTTTAGGACTAGGAATAGCCACTTTAGCCAAACACCCCCACACTTTTAAGTATTTGTAGGATGGTACTCTTCCATGCCACAATTCATAAGGTGTTTGATTCACTTTCTTTCGGGGGTACTTTATTTAAAATATAATTAGCAGAAAGTATTGCTTCCCCCCACAAGTTCTGAGGTAATCTAGAACTTATTAACATGGCATTCATCATTTCTTTTAAACTCCTATTTTTCCTTTCAGCAATTCCATTTTACTGAGGTGAATAAGGAGCGGTGGTTTGATGAATTATTCCATGTTCTTTACAAAACTCACCAAAAGGTGATTCATATTCACCACCTCTATCACTTCTTAATTTTTTGATTTTCTTACTAAGTTGATTTTCAACTTCATTCTTATATTGAATGAAAGTTTCCAAAGCTTCATCCTTGGTTCGAATTAAATAAACATAACTATATCTAGTATAGTCATCTATAAAAGTGATAAAATATTTTTTCCCACCTCTAGTTTGAATTGATTTAAAATCACAAATGTCACTATGAATTAATTCAAGTGGTTCCATACTTCTTTCAATTGAATGAAAAGGAGTTTTAGATAATTTTGCCTCAACACAAATTTCACATTTATGATTTGAATCAATATCAAATTTAGGCAAACATTCCCTATTAATTAATCTACGCAAAGATCCATAATTAATAACTGAGGGTAGAACGGTCATTACATTTAACTTGAAAAGGCCATCAGACATGTAACATTTTCTTACATACATCCCATTCTTAGTAAGTACAAATTTATCACTTTCAAATACTAGTCTAAACCCATTCTTACTCAACAAAGATCCGAAAACAAGATTCTTGCGAATGTCCGGTACATACAGCATATTGTTGAGAGTGAGTTCCTTTCCAGATGTCATCTTGAGTACAATCTTTCCTTGTCCTTCAACTTTGGAAGTTGAGGAGTTGCCCATAAAAAGTTGTTCACCGTTGTCCACTGTAGAATAAGATGTGAACATCTTTTTGTCGGCACAAATATGGCGAGTAGCACCAGTGTCCACCCACCATTCTTTAGGATTTCCGACAAGATTTGCCTCAGAAACAACTGCAGAACGATTGATATCATCTATACCATTGGAAATATTGTCCACTTCGGTCATATGGGCTTGAGTAGGCTTCTTGCTTGTTCTTCTTTTGCTTTTGCCTTTGCTACGGCAATCTTTGGCCCGATGTCCCTCTTTGTTACAAATGTAACATTTGTCATTAAACTTGTACTTTTTATTTCCCCCCCCCCCCCTTTAGAGCCTTGTGATGAACTTTCTCCAGAAGACTTTCGTTTCTTGGTTTTTGAAGCATGTTCCACCACATTTGCTTTATACTCCATAAGATGCTTACCAGCCCGCTTTTCAGAATTGCGGTTGTCCTCCTCAATCCTCAAACGCACAATTAATTCTTCCATAGAAATTTCTTTGCGCTTGTGTTTGAGGTAGTTCTTAAATTCCTTCCAGCCTTTTGGTAATTTTCCAATTAAGGCTGCAACTTGAAAGGATTCACTGAGAGACATGCCTTCTGCGTGAATGTCATGCAGAATGAGTTGGAAATCTTGAACTTGGCTAATCACAATTTTTGAATCAACCATTACAAAATCCAGGAATCTGCCAACCATAAATTTCTTTGAGCCGGCATCTTCCGTTTTGTATTTTTTCTCTAAAGACTCCCAAAGTTCCTTAGCTGTCTTGATAGGACTGTAGACGTTGTATAATGTGTTGTCAAGTCCGTTCAAGATGTAGTTCCGGCAAAGGAAATCGGCATGTTTCCAGGCATCAACCGCAGCAACCACTTGCTGGTTGGTTTCATCCTCTTTCAAGATAGGAGCATCTTCACGGAGGAAACGAGCCAGGTTCAGAGTTATAAGATAGAACAACATTTTCTGTTGCCATCTTTTAAAGTCAGTTCCTGATAACTTCTCTGGCTTTTCACCGTGATTTACCGGGTACTGTTACAACAGGAGAGAGGGTTGGCGTCATTGTAGCCACCACAGTAGTACTTGTTCGGGCATTAGTTTCAGTAGCCATCAATTCTAATTTATAAAACAAAATTATAATTAGAATTTACACTACACAGAAAATTAAACTAAATTCACAGAATTAAATACTGTAAAAAATAAAAGAAACAAGAATATAACTTTTATTTTCCAATTAATTTGGAAATAAAATAAAATTTAATTCAACCAAATTAATTCCACACAAGAAATTAAATTCTGTAAAATAAAAGAAATAAGAAAATAACTTTTATTTTTTCAATTAATTTGGAAATAAAATAGAATTTTATTTAACCAAATTAATTCCACACAGAAAATTAAATTCTGTAAAATAAAAGCAATAAGAAAATAACTTTTATTTTTCTCAATTAATTTGGAAATAAAATAAAATTTTATTTAACCAAATTAATTCCACACAGAAAATTAATTTTTGTAACGCTTCAATAATTAAAATACTAAAATAGAATTTTAAGTAATGAAAACTCAGAAAATAATTTCTAAAACCCAAAATTAATTTCTAAAAAAATTTCACAAAAATATATTCTGAATTGTTAATGACATCAGTATTGTACTACTAGTTGTCAAAGAAAATAGACAGTATATTACTACTATCTGTCAAATAGCATATAATCACTATTTGTTTTTTCTAACTAGAATATTATTTTGTAAATTCACAGAAAATAATTTTCTTAAAACAAGAAAGAGAAAAAGAAACAAACGAAAAATTTTGTAAACAGAATAATTCGATTCTGTCTTAAGATTGTTGGAACAATTTTGTTGAACCGAATCAATAATTAAAGACCAAGTCGAGTATGTGACACTCTGTCCTTAAGACAGATTCGTGCTACGGTGCTTACGGTTATGTGGCGTCTATCTCCCAGGATACAATGATCTTCATAAATTTGTAGTAGCACTTCAAACAAATTTGTCCGGCGAACTAGAACCTTGTGTTCTATAACTCTCTGAAATTTATTCTAAATCTAATATGAAGAATAAAGGACGCAAGAGAGCAAAATGAAGGCAAGGAAAATGAATTTTTGGAAAATCAAAATTGGAATGAAGCTGCCTTTATATAGGCTTTGTGGGCACCTATTCAATTTGAGTAGAAAATGTATGAAGAAAGGATATAACTCTTCCTTTAAAATAAAGAGACACCATGAAAGGTTTGCACCCTTTCATTTAAATGGAGGTTTGACCATTCCTTTAAAACAAAAAGACACCATGAAAAGTTATACCATTTCATTCAAAATGGAGTCTATTTCAATTCACAACTACCTCTTTATAAATTTTCCAACAATAACTGACAAAATATCTTCGTGGTCAGAATCATAGTGTATAAAATCCGTACTCGGCAGATAATAAAAATTGAACATAACAACTGATAATAATATCACCATGCTCGGAACAATAATTCATAAAATTCATACTCTGTTTATTCAAGGGAGGAAAGAGAGTTTGTGCGTGGATCTCAATGTCGGGCAACGTGAATCATTGCTTGATTGAAATAAGTCATGGGTATGGCTTCTGGAAAGCTTTTATTAGAGTTTATTATCATGTTCAGCACTAACATGCACCCATGAATAAACAATTCCCAATTAGAGTATCACGCGAAGTAAAATATATAGTTTAATGATCTTATCTTCTTGTTGTCGGTGCCAAAATGGTGACGAGAATCTTGCCATTGCTTCAGTCAAGTAGTACAGCAACGCGACTGCAATCGAGTAGCAAATTGATCAAATAGGTTTTCCTTTGCATATGCGTTCTCAATCTGCCAAGTTGGCAAAGTCGTGGACAAACACACTATCTCAATCTATAGGAGTGTCGTCCATTTATAATATCTAGTGACTTGCTTATTTAATAATTTAAATGTTCCAGAAATCTTATTTCAAACAATCTCTAATTATTTAAGAGTCTTATATCAACAAACTTCCATGTCCTAATGAGTTTTGCATAACATAAAATATTAATAAAGTGTTTGATAATGATTTGACAATTGTCATACACATGATAATTTATAATTCCGCAATGTGGCAATGTCGGGATCCACATAATTCCTGTATTTATTTTTATGAGATTTTTAGTAAAAAGCTCCTCCCATTTGGCCTTTTTCGTATAAAGTCCACAGAATAAAATAATGGTCCAAAAACTCCCTCAAATTTAAAAATATGATCAAAAGACTAAAATGCCCTTCCATATAAATGGGCAAATATGAAACAATTGAACCATTTCTCTATTCCCTTACTCTATTTCATATTTTGAAAACCCTCATTCGAAAACCCTAGCATTTGAAACCCTCCTTCCACCACCGCCGTGAGCATTCGAAACCCTCCTTCCACCACTGTCATAAGCGATGGTGCCATCGACATTGAGGAGCTTTTATCAATGCCTCTTGATTTCTTATTGTATGTGTTCTCTAGCCTTTTGTCATTACATAAATGTGTATATCAATTTGTATATGAATATGTATATATTTATGTATGTGAATGTGATTGTAGTTTCGTCATTTCTCTGATTTCGGTTTTAATTTGGTGTAGATCTGTCAGTTTCTGGTTGAATGTGAATTGTACAAGTTAATTTCAGAACTGTGTTGCATATAGTCGCAATTGAGAGAAGGTTTTCTTAGAATTTTCCTCAATTTAGGTCAATGTTCTTGATCTTGCGACAAATTTTCAATCTGATATTATCAATATATATTTTTGTGGTCTTTATACATAATTTCTATACATCGCTAGAAGTATCTGTAATGACTTAGATTCTAAAACGTATCGGATTAGTGTAAATTGGTGCTTGTCACCTTAAAAATTTGTATGATTGTCGAACTCTTGATATTGGTGGGTTGGCAAGTGAACCTTAAATATTATAATTGAGGACACTTGGATGATGTTTGGAACCTTGATTGAAGTCTTAACAAGTTATGTCAATTTGAATTTCGAGTTTCTATGCTAGAAGCAAGCTCGCTCGAGCGAGATTTTCTTCGCTCGAGCGAACTGGGCGAATTTCAGAGATTTTGGGAGCTTTTTTTCTATGCTCGAGCCAAGCTTTCTTCGCTCGAGCGACCAGGTCGCTAACAGACATTATAAAGTGACTTTTTGGCCCCAAAATTTTATTGTTTCTTCTCTCTCTTCTCTCTCTCCCCTCTATGTCCGAAAACCTAGCTCTCAAAACTTTGATTTCATCCATTTTTACGAACAATCCACCATGGATCTTGTATCAAGGATGAAGAACAAGAGAAGATCAACATTTTCAACCAATTAGATTTTGGATTTTCGAAAGAATGCTCTTGATCTAACTTATTTGCTTCCAATCTTGAGGTAGGGATATTTTTAACTTGTTATATGTTTGATTTGGGATACATATGTGATGATTTCATTAGATATACATGCAGTGAGCAGTTATATATATATATATTTTATGAGGATATGGTTGTTTGAATAAATATTTGGGTATATGTTGTAAATGTTTCATGATTATGAGAGAAGTTATGCTTATTATGGATGATTATCATTGTTTACGATAAGTAATTACCTCAATTTCATAAAGAAGGGAAAAGCCCCAATTTTTTATTTTTATTTTTATTTTATCAAACCCTAGTTTTCCAAATTTTTACAAAAAGGGGTTTTACTCAATTGTTTTCAAAAACACGAAATTAAGTGTAATTACTTGGTTTTGATGTTGAGATTGTAAAACTTTAAGCTTCTCTCTACATATTTCCTTTGAAATGATGAAGTTTTGGTGTTGAATCCACTATTTTGGACATGTGAAGCTGCGAAATTGTTGTGAATAGAAATCATTGTAGGAAAAATGAATTATTTATAAACTCGTGCATCATATGCATTATTTATTTCTTTTAGTATTACCTTGGTGCCAAAAGTTGAAAGTTAAAAGGGGGTAAATAGTCTATGTGTCCAGGTAGTGAGTCGGGTTGGTTTTGAGTTGTGTATTGTAATTGGTACCCGTGCGGGGAGTCAAGGTGCCCAATTGCCCTGTTTGCGTATATCGCCGGACAAATGTAGGAAAATGTTTTTGGATGTCCACGAGCTCGGCGTTTCTGGAGCCGGCAAATGTGGAAAAACGGATGATTTTGAGTGTCCACTCCCTACTGTTTATGGAGTCGGCAAATGTGAAAGGTCGAAATGTTTTTGGGTGCCCATTGCCCCACCGTTTTTGGAGCCGACAAATGTGGGACTATTTTCAGTATACAAAACTATATATATGTATAATTGTTTTGATTGCGGCTCTCACTTGGGATGCCATAGTATATTTACCGCCATGGTTACTTTGAAAAATGTTGAACAAATGTCATGCATTGCATATTTCATTTGTATTTAAACAAATATTTATAATTAAACATTCAAACTTTCATCATACCTGCATTGCATGATCATGTGTGTTTCAGTTAATTATATAGTTTGTTAAATGCATTGCCTACTGAGCTTTCGCTCACCCCAAAGCTAACAAATTTTAGGAAATGATGTTGAGGCACTTCCAAAATAATGGATATATGAAATGAAGTTGGATGAGAGCATAGATGCTCTTCTATTGATGTTTTATGATTTGGCTTTGGATTACTTTGTATGGACTATTTGTATGGAGGAATTGGAAATTTATTTTGTATATGAATGTAATTTAACAATGATGTATTTTTTAGACAGTTCAATTGGAAAGAGGAGTTAGTGGATGGTATTATTGTTAATATTTGTTATCTGTATGCGTGTATTATTGTTGATTGTATTAAGGTATTAGAGGAATTGAGAGGTATTTCTCCAAGGTGTTACATATTGGTATTAGAGCAATAGGTTCGAATACCTTAGGCTCGTGGGAAGTGACGTTTGTCACGATAGATTTACTAGGCTAGGATGGGGTGCTTGTGTGCTTTGCATGCTTTGTGTGTTATGTGGCTATGTGGGTATGGATTAAGCTTCTAGGATATGACTAGTGACCATTGCATTCATTGAAATCCTTTTGGAATGGCATCTGATCAATGCTTTTTCCACTTGGAGGTCCTTGAGCACCATGGAACGAGTTGATATCTTAGGAGAATGATCCATATTTGTTCTATGTGCTTTTGTGCTTATGTGGTTTGTCTTATATGTAGGCATATGTGTAACTCAAGTATGGCGTGTGAGATCTCGTGTAGCATATTTAAGTGTGGGTTAGACCTTATCTCTAATCTCCTATGGGATCTAGGACGCGAGTGACCCCAAATGGAAAAAAACTTTTGGGACTTAAATCATTGGCACCACATTTATTGGTAGGATATATCGTCTTGGGATTACGTAAGGATGCAATTATGAGGTTGGTGTGGAATCTTAGTTTATCAATTTTGTAAGTTCAAAGAGAAACAAATGTGACCCTACGATGGTAAAGTTTTTCTTATTGTATGGTGAATGGTTTGTGATTATGAAAAGTTGAAACTATTTCATAGACTCACATTGAAATCTTTGAAAAGAGGTTAGAAGGGAGATCTTGGAAGTGAGTGGTTATGGAATGGTAGGGATTGTGATGGGTAAATAGAGATTGATTGATTGAGAATTTAGCTAATTTAGAATCTAGTAAAGAATTTGTTTTAGAAAGTAAGTTAAATGTAGAGTTTCGAGGTAAATTAGATTGTGGATAGTAAGTGATAGAGGTTGTAGTAATGGTGTTGAATCTCTAGTGGTGGAGATAGTGACTTGACGGTTGGTGAATTGTTATTAACGGTTAAGATAAGGAGTGCTAGGGTTGATTGCTCTCTAGAAATTGCGGTTTAGTGCATGAGTAATTGGTCACCTTGCTTGATTATTGGTGACCTTGAGTGGAAAAGAGTATTGCCAATTGAGTAGCAGTTGTTATATCGGAGGTCGTGATGGCATAATAAATGTTCTTAGAAGAAGTTTTTGGAGTCAACTTGGGAGGTTATTATGGTTCAATAGAACCTGTGACTAAAGTGTGTTGGAGTGATTGGTAAAGTTAGATCAGTGTGTCCTCATAAAAGTTTGTGTCTGGTGGTTTGAGAAATCATTGATTTTAATTCTTCTGTGGCTGCTTTTGACTATGAGCTAAAAGTTTTATAATGGTTAAAGGTGTAAGTAAGTATTTTGATTGGGTTTAGAAGTGTTTGTGATGACATAGTTTCTAATATTGAGGTAAAGATAAACTTTGGTGCCGTTGTAGACACCCCATTTTTTACCGCCCTTAAGACTTGGGCGCCTCAGGTTGATCACTCGATGATGAAAAGTTACGCTGTCCAATCGCTCAATTTCTTCAGTAAGAAGAGCTTCTAAATCCTAACCTTACACCCCATTTTGGACCAAAACTATTTTAGACCTTAAAACCCTCTCTTTCAGAATATTTTTCCAAATGTTTCTACGATGTTCCGAGGCTCGTATTTAGTAAAATATTGCACTTTTAAGTAAACCGAGTAAGGGCAAAGTGGAAATAAATGAAAGGGAGGTGAATTCTTTGAAAAATCTTTTTAAACCTCTGATTTATATATTTGAAGGTGAAGAAAATTGGAGGAGAGAAAAAAAAAAAACTAGTTAGGAAAGTGGTCGAGCTTGAAACCATTGAGAGAGAACTAAGAAGCCTTCACTAAATTAGGTCTATCTCTTTGTACACTTAGACTTTAGTTGTGAGGCCACCACCATTGGAAAGTGGACTTCCAAGACTTCAATTTAGACTTAAGAATCTCCCAAAGCCGAGTTCGGATGAGGGAGGTATGGCTGTTTGAAATTAGGCATCAATCTGATTAAGATAGAAATGAGCAACCTTCACTAAAATAGGCATATCTATTTGCACAATTAGAATTTAGATATGAGGCTGTCATCATTGGAAAATAGACTTCTGGGGCTTCAATTTAAACTCAAGAATGACCTAAAATCGAGTTCAGATAAATGAGATATGCTCGTTTGAAATCGGGTCTGGAAGTAGATTTTTCGTGGCCGGTAAGTGGCAATTCACACTTCTGGCCTGCTGGCCACTGGTGAAAAACCTAGATATTTTTGGCCAATTGTCCCCCAAAAGCTCCAGCTGTTCCAGGCTTGATATTTTCAACCTGAGGGGCTGTTTTTCTATATATAGGGGACCTTCCTTAATGGTTTAAGGTTACAAAAAATACAAAAAGTTCCAAAACTTGAAATTCTCTCTTTATCTTTATCTTGAAACCTATACACCCTCTCTCTACACTTCTTAAACCAATATTGGAGCTCTCCTTATTGAAATTATTGAGTCCAAATTTCAGCTCTTGAGAGTGAGAACTTGTTAGTTTATGAACAAAAAAGTAACTTTGCTTCAAGAGGTATAATTTTGAGCATCTCTACACTACTTCTCTCCCATATTTTCTTGCTGTTTTTGAACCAATTTTGGACTGTTTTTATGGGCTGAATCTTGTGGTTTAAGGCTATTAAAGGTAGAGGGGTTAACCACCCTTTTTTACACCTTGTTTCCTAAGCCTTTATACTTTTATTTCCCATTCTTTCATCAAATTTTTTTGAGATTTTTACCACTGATTTTCAGAGGTTTTCAGAGGCTAAAAAAGTAGTTTTGAAGTCCCAAAAATGAAAGGGTTAGCCACACATCCTTTGGCTTGTTTACTAGCTTAAATTGCTCCATGTTTTAGCTTATTGTTTTAGCAACTTTTTTCTTCATTTTAGCACATTTTTGTTCTATTTTTGGGCTGTTTTTGGACTGTTTAAATTTTAAAATTTTGGGTTGAAACTTGTGGTTTAATGCTAATAGGGGTGGAGGGGTGGCTTACCATTCCTTTTACCTAACTTCCAAGGCATTTACCTTTGTGTTTCCCACCTTGTTGTCACCTTTTTTTGAGCTTTTAAATAATGAATTTCAGAGTTATTTCAGTGTCTAAAAGCACTTTTTGAAGTTCAAAATTAGAGGGGTTAGCCTCCCCTCCTTGTATCTTGCTTACCGGCCTAGCATGCTCTATCTTTTCATTTATTGTTCTAGCTATTTTTATCTTAATTCCAGCATGTTTTAAGACTTATTTAGTACTATTTTTAGCTGCTTGTTACATTTGAGCTTTGTTTTGCATACGTATAGTGTAATTGTCCTCATAGGTTTGGTGGTTTAGGCCTTAGTTACCATCCTATTTGAGTTGATAGCATTTATTTTATGCTTTCCTTACTTGTGATCATCCTTAATCACCTCTGCAACCTTCTACATTTCTTGGCTTTTGCTTTGCTTTAAGGGTTGTTTCAAACCTATTGTTCTTTTAAGCTTGAGATTAAGGTTGTCATGCTTAATGGTTTAATCCTATTTAGGGGTTCATTATCAACGGCATGACATCTCTCTCATGCCTTAAGCCAACTCTTGGTTTGACACTTCTCTCCTTTAGAGAACTTAAACTCACCTTTTGGACTCAATTCAACTAAAGAATGGTTGGTAATTTAAAATGAAGTAATAAAATGAGACTAAAATGGTGCAAGATAATAATTGGTTTTGTGTTCAATCGGACATTAATTGAACACATGGAAGCTTGAGGCATTTCATACTCAATAATGATGAAATGGTTCAAGTTTCCAAGGTCACTACTTCCCTTGATCAATTCATGAAAGGGAGGAGGTTTGAATCTTATTTTGTTGCATTTATTGAACTTGCACACTTTGGTGCACAAGCTATCATCCAATGAATTGCGTCCTTTGGTGGTTTGTGTATCAAGTTTTGTTCCTCCTTTGAGCTTTGTAATGATGAGGAGGGATGAATTGTGCAAACAAACCCTTGAGAATACACTGTCTCTGCTATATTTGCTCTATGTTGCAGCAGGGAAGTTTGTCACCAGTGGTCAGCAGGCCATCTTTAGTGGCCGACAGGCCATCATCAGTGGACGGCAGGCCCCCTGCTGGCCACCAGTGCAAAATTCAACAGTATACTCCCCCAGCAAGACAAAGTTGGCCTGGAGGTGGAAAATAGTGTAAGTGTTCTCCTGTGCAACAAAGACATTCAGCAGCAGAAGTAGTAGCCTTTTTCGGGTGGAAAGTCCGAGCATGCATGAGCACTCCTTACTTCACAGGGCTATTTAGTTTGATTACTTAGCTTAGTTATTTGATGTAATTAATTAGTTAGAATAGCTAATTCGTCTCGTGTTGTAATTTTAATTAGTTAGCTATAATAGTTAATCAATTTGTTGTAATAATTAGTTAAGTAGTTTAGCTAATTTAGTCATTTCGTTTTGTAATAGCTAGTTAATTAGTTAGCTAGTTAGTTTATTCGGACCCTCTTGCGCGAGGGCGAGCAATTGTAATAATGTGGATGTCTTCCAACCCCACGTCTTTCTCCCTTTTATTTATTTGCTTATGATGGTTAGATTAAGGCATCATGTTTTGTTTAGCATATCTCATGTTTGCATCTACTTGTATTGCATGCATCGAGGCTCGGTTCATCATTCTAATTGCATTGTTAGTTTAAACATTCTTTGAATACATGCTTAGACCGCATGTTATTTAATTGATTCATATGCTATATTAGTAGCCGAGCCTATTTAGATTGCATATCGCATATGTTCCATTAGTCAAATTGCATAGTTAGGATCATGCATTTTTTTAACTCTTTTATCTTTCTGGCTTGGAGTACTAGGTAAGCCTTTACTTGCTTTAGCATAATGGCATGAATGTGATTGTTGCCATATCTAGCATGCTTGCCATGAGGCTAATTTCTTAATTGATAAACTGCTTAAATGCCTGTGGATGAAGGCTAATTGCTTGAATTGGAATAATTTGAGGGATGTACATATGCGATCACTTTTTCATGTAGTACATATTCGAAACAATTTTGCAAACAAACATGAGCCAAATGTTCCAATTCTTGCAAGTTAGTCTATACTTATGTGTGGCGCATCACATAGTACTGCTAGCCTAATAAATCAAAACAAGAACATATAATATACATAAGATTCATATCATGATTAGTAAAGGCCGATCTTTGATCGGGCGAGCGGGAGCTGTCAATTCATGACCTTCCCCTCTCGTACCTAAGTTCCTGAGCCGAGACAATCTTGGTGATGATGGACACATGGCCTTTGGCACGAGTCATGGGCTTCTTAAATTTTCCAAAATATTTAGGTGGCGACTCTGTATCTAGCAAAGTAGTCCGTTTTTGGCAATTTGATTCAAAATTGATTTTCCAAAAGATTTGTTGGATTGGAGCTCTTTGGTGTTTATCTGTTTCACATTGCACTTGTGAGATTAGATTCAGAACCGCGGGAGTCCGATACTGTAGTACTTATTTGTCTTCCGAAAAGGGGCACGAAAAAGTTGAGCTACGGTTTCTAGTGACTCTGCTGGGGACTTTAGAGAACTTGACTTAAACTTCATGATGTGACATTTTATCTACACTTATATGTTTCTTTGCATTGCATTTGTATTGGTGCGTCTAAGTCACTGTGTCTGCCATCTGCTATTCCTGGATGGTTTGCCGGAGGCCTACCTAAAAGCTTTCCAAAAGGCTGACCGGTCATGGGCTCTGCCATGATGGGAACACAACCCTTGGATTTGGACTACTGCTGTATCGCTTGATCCTCCTTTCACTTCTCGGTGTTAGGTGTGAGAGGTATATTAGGTAGTCTTCCCGAGACACCCTTTTTTTGACCATTTGGCCTAGCTACATATAGTAAAGCCATAGAGATTGTTCCAACTTAGGATAGGATACTCTCCCATATGCAGGATAATGTGATATTATTTGTTTGAGTAGTAAAGCTGTAGATCACTCCAAAGCTAGAACAGGGAAACCCTAACCTCTCGTAGGGGTGTTTTGAGTGCTTTTGTGCAAAATGAAAAATCTTTGGAAATGCGTGATGCAATCCTGGGAGAGTCTTAATCTTGAGGTGATTCTTTTCAAACTTGAGTGTCATATCAGAATCAGAATTTGGGTCAAAATCCAAGGGTTTGTATTTGATATAGTGGAAAAATATCAGAACCCGAACCAGAGCTAAGGCCAAGAATTGTATCTTACACTGTTTTGACCGATATATCCAGTATCTCGATCTGATGGAGCATTTGTTTTTAATGCTAGGTTTGACTGAGCTAGAGAAGGAGCAGTACTTACCTTAACCCATCATAGTCCATCCAATCTCAGAAAAAACCCTATTCAGCAAAGGCCCAGCCCATCTAACCCCCAAAAGGCCAGCTTAGAAAAAATCCATCCAATGCCAAAAGATCAATTCTGAAATAGCCCCATCTAGTCAAACCTGTCAAGACTAATCCAGTTCAAATATATCAAGTATAACCAGGTCACAACCCTTGTCAGTCAGCTCTCAGCTTACACCCATCCATTTCCCTGATTGCCAACTCAGCAGACAGGTGATGGCACAGAGTCTAAAAGAAGTTGTGGCCATGATAGCAGCCCTAAACTAGGGAATTGTTGCACAGGATGAGACCAATGCTGAAATACAATGCCCATCTGGGGTATCTACTACACATCCAATCCTAGGTCCCCAGCCAAACTTTGACCCACCTTCACCAATTGAAGATTTGCAAGGTCTGGATCCTCGAGAAGGGTTGGCTCAAGCTCGAATTTTCAGACCCCTGGTGTAGCCTAATGAGGAGCTTTATCCCCTTGATACTAATGATCTCGACCCGACCTTGTTAAAAATTGCTAACCTTGAGAAGAAATTCAAAAGGGCACAGGGTCTTAACTCCATTCCCGACATTGAGGATAGGTACATCGAGGCTACCATAAGACTACCAGACAGATTCAAAATGCCACAAGTTGACCGTTTTGACGGGTCTGGAGATCCTATGGTACATATTCTTGGACGTCCTGAAACCGATGGGTCTGACTAAGCCTTATAAACTCTCTCTGTATGAAAGAACCCTGTCAGGTATAGCAGCCACTTGGTACGCCAAGTTGGAGGATAAAGTGAAGTAGAACTGGGAAGAATTGGCTGAGGCATTTGTCAATCAGTATTCTTATAATACCCAAATTGAAATGACCACTCAAGAGCTTGAAGTAACCCACCAGAATCCTACAGAACCTTTTGTGGAATTTGTTACAAGGTGGAGAGCAAAGGTAGCACAAATGACAGATCGCCCTTCTGAGAGGGACCAAGTGCAGATAGTGGTGCAAAACCTTAAGCCTGACATGTTGTAAAAATTGATAGTCGCTCCACTATTCACTTTCAAAAATTTGCATAAATTGCGGGCTTAGATTGAAAGTGCATTTAAAAGAGGGATTATTCCTAGAACAGGCGAACCAACAAGAAGGGTGTTTTCCGGGAGCACTATTCCCAAACCCACTGAAATCAACACCGTCGCCACTCCCAAAACTGTCAACCCTTTTGCTAATACCAATCCACAAACAGCTAGCCCAACCCGAGCTCAGGGAAGAACTTTTACTCCCCTCCATATGAGCTTAACCAGCGCACTAAAAATCTTGATGGAAAGAGGGTATCTCAAACTCGTTGATCCCCAACCTCTTTCTTACCCACTCTCCGCTAGATATAACCCCACCAAATACTGTGTGTATTATCAGCAACGCGATCATGGCACCGATCATTGCTACCGCCTTCGTCATAAGGTTCAGAATCTCATCGATAACCAGATAATAGCCCCACCTCAAGAACCTAATGTTACCAGCAACCCACTTCTCATCCATGACCAAGTACCTTCTCCTCACCTTAACCTTATCCACACGCTCTCAGCTACCTTTAGCCCCAGCATATACATCACCCTGGTCCATTTACCCAAGCCTAAGGTATTCATTCCAGAAAACACTAACTTGTGCAAGATGGATGCACCCAATCCTGTTCGAGTACATCAAGAGCGCCAAAAGGCTGAACCTACTACTGTTGAGTTATTGAGAATTATTGAAGACCTTCAAGGAATGGTGACAGATTTAATATTTGGGGTTTTGATCCAGTCAAAAAGCTCCCCAATCTTGGGGCGAGCTGCAGTTGAAAAGGGCTAACCCAAAACTATCTCAAGTCTGGGTGATGACAGATCAATAACAAATGGGTCTCGCTTTGATATAGCCACCCAATCCCTTGGCTAAGTAGAAACAAGTGGCAAGAACAAGGCCAGAACAAGTATTAATCCCTATGCACAACTTCAATGGGCTATTAAGACTTTGAAGGTCAAAGGATTGAACAAGCAGCAAGTGCTTACAGTTGTTGCAAAGATTGTGGACAACGCTTTTATCGCTCAGGATGACAGCATTTTGAATCAGGGGGCAAACAATAAAAAGGGATGCTTTACCAAAAACACCTATCCTGATCCCAGTCCCAAGCCCAGGAATACTCGACCAACACCTGTCGACCCATTTGCCAATGTTTCTAAACCTAATGCTTCCTCCTCCAAAAAATGAACCTTTACCTAACTCCATATGAGCCTAACCTGTGCATTGAAGGTACTGATGGAGAAAGGGTATCTCAAACCGCTCAATCCTCGACCTCTCCATAATCCTCTCCCACCTGCACACGACTCTACACAATATTGCACATTCCATCAGCAGTACGGTCACCATACTAACCGTTGCTTTCGCCTTCGCCATAGAAATTCAAGACTAATTGACAACAAAGTCATCACCCCACCTGAAAATCCCAAAGCTGACAATAACCCTCTCCCTGCCCGCAATAGATTGCCATTCTATAACATAAAACCTATACACAGCTTCCCACCAACCAACCATTACCCTAGACAACACAGCATACCCATCAATGAGCCCAAACCCACTGTGTTCATTCCTAAGTCTTCTGATTTCGATTTGAGCAAAAGGAACAAAATCTTTGAAGAGATGGAAAGTTTACTTAATCTTGGTGAGTTCCAGCTTGATGAAGCAGTGATGCCAGCACTGGTGGTTGGAATGATGAATCTCGATCTCAGCTAGGGTAAATTGTCGAAAGCACTTGAGAAGGACCTTCTGAACTAGGGGCATGGTGTGGAGAAGCAATTGTTTCGGTCAAGAAGATGTGTGGGATTCAATCTGTGAGACCCAATTTGAAAGTCAAAAATCAATCCCTCTGGGTGTGGATGTGTATTGCTGAATTGAAGGCAGGTCTGGACCTTCCCATGGGCTACTCGAAGTTGTTTTTGAAATTTTGCACATGGACTTGGAGAAGAAAAACCCCTTTTGTTTCAGGGATACTGATTTTGTTTTGAGTTGTGTCGTGTAAATAGTTGTGTTGTGAGTTTTATTTTCTGTCTTTTTTTGCGTTAGTTGAGTCTTTTCATTTGAGTCGCTCTCGTGTACCCTCAAGTCTTCATTTTTATAAAAAGTGGGAGTCAAGTTTCTGATCATTTTATTGTGCCTATAGTGATGCATGTGTGACTTTTTACAAATAGAAAAAGGCTTTGAATTTGTTTTTTAAATGAGATTTTGTTAATAAGCTCGAATGTTGAAAAGGATCCCCCGAATGGTTTGAGTGAATTCTGACTTATCGGCGCAAAGTCATTTATGATTTCAAAAATTTTAAGTTGTTTCTTTTGCAAAACTTGCGAAGATAGGTTCAAAATTGTGCGTGGTATTCTACATTGTCTTGGCGATTCTCTTCGCCGTTAGGCAATCATTTTGGCAAGTACAAGGCGGCTTTCAGACCTGCAAGTACAAGGCGGTTTTTAGACCTCACAAATCGTAGAATTTCTCCTCTGGTGTTTTCGTTATTTCAAAGAGAAAAGGATAAGAGAAACCAAAAAGAAAGAGAAAGAAAAAGAAAAAGAAAAGAAAAAAGAAAAGAAAAAAAAGAAAAGGGAAAAGAAATCAACCATCAAGCAAGGGGTATCTATTGGAATGAAATCCAATCAATTGTGAGGAAAAGAACTTCTGCCTGAATTCGGGGAAGCCAATACAAAAAGGTACCACATTGCAAAAAGAACCAACTCTGAAATTGGAGCGAAAAGAAAGGAAGAAGGCATGCATAAAAGAATGGAGAGCCAAGCTCGAATCGAGGCAAAGCCAGTCCCAGTGTTAAGGCAATGATGACTATTGATCAAATTCACCGCAAGTGTTATAATGCTACCCTTGAGAGGCTTGCTAGGCTGAAAACCTAAAAGGGCGACTTGTGAAAAATATGAAATCAAAAAAATATAGCTCGCAAGGTTGAAAATCCCAAAGGGGCGACTTTGGCAATAGTTAAAGCGCTAAAAGGAGAGTGTCAACACTCGAGTGAACCTTTGTCATGAACTACGTTGACTTGATTCCCATTCTTGGGATACGTAGGCAACTTCATCCTGAAGTTTAGTCTTAACCATATCTATCTCATCCATCTCAACTCAATCATCTTGACCAATTCACGTCGTCGGCTTCGCATCGATCCATGAGCTACATCGACTGCCATGTATATCATATACTTGCACTGGGTAAGAAAGAACTAACTTGAATCAACAAGTGGAGCAATTTTCGATACTTGAACTTATCAGTAGAATCTCTATCTTGAGCAAAACAGGAATTGAAATTGAGTTTTAAAAGGAGCATAAGTAATACTAGGGGCACTATGAATGATCAGTTACCTTGAGTCTTTTTTATGCTTTTGGGTCAGTTGTGAGTTCTGTTGTATCATGCCTAGTATTTGTTTCAGTACGTGCTCTTCATTGAGTCACCATAACGTGTTTGTCTCAGTCAGCGCTCTTCATCGAGTTACCGTAGTGTGTTTGTCGCTCAAAGTTCAACAGAGTGGCATTGCCTAAATTCTATACACGAATGTTCGCTCCAAACTCAAAAACAAGTCCGTGTATGGAATTCATAAACGAGCTGAGAGTGCCTATACAAGGGGCATCGCGTTCATGATCATTGCAAAGTGTATATGAGGAATCTATCCCTGCTTTGGAGGGGACTGGAGTAAGTTCTCAATATGTCAGAAGAGAAGCATGAGTTTGATTGGTTAACAATTGTTCCAGGATCTGATGATCCCCATTACATGTGCTTGCATAATGTTAAAAACAGTGGCCAGTGACTGGACACTAGGGGCAATTTTTCAATACATCTAAACGGGCCATCCATCGAACAAGGGGCGCGAACCCAACCAGTGGCCACTGACTGGACACTAGGGGCAATTTTCAATGTATCTGATTGGGTCATCATTTGAACAATGGGCATGAACCTACCTTTCTCTCCATCCGCTTAGAGCCATTTGTTGAGCGCTTTCCCCTGGATTAGGGTAGTTTACCCCCATGTTAATTCTGATATGATTCAGCTTTCGAAAGTTGTCTCCGACCATTTCAAAACTCTCTTGGGATTGCCATCTTCCCTCTGATTAATACATGTGTTTTATATTATGCCTGCATGCTTCTATACTTTGGTTGAGTTGAACTGCGTGATTGGTTGCTCTTGCTTTTGACTTTGTTCTGCACTTAACAAAGCTTTGTCGAGTTACCTCTCTTTGTGTTATATTTCAATGAGTTGTGGCAAGTTGCCCTGCACTCATTTCATGATATACATGATGCACTACTCTATGTACTGCTCATTTCCATCTGCATACCATTCAAACTTGCATCGCACTGTTTTGTGCACCCTGTATCGCACTGTTTTGTGCCCCTTGCATCGCACTAGCTTGTGCATTTCACCTTGTATCGCACTGTCTTGTGCAAACTTGCATCGCATTATTTTGTGCATTTAACCCATATTGCACATTCCACAACATTGTCTTGTGCATTCACCTTGTATTGCACTGTCTTGTGCATTCACTTATATCGCACTGTCTTGTGCACTTGCATCGCACTATCTTGTGCACTTGCATCGCATTATCTTGTGCATCCCATATCACACTGTCTTGTGCATTTGCATCTATTTCGTGTATTCCACTCATATTGCACTATCTTGTGCACCCCTACATCGCACTGTCTTGTGCATCCTCACTCGCACTGTCTTGTGCTCCCACATTGCGCTATCCTGCTTATTCACCCATATCACATTGTCTTGTGCAAACTTGTATTGCACTGTCTTGTGCATCTATTTAACACTGTTTTGTGCATTAACCATACATCGCACTGTCTTGTGCACTCACTGGGTCTAGGTGACCTTAAATCCTCTAAAGGTTTAATTCCTTTGGTGTTTGTCGTGACCGAATGACTTTAGGCGGTTTGGTATAGCCACCTCCCTGCGTTTGCATTGAGTTCCTAGGAGATCAACTGCGATGGTGAAAACTACAGTTCGAATGGCCGAGGCCTAGAACACAAAGGTTCAGAATTTTCGAGACTAAAGTTTGGTTCAAATACCCAAGGGTGTATCATCAGCTTGAAATCTGTATAGCAGCCCAATAGATTGAGGTAGCTTGTATGCACCTCAATTTTAGATACTGAACCAACCTAGTTTGTCACCCTGTTAGAGAATAGGGAAAGTTACGAACATAGCTAGGGAGAAAAGTAGTACCTGTGTTTTGGTAGCACGTGAAGATAAACCAAGAAGAAGAGGTAAATCCCTAGCAACATAAGATGAGTCATCGCCAATTGCCGCTACAAGGTACTTTCACTTTCTAGCTACTACATCGCATTTTATTGTCTATTACCTCTATCGCATTGCATATAAAATTTATTGCATGCATCTGTAGACACCCCATTTTTGACCACCCATAAGACTCAGGCGCTTGGTTCGATACACTCGATGATGAAAGTTGAATTGTGTGCTTTGAATTCACAGCAATTCGGATTCAGACAGGCTCTCAAAATAACCTCAAACCTTCAACATTTACCTTGTTTGAACCTTTGAGTCTTATTTTTAGACCTTTTACCACCCTGAGCTGAGTTTGAACCAAAAAACAGGGGAGGGCATCAAAGCCTGGCCATGCATCAGTGATGGCCGGCCGTGGTTATGAATGGTCAGCTGGCCCTTGGTGGTGAAAAACACTGTTTTGGGCGGGAGGCCGCCAGCTATCCATTTTTGAAGATATTTATCACATTTTAAGCTCAAATTCTATAAAAATGAAGCTGTGTTATTGTTTTGAGGGTTGAATAAAATTTAGAAAGCCTATATACACCTTGAGAGCTCCTCCATCCTCTTTCTTCCTTAGCAAGCAACCTTTGAGCTAACCTAGCTTCCTTGTGTCATCTCCATACACCATACACAACCTTGTCTCACCACCTTAAAGCCTTGGTTGATCCTTGAGAAGCATAATTCAAGCTTGAGAGTGGGTTGAGACTAAGTTTGGATCACAAACAAAAAGCTTACCCCTTGAGAGGTATAAGCTTGTTTTCTTCTCTCTTGCTCTCATTTCTTTCATTTACTACATAATTCTTATTGTTTTGCATTGTTTTGATCCTATTTGAAATGTTTAACTTTGGGTTTGAAGAGCTACTAAAAGGGTAGAGAGAGTTTGTTCTTTTTACACACCTTTACCTATAGCTCATACCCCTACTTTTCCACTCTTTTTCTTTGATATCTACACTGATTTTTAGAGTTTAAGAAGGGCTAAAAATCATGTTTTGAGGTTTCAAAAGTGTTGCTTCCTAGCCTTGTTTCATCATTTTGTTGTTAGGCTTTTTAGACTCTTTTCATGCATTTTTAGCCTCTATTTTTCATGTGTAAAGGGCTGTTTTAGGGCTGTCCAAGCCTTTTAAATTAGTTCATGCTTTGTTTAGTTCATTTGTTGTCTCATAAGTTAGCATACATAACTTGTTGCATGTTGTTATATAGCTTTTCTTGATTCATTTCCATGTCTAAAAGTCTAACTTTAACAATCAATCCACCATCCATCTCTTTCATTCTTGAGAATGATTTCAACCAATTGAGGTTGCTCGAAACATGTAAGAAAGACTCCTAGTTAATGGCTTAATCTTTTCGAAGATTCATTACCAACAGTATAGTCTTTCTCTCATGCTTTAGAAGAACCTCTCGTTTGACATTACTTCTTGTTTAGAGGGCTTTAACATCACCATGGACAAATGGACTAAAGAATGGCAAGGCTTCATAAAATTGGCTTAAAACTTGGATCAACACACATGAAGAAAATGGCTTAAATTGCTTAGACTTGGTCGGACGTTATGCCAAGTTCCTTGTGTCAAGAGTCGTCACATGCTAATTTATGGCATTTTGATGATCCTTGAAGCGTTGCAACCTCCCTCTTTGAGTTCATTCCATGACAAGAGGGAAGAGTGGTCTTATTCATTGTATTTTATTTATTTTTGTCCAAAATTGTATCCAAGACCATCAAGCAATCAATTTGCTCATTGATGGCTTTGGAATCAATTTCAACCTTCTCTCAAGGCTTTTCCATGGCAGAGGAGGAAGAAAGGGACAAACAAAGCTTGAGGACACTCTGTCTGCACTGGTTCACCTCAAAACACAAAAACAGAGTTTTACACCAAATTGATGCACAACCGGCCATCTGTAGGTCCGGCCGGCCATCACTGATGCACGGTCGGCCCTCAGTGTGTGGCCAGCAATGCAGTTTTGCAGGAAAATAGAGACAGTGGTGTAGACACCCCATTTTTGACCGTCCTCAAGACTTGGACGTCACCGCTTGAACACTCGGTGATCATCCTTGTTTGTGTTTGTCTTGCGTTCCCGGAGGTCTTGGCTACGCGCCTTGCCTCAGGATCTCTCGGCTCGACTGTTTTGTGTCTGGTTTTGCACCAAACACTCGTGTTTTGCCTTTGAGGGGCAGGGAATGGCCTGTTAACCATCCCCACACATCACCGGCCATGGCTTAAGGCCACCGGCCATTGGTTTGTTGCCATCGGCCAAATGTTTAGCCGATCGGCACTCTTTGTAGTCGACTGGCCATCTATTTTGGTCAAATTGCATTTTTGGCCGGCCGATTACTGTGTATCTGCTTTTGCAGATATTTTTATGCCAGCTGTGCTAGCTGGCATACACCTTTGCTCCTCTCCATACACGTGTATGGAGGGATTTCTCTCTTGACTAGCTTACTTTGGAAGCTTTGCAAGAGGGATTGTCTATAAGAGGAGGCCTCTTCTCCCTCCCTTAGGGTTACAAAATTTTCAGAGGAGCTCTGATATTAGGGTTGAAGTTTGTATCTATTCCATATCTATATCTCCCTCTTTTTTTTTGCCTTGTGTGTGTTTTGTCACGCCCCAAGCTCCGTGACAACGCCGCACACTCATTTAAGCGAGCATGCAAGGCTAAGAGTCTAATACATAACCAACAATGTAAAATACTCAAATTAAATCCTTAAATATCATAATGCTAAAAACTATACAAATAGATAATTCTTATCATGTGAAATTGTCCACCAAGTCCACTAATAAAAATATTAATAATAATGATCCAAGTACTTAAATCATAGTCCTACTCTCGACACTCCCACAAGTAAAAATCCCGCACAGCTCTACTCCTTAGAATCTGAAAAATAAAATAAGGGTAAGCTAGACAGCCCAGTAAATAACCAACCATCACTGCTAGCTGGATCAAGTATACAAAAATAAATAAATAAATCGATGACCAATAAATATAATTTTTCTACAGTTCAATAAATGAACAATTATTTGTAAGATGGTTTCATAGCTAAAAATAAACAATGTACAATACGTTTTAAATGAAAAGCCAATGTGATAATTCAAAGTAATTCGTTGTTCAAATCGATGGTTCGATATTCAGATAGTTCAATTATTCGATTCACAAAACCCAAGTCTTAATGACTACGGTCACTTAGCCCGTGACAAGGCCCAGAACCACACATAGGCCGGTGGTAAAGCCCCAAAAGAAACTAGTTTCTGTGCCAATAAATAACCCCCATTGGCTAGGGTCCAAATCATAGTCAGACTAGAGTGATGTTCAAAATTCAAACAATACACAACTTTCAAATAAAATACTCGATATTTTCGGAATAAACATTTGGTACAATTTTCAGAATAGTTTTACAAAATATTCAAATAACTTTCATAATAATATTCGATGTTGTTTTATACTTGACCCATGTTTTATTTTAAGAGAACACGAAGGCTATAAATATATATTTATGATTTTAAACGATTCGATAGGAATAAAAATGAACCAACAGTGATAGAGAGTTACTTACCTCAAACAGCTAAAATAACACTCCAACACCAACTCCAAACACCCAGCTTCACCACTTCAATCTCACAAACCTAATAAATAAAACCTCAAATAAATTAATATTTTTTTACATGTTACATATACCCACAAAAGCCCCACCATATTAGATTAATGTATTGCTTTAATATCCAAGAGATCAAACCATTCAACCCAACTTTATAGCCAAACACACCCTTACCCATGATACAAACTCCATTGTTTCTATTACCCACCCAAAGTTACACTTACACATTGCACCCAATTCTCAAAACCTAAGTAGGCACCTATAGATCTTCCAAATCCCCTTAATGCATTGATTGTTAAATTCCTCAACATAAACTTAATAATTAATAGTAAAGATAGATTTTACCTTAACCAATGGGTGTCCCAAAATCACCAACGTGCTGCCTCCAATCCCTATTGTAGCCTCACTTGAACCTCTCTTCTCTTTTTCTTTTCTTTTTTCTATTACCTTCTCAAACCCTAGCCGCCTATGGAGCAATTCCTAGCCTCTGTTTTGTTTGTTTCCCAAGACTTAAAGCCACAATATATAGGTGGGCTTATTAACCTAATTTCTCAAAGTTACAAAATTACCCATCTAAGTAATAGAAAATATAATGCCATCTCATAACTAATTCTTTGATATTAATAAATGACCCATATAAATTAATTTAATTACTAATCTATCCAACAAAATAATCCTACACACAACTTGGGTTTTACATTCTTCCCCTCTTAAAAGAAATTTCGTCGTCGAAATTTGACATACCTATAGTCTCAAAAAGTTGTGGATACTTTTGTCTCATTTCATCCTCAAGTTCCCAAGTAGCTTCTCTCTCTGAGTGATTGCTCCATTGAACCTTAACGTAGTGGATGACTCGACGCCTCAAAACCTGTTCCTTCTTATCAACAATTCTTACAGGGTGTTCTTCATAGGTCAAATCCTCCTTAAACTGCAATGGTGCATAATCAATCACATGATTGGGATTCGGTATATACTTCCTCAACATCGAAACATGGAAGACATTATGAACTCCAACTAGTGAAGGTGGTAGGGCAAGTCTGTAAGCTACCTCTCCAATTCAATCTAAAACCTCAAATGGTCCAATAAATCTAGGATTCAATTTACCACGAACACCAAACCTCATTACTCTTTTCATAGGAGACACCTTAAGGAACATATGGTCTCCGACCCCAAACACCAAATCGCGTCTCCTGTTATCTGCATAACTTTTCTGTCTACTCTGTGCAGTGCGAAGTCGCTCTCTAATAAGATTCATCTTGTCCACTGTTTGTTGCGCAATCTCAGGCCCTAAGAACTTCCTTTCGCCCACATCATCCCAACAAATAGGTGATCTACACTTTCGTCCATATAAAGCCTCATATGGTGCCATCTGAATGCTCCCATGATAACTATTATTATAAGAGAATTCCACTAAGGCCAAATGCTCATCCCAAGAACCTCCAAGATCATTAATACAGGCCCTCAACATGTCTTCAAGAGTCTAAATAGTTCTATTTGACTGTCCATCAGTTTGAGGATGAAAGGCCGTGCTAAAATTCAAACTAGTATCCAGAGCTGTATGCAAACTCCTCCAAAACATAGATACAAATCTACTATCTTTATCAGACACTATGGTCACCGGAATACCATGCAACTTCACAATCTCCTTGATATACAAATTTGCAAACTTCTCTAAGGAGAACCCTACCTTAAAAGCTAGAAAGTGAGCGGATTTGGTCAATCGATCAACAATAACCCAAATAGCATTGTTACCACCTTGGGTCCTAAGCAACCCCGTCACAAAATCCATGGTAATATGTTCCCACTTCCACTCGGGAATAGGAAGAGGTTGTAACTTACCTACAGGTCTCTGATATTTAACTTTCACTTGTTGACATACCAAACATTGAGCAACAGACTAAGCAATTTCCCTCTTCATATTATTCCACCAAAAGTTCCTCTTCAAGTCTTTATACATTTTAGTGCTTCCTGGGTGTACCGTATATCTTGAGCTGTGAGTTTCTCTTAGGATTTCTTTCTTGAGCTCTAAATCATTAGGCACACACAAACTCTCTCCAAATCTCAAGGTTCCATCTTTATGGATACAAAATTCCATCTGTAGCCTTATTTCCATTTCAGCCTTAAGTTTTTGCAACTGAGGATCTTTTCCCTGAGCATCTTTAATTCTATCAATCAATGTGGGTTGAACTCTAAGGTTTGCCAACTGTACTCCATGGTTATGCCATCTAATCTCGATATTCAACCTTCGCAAGTCCTCCAAGATATTCTTTTGGTCAGTGATCAAGGTAGCCAAATTAGTCGGGGTCTTTCTACTCAAGGCATCAGCCACTGCATTGGCTTTTCCTGGATGATAATTGATAGTCAAATCATAGTCCTTTAATAGCTCCAACCATCGCCTTTGCCTCATATTCAATTCTTTTTGAGTGAAAATATACTTCAGACTTTTATGATCAGTGAATATCTCACATTTCACCCCATACAGGAATGTACATATTAGTCTGTGAGTTTGAGCATCAGGCCTGCGGGCATCAGTATCAATGTTTTTAAGAAACAGCTATATCTGCGGGCATCCGATTCAGTGTTTTGGGGCAGTGATTTTGGGGAACAGTGATTAGTATTAGAGTGCAGCTGTTCAGCTACGCCTGTGTTTGTTCCGTTTGGGCTGAAATGCTGCATGTTTTCTCTTTCAGTTCAAGAATTCGAGTACAGAATAGCTAGTGTCCTCTCTCGCTGAGGCAAGGCAGATATCTGATCCGTTAGTCATCGTTCAAGATTAGCGGACTTATCATGACACAGAATTCAGAGGAAATCGTGGTTATGACAGCCGCATTAGATCAAGGAATCACCTTGCAAAGTGAGACCAGTGTTGAAGTACCGCATCCACCCAGGTCGCCTGTTGCGCACCCGGTCTGGGCACCCCAGTTGTATCAGGCTCGTGCGTCCACTACGTTCGAATTGATGGGGATGATTGGTGACCTCCAGAGGTCTGTGGCAGATCTCGCTTACGGAATATCGGCTTCGCCACCAGCTGCACCATATGTCGGGAATTTTGTACCGCAGGAGCCCCCGCTGTTGGGACGGATTGTGATCGAGCTCAGCCAACCTGAGGCTGTCTCAAGTTATAGCAATGACGTGTCAACATCACCCAAGCTCTTGATCAGGCTGAGGCCAGAGGTAAGAACAAAATGAAGACAGATGCCGATCCCATTGAACAACTGCTGTGGGCAGTCGAGGCTTTGAAAGCCAGGGAGATGAATAAGCAACAGGTATTCGTAGTCGCGGCCAAGACTGTGGATGATGTCTTCCCCACTCCAGCTGAAGGCAGTTCAAGCCAGTCAGAAAACCGGGATAGGCCCTGTCATGCCAGAACAGTTCCTTCCACTCCCAACTCTGCACCTGGGAAAGATCAGAAAGTCAAGGCAGTGCCCGCCGACCCTTTCGCTAATGCGTCTAGCAAGAATTCCCAGACTTCAAAGTACCTACCCCGAGGGCGCAGGGTCTTTCACGCTCTCTACATGCCGTTTGTCTAAGGCACTCCAGATCTGGCCGAAAGTGTACATCTTAAACCCCTCGAGCCTCGGCCTCTCCCGAAGAATCTCCCTTCCACACATGATGCCTGCTTTGTACTGCGCGTACCACCAGCAAACCGGTCACGCTACCGATAACTGTTTTCGCCTTCGCCATGAAGTGCAAGATTTGATCGACAATGAGGTTATCCTCCCACCCACCTCAGTGAAGTCTGCCACTGCTGGGTTGTTGGACTTTGAGGATACTGCGAGTATGTGATTGGGGAGTGAACCACCTACGGGCAACCCTCGGTGTATTTTGGATGTGGCGTCTGGCACGTATTTTTGAGCATCTGCGAATGCTAGTTTTGTAATTTTGGCTTGGGTATCGAGTCAATCTTTTGTTTTGTTTTGAGTCAATTCTTTTTGCGTAAGGGTCTGTCTTGTTGTAGCGAGAGTCAGTCCCCTTGTATAGAATGTCAGGTGATTCCGGGGTTGTTACCTCGAACACCGTTTTGTTTTCTTTTGAGTCTGTCTCTACTGTGGAGCCAGTTGCAACCAGGAAATCTGAATGAAACAGCTGCGGCTATCATGTTTCCGTGCTTATTGCTACTTTGAGCTAGTTGTGCCAGAGGATTTGAATGAAACGGCGGAGTATCTCACTTACTGTTCTGTGCTCTAAACTCATTGTATTGACCTAAGTTTTTCAAAAACCTTTTTTTGAACGCTATGGTGATGAAAACGAAGAGGAAGGAATTCCTCGGGTTTTACAAAACTTTGATCAATTTGAGAGAAAGTGAGGCATGCTAAGCCTTTAATGAATGAAATCATGCTTGTTAGTGTGAGTACTGAGAAGGACCCTGGCTTGATCCAGATTGGTTCCACACTATCATCAGCGCGAGCAATTTGTCGCTTTCGTAAAAACTTTCAAAAACAAAATGTTTTACGCGGTCCTGTGAAGACCTGTGTGGAATTGCTCTTGAGATTGTGCAGCCTAGGATCGCTCTCAGCCTCAAGATTTAATCCATTTGTTTTCAAACCTTGAACCCATTCAGAACGTTCAACGATCAATCATCAAGAGAGGCCTGTGTGCCGGATTGGAAGCAGCCCTCGAACTAGAGGCACCAAAGTCAGATCAAGAAGATCAGATCTCGTTGGAAGAAGCTTGTGAAGCTAGAACAGAAGCTCCCCTTAAACTAGGGGCAAAATGTCCGATGTACTTGAAGAGCCGGAGATGGATCCTTTTGCAATCAATAACAACAAGCCACTCTCCTGGATACGGATGGCTTCAAAACCCTAAAACCATTTGGCATGGACTTGTTACACTTTTACCCTTTGAGAGGCTCGATGGGCCGAAAACCCGGAAGGGCGACCCAGGCAAAAGTTAGAGCAAGAAAAATATATACAAAAAAGAAAAAAAAGAGAAAAAAGGAAAAAAGGAAAAGAATTAAAAAGAAAAGAAAAACAGAAGCTCGCAAGGTCGAAAACCCGCAATGGGCGCCTTGGCAAAAGTTAGAGCCTAAAAAAAAAAGTGAAGGTTAAAATACCCGAGTGTACCTCAGCCAGAACTACGTAAGGCTTGATTCCCATGTTTGGGATGCGTAGGCAACTTCATCCCGAAGTCCAACCTCCAACGCTTTCAAAGCAATTTAGTCCATGTAATGGTTTTGATCATCCTTGCCTTCTCTGAATCCAATAGTTCGGTTGTGACACCGTGAACTACGCAGGCTTGATTCCCATGTTTGGGATACGTAAGCAACTTCATCCTGAAGTCCAGCCACCAACACTTTCAAAGTGACTGTGTCCACATATTGGTTCTAACCATCTTCGTCTTTTCCGTGTCCGAGAGTTCGGTCGTGATCATCACTAATGAGGACTGTTTACAAAATGCTGCGGCGTCATCCAGACAAGGGGCAACTTTCCGTTGCCATGAGTCGCCATTCAAACCAGGGGCAACTTTCCGTTGCCGTACAGCTCTTTCAAGCAAGGGGCAATTTTCCATTGCCTCTGATCTGAGGTTGTGCATCTCGAGAGTAAGTTCCGTGCTTGTTGAGCATTGACCGTTTGCAAAAATAGTTTTTGAGAATTTTTACTGAGGTTAACTATTTTCTCAAAAATTATTCTATCTTTTCCAAAACTGGACCATTTTCTTGGACCCAAAAAAGGAAAATTTTCAGTGCTCATAGCCTAACTCGCATGATTTTCAAATCAAAAATTGAACAAGTATGTTAATCTAACTCTCATATTGGTCAAAACTGTTTTAGTAGAAAACCAAAACAAAAAATGGTCAAAATGATGAACTAGGGGCACAGTTGAGTCAGGCTCCCTGTCTTTCCCCCGATTGTCAATACTTGCCAGAAGGGCACTCTATTCGCCAGAAGAAGACACCACTGAAGCTGTCAGTAAAGGGCTGAAAGCTCTCAACAACCTCCAAGCAACGAGGTATCAAGCCAAGTGCGAAGCACAAATTGGAATAGATCAAGATACTCCATCCGGAACATCGACTAGACGTCCCGGGAAGAAATAGCCGCGAGCTAATAATTTTGGGCGACAGCCCGCAACCTCTTGTTCATCCATCAACCACCCTGGGGAGGGATAAAAAATGAGAGACTGAAGAATGGAGAGGTGTAAGTCGAGAGAAAAGTGAGCAAAAGGGTTTTGAGGAAAAAATCGAGCCTGAGGGCCGAGTGATGTGAGAATCACAAATGAGAAAGGGTGGGAAATAATGCCCGGAGGAACTAGCTCCTCGTGATTTAAGGTTTCTCATTTTGGTAACCACGTCTGTTTGTCGTGTCTTTTGTTTTGTTTATCTCAACTTTTGTTTTGAGTTTTTTTTCCGAGCGTGTCTCGTTATGATTAGGTCGTGTACTTTTTGTTTGAGTCTTTTTTACCGTGTTCAGTTGTAGGCTCAATACTCCGGTTTGAAAAACCCTTTTTCAATTGCAAAAATTTTAATCATGCTATGCTCAGAATGCTGTGCCATTCTCCATATTTATGCGAAGCAAAAGAAGGAGGGAAAAATTTGGGGCATCTAAGTGTGCTTCAGCTTCGGCTGATTCTACCTTTGTATTCCGTTTTGTCATATTGGACTGTATGTTCAGGGTTTGCCGTGTGCAGAATAAACAGAATGGCCTGTATACAGATTAATTCCCAGCAGAGTATGGGCCGAGTGTTCAGACTAAGCAGTGGGTTGTATGAGTTGTTTTGCCATTGGCCGGTTCGTTACCTGGTTATTACAATACAAATGTTTGACTTTCAAACAGGAGATCAATTCCATTTACATTGTTATGTGATGTGATGTAATGCAATACGAAGCATGAAAATGTACCAAAATGTAACACTTTTTCAGATAAAAAGCTGTGTTTCATTTCATCATCTTTTTCAAGTACAAAGTTTTGGAGAAAACAAAACCTACCTGAGGCAGTACAAGGTACTCTAGCTACCAGCAAAAAAAGAAAAGTACGAAAAAAAAAAAAAAAGAGAAGAAAAGCAGCAAAAATTTGGATCAATGTCAAGCGGCCTCAGGCCTAGGGGTCTGTCCTCGTCCTCTTCCTGGACGAAGGTCCAGGAGCATCTTCATCAGCACCGTCATCTGAGCCCGAGTCAGTCCCATCTCCGGTCTCCTCCTCAGATGACTCCGCCTCTGCCTCCACCTCCGTCTCCGTCTCGGACTCATCGTCATCGGGGACTGGTGCCCGTGAGCTACTCCCAATGTGAGTGCGCCCCGCTTTGGTGCGGGGGTATACTCTGCCGTCTCGGGTAGGAGCGGAAGGTCCAGCTGAAGCACCTCCTACAGTAGGAAGCTGGAAGGGGGGCTGAAAAGTACAAATGGCAAACGTATCAGTATGCTGCGCAGAACAGGGTACGAATGCAGAATGCAATGTATGAATACAGTGTGTGAATACTGTGAGCAGTGTATCAGTGCAGAATGCAGTGTATGAGTACAGTGTATGAATGCCGTGAGGAGTGCTGTGAACAGTCTGTGGGCTACAGTGTGTCGGACGCCGTGAGGGCCGTGTATCAAGTGTTGAGTTGTGCATCAGATTATGTGAAACAGTTTATGTATGGTTTGAGACCGTGGTCAGAAGAACATACCGGAATACTGTAAATGGCCAGGAGATCGAGGCTCTGCTGAAGCATCCCCATCACCGAAGCAGTCAACTCCAGCGACTGGCGAGTGTACTCGGAGGAAGCCTGCAAAAGTGTTAGAAGTCTCAGTTGTCTGCAGAATATCAAATGAATCGAAATGAAATGACTGTGCAGAATGCAAAATGCAGTAGTACATACCGGGGGCAAGCCATAGAACCTGACTAACTCATGATCAACTGGAGGGAGAGCAATGGGGATCTGGTAAGTCGCCCCACCCCGCCCCCTGCATGTCATCGTCGTGGGCAGTGCTGGCCAACTAGCCCCCCGTCCCCTCTGAGCTCCACTCCTGCCACGGACTCGAGCCGTCCTCGATGTCCCTGCCCCTGCTCCTACTCCAGCTACCGACGCCGCAGGCCTCTCTCTCTCAGCTCGACGGCCACTGCTCAAAGGCCACATGATATACGTCTGAACGTACTCTGAGTAGTCGCCTATGCCTCTGAAGCGTATCGCATCCCAGCCGATCGTGTAGTCGGCCATCTGCTCAAGGGTGAACCTCTCGGTATCCCTCATATGCTCAGGAGGGTAAACCGGGACTATCTGCTCTGGCAAACCCAGGGTCTGGCATAGGAAACGCACACCCAGGTACCAAGCCCGACAGACCAGGCCCTCCAGCAAGATCCTAAAGCGTGCAGTCTCCTCCGCACCAACAAATCGCTCCCGAATCACGACCGGCAATGGAGCCCAAGGCTGCCAGGTGATCTGTAAATGACATGCAGTTTGTTATCTACTGTTATTGAAAAAAAAATACAGTGTAAAGCGAAGTTTAAATAAACTCTAAAGTTGAACATACCTCTGCGGGGGTGATGGTGTCAAAGTAGCGGCGGAAGAAGATGAAAGACTCCCGCGGTCTCCGCACACACCTCATGTCGAAGCGTCGGGAGAACGGAACGCCAAGAGGGGTCTCCACGTCTGGCACTAGGGCGAGTCTCGGGAAGTGGGCGTCGACCCACCACAACTGCAGAGTGAATATTAGTATGCTTATCAGATAAAGCAGAATACAGAATAAAGTAGATATTACAGAACCGTGTATTGTGCAGTGTATTGTGCAGAGTGTACAGTGTGTGCAGTGTACAGTCAGTGTAAAGCAGAGTATATGTGTACCGTGTGTGCAGTATACAGTCAGCATGAAGCAGACCGCAGTGTGTGCAGTGTACAGAGTACAGAAAATGTAAAGCAGAAATGTAAAGCAGAAAAGAAGATGTACCTCCTCCGAGCAACTACCCACTGCAACGGGAGGCTAAGCTCATGTATCCGTACAAGGTGGCCAGGGCAGCGCCACCCTAGTCGTAGCGCAGAATCCACGTGACGTCCACTAGCGCACTCAACAAACAAAGAGGCACGGTGTTCGCCCGGTCGGCGAAAATGGTAGTCCCCAGCAGAAACATCAGGAAGCCACGAGCGTATTGCTCTACCTCCTCCTGGGTCATCGGCGCCTCCTCAGCTAAAGCCAGCTGAGTCCGAAAGCAGCTCTCGAACCATGAGTATCTGATGAAGCCGGGACGCGCAAGAGGTGGCATCTCGCTGAGCAAGTAAATCTGAGCGGCCTCCCACTCATCCATGTCGGTGTCGAAGGGGATCGGATCACCCCCTACCCTGATGCCTGTGAGCATCGAGAAGTCATAGGAAGTCATCGTCATGTCTCCCGTGGCAGAGAAGTGGAAGGAGTCAGTAGTATCCCACCACCTCTCCACCAGAGCGGCGAGAAAAGGCCTGCTCGCGATAAGCCGGGAGAGTCCTCTGCAGAAGGCGCCGAAGCCGGCCTGGTCTACGATGTGGCGGACCGCATCGGGCAACTCCATGTACTAATCGCGGGCGGCGACATTCCCATACCCCCGGAAGGCATGGGAATCTCCCTGTATTCAAAAACAAACAGTTGTAAAGCAATATTCAATATACAGTTTTGAAGAATAGTCAAAATTGATACAGATATAGCGTGTGTGCACGTTTTTCAAGTTCAAACAAACATCGGGTGCCAGTGTGCTTACAGTGAACTACAGTGTATGATGTGTCCGTGTGTTTGAGTGGTTCAGGGCAAATATAGTGTGTGTGCACGTGTTCAGATTCAAACAAATATCAAGTACAAGTGTGTTCACAGTCAACTACAGCATACAGTGTATCAGTGTATCCGGGTTAAGCAGTTAAAGAACAGAATCAACTATGGCAGTTAAGTGTTCTACATTGCAGAAAATGAAACGGGGAAGAATATACCACGGAAGTGCCGTATGATAAATGTGACTCCGGCTTGCGCAGGAGAAGCTCTGGAGCCACCGTCCTATCAAAACTCCGGAACTGGCGAAGTTCGTCGGGAGGCAGTATGTGAATCGCCGGCCGGTAGGTCGTCGGGTCGAACGGGCGGACGCTTAGAGGCAAGAGCTCGGCCTCGGGATCCATCTCATGCTCCGGGGGAGTCCCGCCCTGTGGAAGATCGTCTACCATCTCAGAGAGAGTGTGAAAATGGCCGGAAATGTGGGAATCGGGCTAGAATGTGAAAAGTCAACAGAAAGTCAACCCCGAGGGGACGGAAAATGGCTGGAAAAGCCGGAATATGGAAAGGCACGGAAACCAAGAAAAACTCGAGGGAAACAAGCCCCGAGTGGTGAAAATCGCAAAAGAAACACCGAAACGAAGTTTCGTTCAGTTCAAAACGTTCGAAACGGCAAGGTATTCGCGAATCGAACGGTGAAAAAGTGTTGAAAACACAAGAAAATGAAGAAATGGAGGAAGGAAAATACTCTAGAGAGAGAGAGGAAGAGTTTTCGACCAAGAACAAGTGAAAAAAATAGGGCTAGAGGCCCTATTTTATAAGACCCGAGGCTAAAAGACCAAACTGCCCCGAATCAGGCATGTTTGGCTGGTCGGCCACACTGTTGGCCGGTCGGCCAAATATTTGGCCGGTGGAATGTTTTTGTGGCCGGTGGGAAGCCGGTGACCTCCTATGATGGCCGGTGAGCCTCCTACAACCTTGTTTAGGTCAAATATGCGGTTTGAGGCCTCCATTTCTCAACACAGTGCAAGACAGTGCATTTCCGAAGCTCAACCGAACTTCGTTTTGACCTCGGACCGTGTTTTCTTTGCAAAGCACTCGAATACGTACGTGGTGTATCCTTTTTGTATCCTTTTGTCTCCTAAGAGATTCAAAGTTGCCCCACCCACGTTGGTTTACAACGCTTTGATGTGAACGCGCGTTGAGTTGTACGTCATTATGCTTGCATTGTCATACACCTCCATATCGGTCTGGCGAGACCTTAAACACACATTTCGAGTTCATATGCATTGTCATGCATATCAAAAGACATGCGTTGTCACGCATTTGCATCATCATGCATCAACATGCATCACTTGCACTTTCAAAACAAAATAAAAAAAAACAATCATGCATTATCATGCATTTTCAAAAGAAAAACAAAAAAGAGCAACATGCATTGTCATGCATTTTCCCTTTCATGCATTTTTCATGCATTTCAAAAAACAAAACAAAATAATTAGTGCATATGTCATGCATTACATTGTAAATAATGCATATGTCATGCATTACATTGTAAATAGTGCATATGTCATGCATTCACTGTAAATACTATTCCATTCCATTGCATATTGTAAATATTGCATTGTAGCCTGCATGCATTCATTGCATCACCTCCATCTATGGCTTGCGCCTTTCCATGTTGAGCTTGGTCTGGTATGTGCCCATATCTTTCACGTCAAAGCACAGTTATGATATTATGTGTACGCACCTATTCCACGCTGGTATGTTGGTTTGAGGGTGACGGCACCGTGTCTGTGTTAGACGCGGTTTGTATGTGTCCATGCCTTTCTTAGGCAAGATTTGGTTTGGCTGCATGCCATATCCATTGTATATATTACATTGTAGTGTAATTTTTGCATCCAGCATTAGGATCATTGGTCTTTCCTCAGCGGGTCATTTCCCCACTTATGTCATTCCACCCAATTACTTGTTCTTGTGTCCATCTACATCACTCATAGTTCTGCATGTGTACGCGCCTATTCCACGTTGGTATGTTGGTTTAAGGGTTGCGGCACCTTTTCTATGGTAGACGGACTTTGCATCTCCATCATCCTTTTGACATTTGTGTGGTTTTGAACCGCTCATGATTTGATCATGATTCAATTGCATTACATTTTCATTTGCATTATTATACATATATTGCATATCATTTTGCATTCATTTTACATGTTATGCATGTTGCTAACGATATCGTACCTGTTAAGTTGCTTTCTTTTACAGGCACGATATTGTATGTACGGTTCATTTGAAGCTGGCACGACCAGACGAACCGCACAGGTATTGTATTCTCCGCGTGAAACGCAGCGAGAATTACATGATTCTCTTACACTCTCTCTGCATTGTAGTGTAGTTTGGTGTGTGCTAGCTTAAAACTGTTGCATGTTATGCTTCGTTACAGCTTTCTTTGCATGATCATAAGTTATGTTCGGCTTCTTGCATTGTCAGTTGCATTTTGCCCCCGCCTTCGAGCGCATATCATGTCTGTCTTGCATGTTTGTCTAAGTCTTCGGCCTTGTCAAAAATGGGTCGTCTCTGGGCTTTGACACTCACTTCCGTCATTCTTATGACTTTCGAGTTCTGTCAAAAAGGGGCAACTGTAGACATCCCATTTTTGACCGTCCTCAAGACTTGGACGTCACCGCTTGAACACTCGGTGATCATCCTTGTTTGTGTTTGTCTTGAGTTCCCGGAGGCCTTGGCTACGCGCCTTGCCTCAGGATCTCTCGGCTTGACTGTTTTGTGTCTGGTTTTGCACCAAACACTTGTGTTTTGCCTTTGAGGGGCAGGGAATGGCTTGTTAACCATCCCCACACATCACCGGCCATGGCTTGAGGCCACCGGCCACTGGTTTGTTGCCACCGGCCAAATGTTTGGCCGACTGACACTCTTTGTAGTCGACTGGCCATCTATTTTGGTCAAATTACATTTTTGGCCGGCCGATTACTGTGCATCTGCTTTTGCAGATATTTTTATGCCAGCTATGCTAGCTGGCATACACCTTTGCTCCCCTCCATACACGTGTATGGAGGGATTTCCCTCTTGACTAGCTTACTTTGGAAGCTTTGCAAGAGGGATTGTCTATAAGAGGAGGCCTCTTCTCCCTCCCTTAGGGTTACAAAATTTTCAGAGGAGCTCTGATATTAGGGTTGGAGTTTGTATCTATTCCATATCTATATCTCCCTCTTTTTTTTGCCTTGTGTGTGTTTAGTCTTAGTTTTGTGCACAAACACCTACCATTACACCTTACCTTGGTTACTGAGGTGCTAGGGAGCTGCTCTTGGAGTTCTTGGCTTGGTTTGGAGCTAAGGAAGCAGCTGGAGTGCTGTTCTTGAAGAGGGTCATCAAGGGTAAGGCTCTTGTCCCTTTTTACCCCATTTTTGCATAGTCTTTTAGCCTATCTTGCAACTGTTTTTAGACTTTGTATATAACTAATAAAAGTCTTGTTTTTGAGTGCTTTAAATAGTTGTTTAAGAGTGTTTTGTTGTTTGGGGTTGTTTGACCCCTCTTAGGGCTTGTTTAGCCCCATTTTGTGCTATTTTGGTTGAGCTCCGGGACCACCTTGTTTGGGCCTCCTCATCACTGAAATCTTGAGGGATTTCAGTGGTGAGGATGGTGCCTAAGGTCCTAAGAAGTAGAGGGCCACCCCCTCTCCTTGTTGTCTTCAATGGTGGCCTTTTAAGCCTCATGTGTGAGCATCTAATTTAGGTTCATGTTGACCATGTCCTAGCTGTTATTTGTGCTTATTATGTCATAATATAGCTCTATTTTTACTTGGTTTAGACACACCTTGCATGCCTTGCATACTTGTCTTGTAATGCCATGTTTTAGCCTTAACACGCTTTGTGCTTTGAGCCTTGTTCTAGCATGTTTTTGGCTTAGCTTTGTGAAGCTTATATGCATGTCTTGATGTGTTTAAGGTCTGTTTTTGGTCATTTGGGTCGTCCATGATTTGCTTTGTATAGCTACCATGTAATCCCCCTTATGAGCCTTGAGTGTTGACCCCTCTAACATGCCATCCTTGCATCATTTCAGTGGTTTGGAACCACTTGTCATGTCATTTCAGTTCTCATGGTATGCTCGTATGCTTGCATTTGATGCCCCTTTCATGCTTTAAAATGTTGGTGTTTCTTGCTCCATGTTTGTGCCATTGTGTATGCCTCTAGGATTAGATCATTTAGATGCTATCTAAGTGGTTTTTGGGGCTTACTTTTGCATGATTTAGAACTGTTTTAGTTCATTTTGGTCGTTTGCTTCATATGTCATATGGCCATGGTTTAAGTCCTTGGGCTTGGTGGCATGCCTAGCTTGCATTGTAGATTGGTTTGGCACCTTCTCTAACATGATTTTCAGAGCTTATAATGCATGCCATCTGTCCATGATTGCATCCTCTTAAGTATGCTTGAGAGTTGTTTCTATATGCCTCAGTGTTGGTCCTTGTGTGCATGCATGTTTGCATGTCATTTTGCCTTCATTCTTGAGCATGTTGGCCACTGTTTTGGGCTTAGTATAGAGCTGCCCAAATTAGTTTAAGTCCATAGTTCGCATGTTGTTGCATTCTCACCTTGTGTGTTGTTGCATACTTGTGTGTTGTCACATGTTTAGGTTGTTTAACATGTTTGCTCCATGTGTTGTGGCATGATTGAATGAAGTCACATGCTTGCTTGCATGTTTGAACATCCCCATTGTATTTGGCATACTTATTGGTTAGCATGATTGTCACATGCCTCGCATGTTTGCTTGTTCGCATCGCTCATGTTGCATGCTAGCTCATATGTCTAGGTTGCATTGCATTGACATGCATGCTTAGCCTCTTGAACTGAGTATGATAGAGGTTAAGCTCCTTGCTTGTTTATGTGCATTTCATTTGAAATCAAAGTGCATAACTAGGTTTCTTGGGCCATCACGCATCGAAATGCGCGATTGGTGGTCCGAGAATCGAGAACCATGTCCCCTTGAGTCATAAACATGATAAGGGATGTGTTGGTGCACACATTTGCTTGGAATGCATTGCTATGCCTTGTTTTGCCCTCTGCTGCTGTCAAAACAGGATTCTGTAGGAAGATTTGGCCGGCCGACCATCTTTAGTGCCGACCGACCAACAATTGGTGGCCGACAGCTTAACTAGTGGTCGGTGATCATTTCCTTTGGCTGGTGACCATTTCCCTTGGTCGGTGGTATCCCACAGGGTTCATAGAGTGCACCTTGGGAATTTTGCAATGATCAGAGAAGGAAAACAGTGTGGACAGAGGCAACTTGTGCATAGCAGTGGACTTCCGAGCGGAGCCGAGCACGTATTGCATTGGGCCCTCTTCCCGAGGCTGTTTACTGTTTTATTAGATTAGTTAATTTGCTTAACTAGTTTAATTGGTTTGTAATATTTAATTAGCCTGTAGGTTAGTTAAATCTGTATTATTCTTTCGGTCCCTCCGAGCGAGGGCAAATTTGTAATAAGTGTGGGTGCGTGTGTGCATGTCTTCCAACCCCCACTTCTTTCTCCCTTTTACTTACCTGCTTTTGATGGTTAGTATTAGGACATGTTTAATTTAGCATCCTTATGCTATGCATGCGTGCATTATTCATCAGTATTGCATGCACCGAGCTCGACGCATCATGCTAACAGCATAGTATTCCAAATCTAACTTGAATACGTGCTACTTGTTGCATCCCACATGCCATCTTAGGATTAGCCGAGCCTATTCTAGTGACATTCTGTATGTGTTGCATTAGCCACTTAACATGGACTTGGATCAGGCATGATTGCTAACATGTTCTTTGTTTTGGCTCGGAGTACGATGTAAGTATTTATGCTTTAGCATCTTGCATGAGTGTGAATGTTAACATGATGGCATGCTTACCATGTGGCTAAATGCTTATTTGATTAACTGCCTGAATGCCTGTGGGTGAAGGTTGGATTGTTTGAGTTGGGACAACTCATTGAAATCCGTATTTTAGCCTACTTGCGAGTAGCAAATTTCAAATCACTTTTTTTCAAACAAACGGATATGCAATGCTTCGTTCCAAATTAGGCGATCTAGTCTATACTTTTGTGTTGTGCGCATCACATAGTAAGATTAGCTAATTAATCAGAATAAGAACACATAACATTTTCAAAATCAGATATCATGGTTAGTAGAGGCCGATCTTCAGATCGGGCGAGAGGGGGTGCTCATAGCTGACCTTTCCCAATCGTACTCAAGTTCCCGAGCCGAGGCAACTTTGGTGATGACGGACACGTGGCCTTAGGCAAACGAGCCAGGGTTTCCTAAATTCCCCCATTAAAAAATATTTAGGTGGCGACTCTGTATCTGGCAAAGCAGTCCATGTTTGGCACTTCTTTTCTAAAAATCTATTTTCTCAAAACGATTTGCCGGATTTGGGACTCTTTGGTTCAGATTAAGAACTGTGAGAAATTGAGTCCGAACTGTAGCGCGGAGGCCCTCACGCGGGGCGCGTCTACAAGTGGCTAAAGGTGAAACAAAGTTGGCTTGGGCAGATAGAGTAGCTCTCAGGCGCCGTGCATGCAACCTTCATCCATCTTCACTTACGCATTTTGTCAAATGTAATTAATTGTTTCGTTAGTGTTATAATTATCATAATTGTAAATTAATCTTATTGTAATTAATTAGTTGTAGCTAGTTAATTTTGTAAAGTGTTGTAACTAATTAGTTAGTCAATTAGTTATTCAATTTCGTTTTGTAATTAGTTAGTTAATTAGAATAGTTAGTTGATTTATTTGTTGTAATAATTAGTTAAGTAGTTTAGCTATTTATTAATTTCTTTTGTAATAATTAGCTTAGCTTTAATTAGTTAGTTAATTAGCTTACTTTATTTGGACTCTCCTTCGTGAGAGCGCAATGTAATAATGTGTATGTCTTCCAACCCCACGTCTTTCTCCCTTTTATTTACTAGCTTATGATGGTTAGTTTAGGGACATCACGTTTTGTTTAGCATACTTCATGTTTGCATCCATTTGTATTGCATGCACCGAGGCTCGGTTCATCATTCTAACTGCATTATTAGTTTAAATACTTCTTTGAATACGTGCTTAGACCGCATGCTATTTCATTGATTCATATGCCATATTAGTAGCCGAGCCTATTAATTACATATTGCATGCGTTGCATTAGTCATATTGCATAGTTAGTAATCATGCATTTTTCTAACTCTTTTGTTTGTTTTGGCTTGGAGTACTAGGTGAGCCTTTACTCGCTTTAGCATAATTGCATGAATGTGAGTGTTGACATGTCTAGCATACTTGCCATGAGGCTAAATGCTTAATTACTATAACTGCTTGAATGCCTGTGGATGAAGGCTAAATGCTTGAATTTGAATAATTTGAGTAATGTTTATATGTGATTACTTTTTCAAGTGGTACATTTTCGAAACAATTTTGCAAAGAAAACATGACTCGAGATGTTCCAATTCTTGCAATTTTGTCTATACTTATTTGTGCGCATCACATAGTAATGCTAGCCTAATAAACCGAACAAGAGCATATAATGTTGATAAAAATCATATCATGATTAGTAGAGGCCGATCTTTGATTGGGCAAGCGGGGGTGCTCAAATGTATTCATAACCTTCCCCTCTCATACCCAAGTTCCCGAGCCAAGACAATCTTGGTGATGATGGACACGTAGCCTTTGGCACGAGTCATGGGTTTCCTAAATTTCTTAAAAAATATTTAGGTGGCGACTCTGTATCTGGCAAAGCAGTCCATTTTTGACAATTTGATTCAAAATCAATTTTTCAAAAGATTTGCCAGATTTGGACTCTTTGGTGTTTATCAATTTCACATTGCACTTATGAGATTAGATTCAGAACCGCGAGAGTCTGAACTGTAGGGCTTATTTCGACCTCTCGGAAAGAAGAGGGGCGCGAAAAAGTCAAGCTACAGCATCTACTGCATTATCCATTTTGTCGCCTGCATTCTTTCCATGTTAAGCTTAGTTTGGCATGTGCTCATACATTTCCCTCGTTGAAACATGGTTTTGTCATGTGTAAGTACCCATGCTGAGCTAAGGCCAGTATTGAGGGTATCGGTACCTTTTCTGTGTTAGACGTGGGTTGTTTTGTGTCCTTACCTTTTCTAGGTACAATGTCGTTCATCTTACGCCTTATTCACTTCATCCATTACATTGTACTTGTTGCATTCAGCATTTAAGATCACGATCTTTCCCTAGCAGATCATTCCTCACTTATATCATATCACCCAATTACTTGTACACTTTCTCTTTCTACGAAAAACATAGTTTTGCATGTGATCGCAGCCTTTTCACATTAAAACATGGTTTTCTTATATGTAAGCATCTATGTTGCTCTAAGGCCAGTATTGAGGATGTAGGCACTTAGCCTGTGTTAGGCGTCATTTGGTTGTGCCCACTTCTTTTCTATATAAAACGTAGTTCGATTTTGCATCTCCACCCCTTTATAGTATTTGTATGTTTTGCATTGCTTGTGGTTTGATTATTTTCGTTACATTGTATATCATTTATACTGTTTTGTTTTGTTGTGTATCATTGTGTATTCTGCCCCTGAACTACGCTGGTTTGATTCATTGCAAAGGGATATGTAGGCAACTCTCGGGTTCAACCAACTGCATTTGCATTTTGTTTGTTTGCCCCAGTCTTACAGCCTTGTCAAAATGGGCCATCTTTGGGCTTTGACATTCACTCATGTCATTTTATGACTTCAAGTTCTGTCAAAGAGGGGCAACTGTAAACACCCCATTTTTTACCGCCCTTAAGACTTGGGCGCCTCAGGTTGATCACTCGATGATGAAAAGTTACGCTGTTTAATCGTTCAATTTCTTTAGTAAGAAGAGCTTCTAAATCCCAACCTTACACCCCATTTTGGACCAAAACTATTTTAGACCTTAAAACCCTCTCTTTCAAAATATTTTTCTAAGTGTTTCTACGATGTTCCGAGGCTCACATTTCGTAAAATATTGCACTTTTCGGTAAACCAAGTAAGGACAAAGTGAAAATAAATGGAAGGGAGGTGAACTCTTTGAAAAATATTTTTAAACCTCTTATTTATAGGTTTGGAGTTGAAGAAAATTGGAGGAGAGAGAAGAAAACTAGTTGGGGAAGTGGTTGAGCTTGAAATCGTTGAGAGAGAACTGAGTAGCCTTGACTAAATCAGGTCTATCTCTTTGTACACTTAGACTTTAGTTGTGAGGCCACCACCATTGGAAAGTGGACTTCCAGGGCTTCAATTTAGACTTAAGAATCTCCTAAAGCCAATTTTGGATGAGGGAGGTATGGCTGTTTGAAGTTAGGCATCAATCTGATTAAGATAGAAATGAGCAACCTTTACGAAAATAGGCATATCTCTTTGCACCCTTAGAATTTAGATGTGAGGCTTCCACCATTGGAAAGTAGACTTCCGGGGCTTCAATTTAGACTCAAGAATGACCTAAAACTAAGTCCGGACGAAGGAGATATGCCCATTGAAGTCGGGCCTGGAAATAGATTTTTCGTGGCCGGCAGGTAGGCGGCAGATGGCCGGCCAGCCACCATTGGTGGCCGGAAATTCACACTTCTGGCCTGCCGGCCACTGGTGAAAAACCCAGATATTTTGGCCAACTGTCCCCCAAAAGCTCCAGTTGTTCCAGGCTTGATATTTTAGACCTAAAGGGCTGTTTTTCTATATATAGGAGACCTTCCTTAATGGTTTAAGGTTACCAAAAATACAAAAAGTTCCAAAACTTGAAATTCTCTCTTTATCTCTATCTTGCAACCTATACACCCTCTCTCTACACTTCCTAAACCAATAGTGGAGCTCTCCTTATTGAGATTATTGAGTCCAAATTTCAGCCATTGAGAGTGAAAACTTGTTGGTTTATGAACAAAAGAGTAACTTTGCTTCAAGAAGTATAATTTTGAGCATCTCTACACTACTTCTCTCCCATCTTTTCTTGCTGTTTTTGAACCATTTTTGGACTGTTTTTATGGGCTGAAGCTTGTGGTGTAAGGCTATTAAGGGTAGAGGGGTTAACCACCCTTCTTTACACCTTGTTTCCTAAGCCTTTACACTTGTGTTTCCCATTCTTTCATCAACTTTTTTTGAGATTTTTACCACTGATTTTCAGAGGTTTTCAGAGGCTAAAAAAGTAGTTTTGAAGTCCCAAAAATGAAGAGGTTAGCCACACATCCTTTGGCTTGTTTACTAGCTTAAATTGCTCCATGTTTTAGCTTATTATTTTAGCTACTTTTGTCTTCATTCCAGCACATGTTCATACTGTTTTTGGGCTGTTTTTGGACTGTCTAAACTCTGAAATTTTGGGTTGAAACTTGTGGTTTAAGGCCAATAAGAGTGAAGGGATGGCTCACCATTCCTTCTGCCTAGCTTCCAAGGCATTTACCCTTGTGTTTCTCACCTTGTTGTCACCTTTTTTTTGAGCTTCTAATAACTAAATTTTAGAGTTATTTTAGTGGTTAAAAACACTTTTTCAAGTCCAAAATTAGAGGGGTTAGCCTCCCCTCCTTGTATCTTGCTTACTAGCCTAGCATGCTCTATATTTTTATTTATTGTTCTAGCTATTTTTGTCTTAATTTTAGCATGTTTTAGGACTTATTTAGTACTATTTTTAGCTGCTTGTTACATTTGAGCTTTGTTTTGCATGCTTATAGTGTAATTGTCCTCATAGGTTTGGTGGTTTAGGCCTTAGTCACCATCCTATTTGAGTTGATAACATTTATTTCATGATTTCCTTACTTGTGATCACCCTTAATCACCTCTGCAACCTCCCACCTTTCTTGGCTTTTGCTTTGCCTCAAGGGTTGTTTCAAACCTATTGTTCTTTTAAGCTTGAGATTGAGGTTGTCATGCTTAATGGTTTAATCCCATTTAGGGGTTCATTATCAACAACATGACATCCCTTTCATGCCTTAAGCCAACTCTTGGTTTGACACTTCTCTCCTTTAGAGGACTTAAACTCACCTTTTGGACTCAATTGAACTAAAGAATGGTTGGTAATTTAAAATGAAGTAATAAAATGAGACTAAAATGGTGCAAGATAATAACTGGTTTTGTGTTCAATTGGACGTTAATTAAACACATGGAAGCTTGAGGCATTTCATGCTCATTAGTGATGAAATGGTTCAAGTTTCCAATGCTACTACTTCTTTTGATCAATTCATGAAAGGGAGGAGGCTTGAGTCGTATTTTGTTGCATTTATTGAACTTGCACACTTTGGTGCACTAGCCATCATGCAATGAAATTGCATTCTTTGGTGGTTTGTGTATCAAATTTTGTTCCTCCTTTGAGCTTTGTAACGATGAGAATGAATGAATTATGCAAACAAACCCTTGAGAATACACTGTCTCTGCTATATTTGCTCTCTATTGCAGTAGGGAAGTTCTGTCACCAGTAACCGGCAGGTCACTATTGGTGGCCGGCAAGCCACCTTTAGTGGCTGGTAGGCCATCATTAGTGGATAGTAGGCCCCCTGCCAGCCGCCAATGCAAAATTCAACTGTGTACTCCCCCAGTAGGACAAAGTTAGCCTGGAGGTGGAAAACAGTGTAAGTGTTCTCTTGTGCAACAGAGACATTCAGTAGCAGAAGTAGTGGCCTTTTTCGGGTGGAAAGTCCGAGCATGCATGCGCACTCCTCACTTCCCGGGGCTCTTTAGTTTGATTACTTAGCTTAGTTATTTAATGTAATTGATTAGTTAGAATAGCTAATTTGTCTCGTGTTGTAATTATAATTAGTTAGCTAGAATAGTTAATCAATTTGTTGTAATAATTAGTTAAATAGTTTAGCTAATTTAGTCATTTTGTTCTGTAATAGCTAGTTAATTAGTTAGCTAGTTAGTTTATTCGAACCCTCTTGCGCGAGGGCGAGTAATTGTAATAATGTGCATGTCTTCCAACCCCACGTCGTTCTCCCTTTTATTTATTTGCTTATAATGGTTAGATTTGGACATCATGTTTTGTTTAGCATATTTCATGTTTGCATCCACTTATATTGCATGCACCGAGGCTCTGTTCATCATTCTAATTGCATTTTTAGTTTAAACATTCTTTGAATACATGCTTAGACCGCATGTTATTTAATTGATTCATATGCTATATTAGTAGTTGAGCCTATTTGGATTGCATATCGCATGTGTTGCATTAGTCATATTGCATAGTTAGGATCATGCATTTTTCTAACTCTTTTATCTTTTTGGCTTGGAGTACTAGGTGAGCCTTTCCTTGCATGAATGAGATTGTTGCCATGTCTAGCATGCTTGCCATGAGGCTAATTGCTTAATTGATAAACTACTTGAATGTCTGTCGATGAAAGCTAATTGCTTGAATTGAAATAATTTGAGTGATGTACATATGCGATCACTTTTTCAAGTGGTACATATTCGAAACAATTTTGCAAACAAACATGAGCTAAATGTTCCAATTCTTGCAAGTTAGTTTATACTTGTGTGTGTGCGCATCACGTAGTAATGCTAGCCTAATAAATTGGAACAAGAACATATAATGTACACAAGATTCATATCATGATTAGTAGAGGCCGATCTTTGATCGGGCGAGCGAGGGTACTCAATTCATGACCTTCCCATCTCCTACCTAAGTTCTCGAGCCGAGACAATCTTGGTGATGACGGACACGTGGCCTTTGGCACGAGTCATAGATTTCCTAAATTTTTCAAAATATTTAGGTGGCGACTTTATATCTGGCAAAGTAGTCCATTTTTGGCAATTTGATTCAAAATTGATTTTCAAAAAGATTTACTAGATTGGGACTCTTTGGTGTTTATCTATTTCACATTGCACTTGTGAGATTAGATTCAGAACTACGGGAGTCCGATACTGTAGGGCTTTTTCGTCCTCCAAAAGGGGGCATGAAAAAGTCGAGCTACAACCATATCTCATCTGTGAGGTTGAGTTATGTTAAGTTAGTCATTAGTTAGGGTGCAAATGTGGAGATTTCCTCGAGTACGAGTTATCTTAATTTTTTTAGGGAGCGTAAGCTTTTGACTTAGTTTTCCCGTTATACTGTAAGCATAGAGGAGATTTTAGGTTGTAAATGGGTCTGTGTTGATTATAGTGTCATCATTACCATACTAAGAAGTAGGTTAGATGAGCTGGTGCCCGTGGTGCACCTTTCGGGAATCCTTTTGGGATATTGGGAGTTAGCGGTGTTGGTGTTTGGGAAGTACAAATGTAGTTGGCGTGTCAGTGACTTGAGTTTCATTTTGTGGAAATTTATTCCTGGACTTCTAAGGGCAGTTAATTGCATTTTGTGGTTGCTCTTAATCATAGGTCCTCGTTTTGAATTAGCAGTATACGGGTATGTATTGATGTGGTTCATCATGCGTTGCTTGTATTGGAAATAGGGTTGATTTTGCAATTGAAATAGGAGTGTCCTTGTATCAGTGTAATGAAGGTTATAGACCAAGAATGTTGATCCCTTGTCTGGTTAGAATTTGGTGGTATGATAGTTTGTAGCAGGGGTTCATTTCATAGGTATAGTTTGAATTTGGTGGTAGTGAGACGATGAGAGAGAGTTAAGGGAAGTTTTGGAAGTAATTATAAAAGTCGAGTATGTGTTTGGGTGACCTTTTGTCTTGGGTTGACAAGGTCTTTTGTAAGCTCTAGATTGTTGTGATTACCTACTTTGGCTTTAGTTGAGTTGTCTTTTCTTTATAAAAACATGTAAACGGTTTGGTAGCATTTGAACTGTTTAGGACTCTTCATGGGTAGTTAAGTTTGGGAAGTGTGGGTTTTGGACTCACGAGGTGAAGTTTCTGGAAGGCGTGGTATTTGAGGAAAGGTGGTGAACAACGATAGTGGATGATTACAGTTTCAAGTGTGTTGTTAATTGGGAAGGTCAATGTAGTGACCGATATCTTGAAAATAATAATAATAATAATAATAATAAATAAAATAAAATAAAATAAAATAAATTTGTGAGGTGCTTACTTGATAAGAGGTAGGATCTGTTAGTTGGTCTAAGGGATTGTATCCTTGTTTAGTACTATGTGGATGGTGCCAGTAGGTTATTGTTAAGCATAGGTTGGGCATTGTGAATCACCATAATACTAGTGTAGTATTGTGCGCTAATTTTGGGGTAAGTTCCATGGTGTGTTGGGTTTAAAGAATAGGTGTTGATATGAGTTAGCTTATAGACTTGGAGTGCCGAAGTATGGTTTGGTTGTATACCTAGTCGTGAAAGAGCCCTGAATGGACTTAGAACACATTATTAGAAGTTTTTAGTGAACACCACGTCGGAGTAAAACCAGTTGAGTTGATGTTGATAGGTTGTGTAAGTTGTTGGTGGTTATTGGTGGCAAGCTTATTAATTGTCATGTGGAAAGGAGTTGGTGGGTGATTAGTTGGATAAATTTCTCAGTTGTATGTCTGGCGTAGTTGTATTCCATCCTATGAGTGTTAGTACTCTAGATTATCTTTGAACGAACCTTTGGCGTTTAGATGGCTTGTGGAGTTTCGTGGTGATATGTGGATACTTTGACGGGAATAGAGGTGTTTTGAAAATTGAGTTGTGGTTCTTGAGGGATGAAATTCCTAGATTGTGGGTTGTTTGAATTCATATAATTTTGGGTATCTGAATTAATATTGCTTTGGTGTACATATGGTTTTGACCATTGCATGATGGTTATCAATTACAAGGTGCATGGCTCGCTTGTGTTTTTGAAGGAAGGTTGTCATTCTTACTCAAATTCCAGGGTGGTCATTTAGTCTTAGATGGAATATTACATTAAAAGACAGAAGGGGTTATTCGTGGTGAGTTATCACCAATGGTGGATATAGTTCAAGTGTTCTTCAAGGTATTCTTTTGAGAAATTTGGATATGGTTCAAGGTTTAAATTCTCTTTTAATTGTTGATGCTCGAGTTGAGTCTAGAGAACACATGGTGGATGTGTACTACAAGGATTTGGATCTAAAGGTTTAGTTGTGGATGGTGTTTAGTATCTATTGTTCTAATCAATGTTGGTAACAGAAGTTGGGTATTGGTTACCGAGTGTAGATTGGCACATTTTGTTGTTAGTTCATTAAACATTTTTGTAAGTCAAATCAATCTGATTCTTTATGGGGTTGGTTTGTGGCTTTGTTATGTTTGGTGACTTAAGTTAGTCTTTTCTATATTTCGAGGTAAATTGTCTGCTCTGTTTGTAAACATCATGTTGTGTTGGTGTGACGATTGAGGTTGTTCGTCAATGCAGTCTGTTAAGGTACTCGTAATGGATGAATAAAGGTTGATTAGTGGGGTGACCGTGTTTGATGGATATTGTGGGGGACGATTGTATTTCTGTAGTGAACCTTGAAAACCTTAGTTAATTCCTTGTGAGTTGCTAGAGGCATCTGTATGCATCTTCTTAAGCGAATTTGTTGATTGGAGAAAATTTAATATTGCGAAATGATTGTGTTAAGAATTGTGGATGACCCTAGGTGCGGGAATCGTATTCTAAGTCTATTGTGATTAAGTTGTTCCTTACATGCATGTTCGTTTGCTAAGTTGGATGGAGTGGATTGTTACAACGGTGATTCAGCCACTTGGGTCAAGTCGTTTGTGACTATTGTTGGAGTCAAATTATGGAAAGTAGTGTTACCATTGTTTGAGGAGTCCTTGTTGTGTTTCTAACTCTAATTTCTAAGGGTCTAATAGACTTTGGGTGTTAGTTGTAACACCTCCTGTGAGAAAGAATTGGTAAGAGAGTTAAATTTTTAAAAACAACAACGTAAAATTTCTTTTGGTCAGTGTGCTAAGGGAGTATTTCGGTGAGGAAGTGGCCATGGAGTTCCAAGGCTCATGTTGTATTGATTAGTTTTGGCCTAGTTTTATAACTCGGACGAATTTCGGGAACGAAATTTCCTAAGGTGGGGAGATTTTGATGACTTGGATTCTAATACGTATCGGATTGGTGTAATTTGGTGCCTGTTGCCTTAAAAATTTATATGGTTGTCGGACACTTGGTATTGACGGGTTGGCAAGTGAACCTTAAATATTATAATTGAGGACACTTAGGTGATGTTTGGAACTTTGGTTGAAGTCTTAAAAAGGTATTTAGGCAAGATTAGATCAAAAGCCCCAAATTTGAGTTTTCATTTTTTATCAACCTTCACTCTTTTGCCATTTTCTCTTTCCAAACTTTGAATTTGGATGTGAGGCTAGAACCATTGGAAATTTTATTTCCGGAGCTTCGATTTGGACACAAGAACGATCTAAAACAGAGTTCGGACGAGAGAGTTATGCCCGTTTGAATTTCGAGTTTTTGTGTTGGAAGCAAGCTCGCTCAAGCGAGATTTTCTTAGCTCAAGCGAACTGGGCAAATTTCAGAGATTTTGGGAGCTTATTTTCTATGCTCAAGCCAAGCTTTCTTCGCTCGAGCGACCAGGTCGCTAGCAGACATTATAAAGTGACTTTTTGGCCAAAAAACTTTATTGTTTCTTCCTCTCTTCTCTCCTTCTCCTCCATGTCCGAAAACCTAGCCCTCAAAACTTTGATTTCATCCATTTTTACCAACAATCCACCATGGATCTTGCATCAAGGATGAAGAACAAGAGAAGATCAACATTTTCAACCGATTAGATTTTGGATTTTCGAAAGAATGCTCTTGATCTAGCTTATTTGCTTCCAATCTTGAGGTAATGATGCCTTTAACTTGTTATATGTTTGATTTGGGATACATATGTGATGATTTCATTAGACATACATGTAGTGTGTAGTTATATATATATATATATTATGAGGATATGATTGTGAATTAATATTTGGGTATTTGTTGTAAATATTTCATGATTATGACAGAAGTTATGCTTATATTATGGATGATTATCATTGTTTATGATAAGTAATTGCCTCAATTTCATAAAGAAGGGAAAAATCCCAATTTTTCTCAAACCCTAGTTTTCCAAATTTTTATAAAAAGGGGTTTTGCTCAATTGTTTTCAAAAACATGAAATCGAGTGTAATTACTTGGTTTTGAGGTTGAGATTGTAAAACTTTAAGCTTCTCTGTACATATTTCCTTTGAAAGGATGAAATTTTGGTGTTAAATCCACTATTTTGGACATGTGAAGTTGCAAAATTGTTGTGAATGCAAATCATTGTAGGAAAAATGAAATATTTATAAACTCATGCATCATATGCATTATTTATTTCTTTTAGTATTACCTTGGTGCCAAAAGTTGAAAGTTAAAAGAGGGTAAATAGTCTATTGAGTCCAGGTAGTGAGTCGGGTTGGTTTTGAGTTGTGTATTGTAATTGGTACCTGTGCGGGGAGTCAAGGTGCCCAATTGCCCTATCTGTGTATATCGCCAAACGAATGTGGGAAAATGTTTTTGGGTGTCCACGAGCCTGCCGTTTCTAGAGCCGGCAAATGTGAAATTTTGGATGTCCACTCCCCGCCGTTTATAAAGCCAGTAAATGTGCAAGGTTGAAATGTTTTTGGGTGCCCATCACGTCGCCGTTTCTGGAGCCAACAAATGTAAGACTATTTTTAGTATACAAAACTATATATATATAACTGTTTTGATTGTGGCTCTCACTTGGGATGTCATAGTATATTTACCGCCCATGTTTACTTTGAAAAATGTTGAACAAATGTCATGTATTGCATATTTCATTTGTATTTAAACAAATATTTATAATTAAACATTCAAACTTTCATCATACCTGCATTGCATGATCATGTGTGTTTTAGTTAATTATATAGCTTGTTAAATGCATTGCCTACTGAGCTTTCGCTCACCCCAAAGCTAATAAATTTCAGGAAATGACGTTGAGGCACCTTTAAAAGGATGGATATATGAAATAAAGTTGGATAAGAGCATGGATGCTCTTTTATTGATGTTTTATGATTTGGCTTTGGATTATTTTGCATGGACTATTTGTATAGAGGAATTGGAAATTTGTTTTGTATATGAATGTAGTTTAACAATGATGTATTTTTGAGATAGTTCAATTGGAAAGAGAAGTTAGTGGATGGTATTATTGTTAATATTTGTTATCTATATGCGTGTATTATTGCTGATTGTATTAAGGTATCAGGGGAATTGAGAGGCATTTCTCCAAGGTGTTATAGTATCTTTGTTTCTTCACCATCATTTCTTGACTATGGCGATGCAGTTGTGTCAATATTATTGGTTCTAGAATTTTTGTAAGTGTTTTTTGTTTATTTGCTAGGGTATACTGTTTAGAGTAAAATTTCACTTCCAATCAGAGTAAAATTTTACTTTCACAGTAAAACTTTACTGTTTCATTACAATATTTGTGCATTTTTATGCTTTCATCAAGTAAATGTTACACTGTTGATATAGGGAAACTTTTTAGTGTTCTAAAATGGTTGTTACTAGAACCAAGCGCGGAGATGCTAATGATGATGATTTTGAAGTTCCACCAACTATCATATGAAAGAAAAGACTCCCTCAAAAACCTAGCAAAAGTGGTAAAAAGAATCCATGAGCACCGTGAAAAATGAATCTGATGATGATTTTGAGGTTCCATCAACGGAACCGAAAAAGGGCTCCTCTAATGATGATGAAGGCTCTCATGAAAGCAATCCAATGGCTTCAACAACAGAACCTTCAAAGTCAAAGATTGTACGTGGAGTACGGGAGAGAAAGAACTACGTGAAACAATATAGGTCAAATGTTGTTTCATTGATAAACCTAATGCGAGACACAAAGTTCATTGAAATACACATTGTTGCCCTCAAGAGAACACCTTTTGGTATGTTATTTAGATCTTTTTGGATGAAACAAAATGTAGTGTTGAAAGAGTTTGAGAAAGTCGACGATAATTATCACGACCCGAACCCGCCCCTAGAGGTCTAGGTCATGACCGGCCGGTAATCTTGGATTACCTTTGGCCTTAAAAACAAATACGAATCATTATATAAATTATGGGGCTTAGCAAAAGCATTAACTATAAATAAAAAAGTCAATTATACGGTGTTTACATGATAATTTTCATAAGTAACTTGAACCTTATACATCATTCATAACAACATTAACAATAAGTTTAAACTTTTTTTTTCAACATCATACATACAACATGTCCTTTAATAGCAAAAACGAAAGACTAAACAAAAGGGTTAACAAAGCTTGGCTCCACTAGAGACCAAGTAAAGCCCATCACAGAGGCACTTCACAAACGACTTTACAAAAGGGGTGGACTCCTGAAGCAACTCTAGACTGGGCATTCTACATGCTTACCTACATATATAAAGGAGAGGGGTAAGCTAGAGCCCAGTGAGTAATATCAAATAAAGGGGTTAACGAATGAAGTCTAACACAATATAAATCATATCGTGCATTTCAAATTAATCATACAATGAATTCAACTCGAACATTTGTCATATCGAAATCCATTAATCATTTATCATATGTGATACATCCAATAGATTAACAAAAGGGCCTGAAGGCCTAATCGAATGGACCATCAAGGTCTAGCAAAGGGACTGCGAAGGTCTATACAAAGGGATCGTAAAGGTCTAGTGAAGGGACCTTTGGGTCATTTATTAGAGATCTTTATCAAACCAATATTTGAAGGGCCATGGTATTGTTTTTCCTAGACAAAGGCCTCACTAAAGGTTGCCACGAATATTTTTCAAATTGGACATTCATTCATTCATATAAAAATAACATTTCACAAATATCATTCTTGAAACAATTTCAAAATATATTTCAAACATATCTTTGTAGAGATACTACTCATGGTGGACTTGAACTGACAAAAGCTTCGAGTGGCCAACCTACACAAAACACATAACAATACACATTTAAACACATTGACTAAACAACAGTATATCTTAATTCAATTTCCTTAAGTGTGTTTCTTGCTTATTCCATCTTTGATGATGTCTAATCAATGCTTAAGAATGCCTAAAAGAGCATGAGAATAAAAGTATGCATGTGAAAGTGTTTTTTCAAAAGTTATTGAAACAGGGTAGTTTGTTCGCGCGCACCCTTGGTCGCTTGAGTAGTCTTCATGTTTAGCAAAAGTGTTGGATGCTCAAAATCTACGCTCGATAGTTGCTTGAGACAAGTGCAATGAAAGGTGGGTTTGCTCGAGCAGTGTTCAATGTTCTGCAAAACTTTTGGATGAATGCAAAGTGTCCTTAAGTGGTAATTTCACCGCTCGAGTGATGTGGTCGAATTCTTGGTTTTTCAAAACAGAATTTGAGTTCCAAAATACTAGTTAAAAGTGCAAAGACTTGCATGGCTTGATCAAACACTTGAAAACTCTTAGAATCCATAAATGTAAAACCAAATTAAAGCCATGAGTTCAAAAATATCATAAATTTACAAATTTGAAATTAGAATTTTTATGCATGTATGGAATGGCTTTCAAACTCATTCCAAAACCTTCAAAACATGAAATTAAACTCTTAAAACCTATAATTCTTTGGTGCATGAATAGTTCAACTCCCAATTTCAACAAGAATGCCAAAACTCATGCTCAAAATGGTATAATATAGTGAAATTATGAATACATGAAACCTCTAGCTTTAATTTTATCATCTATTAGCTCATTACTTATGATTGAGCTCATAATTTCTTGAATTCAAATCTTAGGTGACTTAAATTCATAAATTATGAATCAAACACTCACCTAGAGTCTTTAAATACACTAATTCAAGCACAGTTTGGCCTCCTCTTTTCAAATCTCCAATCTTCTAGCAATCCCTCAACCTCCATAGCCTTTCTTTCTCTAAATGACCTCACTCTCTCTCTCTCTAAAACTTGTTCTAATAGATTTTGAGCTTAAAGATGAGCTAATTCTCTTTACATAACATATATATATATACTCATATTTAGCTTAATGTACTAATTAAGGATTAAGCACTAATTATAGCTTAAGTTCTAATTAATTAAAACTAAATTTTTTTGAACTGAATCAAATTTTAATTAAACTTCCCATATGATTCTAAATATTCTAGTTAGTTTATTAAACTTGTCACTTTTTTGTTTCTGGATTTGTCTGAGCCTTCAATTTCTGATTCAAAGTGAGCATTCTAACAAATAATCCATAATGAAATAGATATACAAAAAATTAAACGAATAATCATGCAAATTCTCTTAATAAAATAATATGTATGTTGAGGTCATCACAGTCTCTCCTCCTTAGAAAGTTTGGTCCTCCAAACTTAAGTTACTTTCATTCGAAAATAGATGTGGATACTGTTGTCACATATCAATTTCTTTCTCTTATGTAGCCTCTTTTCCATAGTGTTCTTCCCACTCCACTTTCACCATTGGAATTGATCTATTTCGTAATTGTTTTACTTGTCGATTAATAATTTGTACGAAATTTCAAATCATCGTCTAAAGCTATCTGGTGATAATCGATGACATGGGATAGATCCCGAAGATAACCTCGAAGCATTGACACGTGAAACACATTGTGTATCTATTCCATTCCTGGTGGTAAAGCCATTCGATAAGCAATTGGGCCAAGTCTCTCTAATATCTGAAACAGTTCAATGTAGCGAGGAGCTAATTTCCTTTTCCTACTAAACCTCGTTTGCCTTTTCATTGGTGTGACTAATAGGTCACTTGATAAATTTATCACTCTCTCTTATGTTTATGAATAAATTTATAATGATAAATTTATCAATAGGACATATAAATAAATAAGTTTAGTTAATAAGATTGATTAGTAAGTGTCCCTATTGTATAAAATTTTTATGTGTATATCATTACATTTTTAGACATGTTAACAAGTAAATGACTGTGGGGTATACCTCTTTAGTGGAGTATGGGACCCAATTGATTTATTAAAAATATTTAATTTAGTTTGGTATTGATTATAATATATTTTTTATATATTATATTTGACTTTGAAGACTCAATAAATATTTAAAAATTTATTTGGTGACAACTAAAATTTTGATTAAAAAAAACCCAAAAAGTAACAATATTTCTTTGGTATTGTTTTATCTTGCAAAGTGCTGCGGCTGCTCTAGAACAATTGATCAATCAATTCGATGGGAGCAACGTGGAGGGAAGGAAAAACTTGTGCTCTGCTTTTTGAAGATTTGATTGCTCAATCAATCTGTGAGGTGTCCTTGTGCTTGGGTAAGATTTTTGTCTCACGTGATGTGTTTCAAAAGACTGTTTGGGTCACAAATTTAATACAGTTTGGTTGTCTTTTATAATCTATTTCAACAAAATTTATTTATTTATTTATTTAGTGAGGTCTTTCTTTTTTATTATTTTGTGATTATTTAAAATTCACCTAAAGGTAGTTTGTGAAACCATTTGTGTCTCGTTCGAAAACTGTTGGTTAATAGTCAAATCGAATTTCGATCCCGTAGACGTACCTCACATTGAGAGAATCACATAAAAATTCTTGTATCATTGTTGATATAATTTTTTTACATTAATTTTTATTTTCATCAATTAATTTACTTATGAAAAATCAACTATTTTTCCAAACAATGACGCACTTTAATAAGACTCTTAAAATTTAAGTATTTATTAATGGGTTTGATACACACTACATAGTAGGAAACGCACTTAGCATCTTTTTAAGGATAAATTATAAATATATTTTTTGAAATTTATTTGAAATACGAATTATTTTTTGTGATTTGGAAAATTATAAATATTTTATTATCAAAAAAAAAAATTTAACAAAATTAATTGACAAAGTGAAATTTGTATAAAATTACCTGAATTATTAATTGAAATAAATTTCTAATATCATTAAAACTATTAATTGACTTGATAATTTATTAATAAAATGGGTCATTTGTTATGAAATTAAAAATTTTTAAGGAGCAATATATAATTTTCATAATCACATGGGACAAATTATATTTTAAACAAACCTCAAAAAGTGTATTTATAATTAACCCTGTTTTTTAATTATGCATTTCGTGTTACTGAGGTCATGCGAGTTTTAATTTTGTCAGATTTATCCTTTATCTATGTTTGGATCAATAATTGAAGTAGAAAAAAGAAAAATGAGAAAAAAAAATGACTCCAATTTCGTAAAAAAAAAAAATTTCTTTCTGTTTACAAATTTCTTCTCAAATCTTTAATTGAACCATAATCTTAAAGTTTTCAATTTGAATGAAATTGGTCTAATTTTAAACAGGCTTCTAAATCATTTTTAAACATTGTATGACTGACTTCATCTTCGTAATCATTTTTAAACATTGTATGACTAACTTCATCTTCTTAATCATTGTTTAAGAACGAAGTGGACAAAATTAAAATTTTAATAAGTAATTTAACGCGAAACAAACTTTACTTTGTCCTTGTTGGTGGTTGTGGAATGTACATCTTTATCCAAAAACTGATGTTGGAAGGGGAAGTGGCTAGCTTTACATCTCCTAATAGGAATGTGCCATCTGTACTTTTTATTTTTTATTTTATTTTATTTTATTTTTATTTTTTTTGACTTTCATTTAAGGGTTATACTAGAGATTTCAAATGATTTACAAATTTTTTTACCGAACCTTGGACCCATACACTTGTAGGTTTGTGTGAGTCCTACACTTACGTAAGAGATTTGATAAAAAAAATTAGTAAATCATTTGAGATCCATAGCATTTTCTTCATTTAAATATTTTCAAATTAAATACATCAATGGGCTAATAATTTTACGTTAGATACATTTCTTAAATGAACAAAATACAATTATAATTAGATTCATCTATGTTCAAATCAAAGTGGGACTATCAGTTGTAATCTAACTATATTAGCATATTAACATTATATATAAAATAAAATAAAATAAGAAAAAAAAGAACTTAGTAATTAGATTCATCTATGTTCAAATCAAAGTGGGACCATCTTGGTTACCCTTCAAATATTAATATGGCTGGTCATTGTAAAACTTAACATTGTCATTGTAATGAGCTTAAAAACAAACAATTTTGAGACAACTTAAAGATAAAACTCATTTTTTGTTAACGAGTAATTATTTACTGCAAATAAATGGATTAGAATGGTTGGATCTATTCAAATTTAGCCACATGACTTTTTTTTAAAAGAAATTTACCAGACAGTCTCATCTCAAAATCTTGCATACTCATAAGTCGTCTTTTTTTTTTTTTTACTCATGATCACACAAGTCGTAAAAGGTATTTCATAAGATCTTTTTAGATTTATTTTATATCATATCAGACTTTTTTTACTCTTTTATTAATGTGACAGATATGACATGACACTCTAATATAGTAAGTATGATGTACCATTTGATATATCCAGAAGTTCTGCTAAAAAACTTCTTAATATATTTTTTTCATAGGACAAATTTCACTTTCACCAAGGATCCTCTAGAGTGTTTTTTTCTTAAAGTTTCCTAGAGTGGTGTATTGTGTGGTTGAGATTTAATACTGAAAAATTGATGTGACTTGTCATTAAATCTCAACCACACAATGCACCACTTTAGGAAACTTTAGGAAAAAAAAACTCTAAAGGATCCTTGCTCTTTCACTTTACCCCATTGTGATTTGGACCATGTGCAGTTTACCTCTTGACATTTGGAAATTACCACATAACCCCTTTGCAGTTACTGGATTGAAGTGCACTGTTAACACTGTTAATGATAAAAGTAAAAATACTATTTTGCCCTTATATATATAACCCTTGTATCTATTTGCTTGACAAAATTTGTTGCCGGAAATGAAATCCAAGTGCTGCCTCCCCATAAAACATACAAAACAAAACCCATTTTTAATTTCTCTCATTTCTCAAAAAATTTACCCTTGAATGTTGCCTAATTCTTGCTATGTTCTTTGATTTTGGTTCGTAAATAGTTCGAATTTTGAAGGGGGTATATATATATAAATCAATGATCAATGGAGGTTCGGTGATTGGAAGCTCTTAGGTGAAATATGGAGGGCAGACTCGATGCATAGAGATGTAGGGTTTTGTACTAATTTAAGTTCCACGCCATCAACACCTTCAAAGCTTTCAATTTTAGCCTTTTTGTGTACTCATTTTTCTTCTCTTTTTCTTGGGTTTGATGGGTTTTGCTTGCTCAGATTAACCAATGGGAAGCTTTCATATGTGTAACCCAGAAGGTATTTTGTAACGGACTTTCATCTTTGCCATGGATATTAGAGAAAACTTCATTTTTATTCCTATACTTTGTCTTGATTTTCAATGACACCCCTAGACTTCAAATAATTTCAATTTTACCCCCAAAGTTTTTGAAATTGTATCAATTTGGCCCCTACTGTCACATTTGAAACAGAAAATGTTAAAAAAATTACATTTTGATCCCAAATTTCAAAAGAAATATGCAAATCCACCATCTTCTATCCAAACTCACCATCTCTTATCTTTCTCCAATTCTTCTCTCTCTTCTTCGCCCTTGCAAGCGCTGCCACGACTACCAACCACCATCGCAATCACTCAATTCTCCAGCTCAACTTCTCTCAAACCCAAATTCACTCACTCACTCCAAAATTTCTCAAATGAAATTTTCGATTCTTTTTTATCTTCTCTTCTTCGTCTTTTACAAACCAACCAGCTAAGCAACAACAAATTGATCAACCAAACGAAACCAAAGCAATGTAAAGTAATGCTTTCAAGAAACTATTTTCCAAAGACACTTTCAAAGCACAATCTTACAAAATTCCTTCATTTCTCATTGCCACTACCACCATAAGAGAGGCACAAGAAAGCGGTTAAGCAACATGAAAGGGATCATCCAAAGTAAAGCAAAGTAATCATTTTAAGAAAGTGTTTTACGAAAACACTTTTTAAAAAACAGTCACCGCAACAACATTTCTCATTGCTATCATGATGACCATGAGAGGAACAGAGCTTTTGATTATTTCGTTCTTGGTGCTTAGTGTTCTTGTTACGATGACGTTTGGCATCAATGTCATGTACAATCATTGAGCTCTAGTGATCGATGACTAGCACAGAGTCTTGATCTCTGACTCCATTCACTACCCTTGCAGCACTGCCGATGTTATTCTCTTTGTTAGACTTATTTATTTTGATAATTTATTTAATTATATTTTAATTTATTTGAAAAAGAAAAATAGAATCAAAATTTATTTTGTCCCATTATTTCTCACTTAAACTTTTATCCTAAATATTATTTGAATGTATTTAATATTTGATTAAACCAGAGGTTCAAACCGCCCAGCACAGCAGCAGGCCAAAAGGTTCAAACAGCCCAGCACAGCAGTAGGCCAAAAGGTTCAAATGGAAGATATTCAAATTAGTAATGATGGAGTACAAAGGCTATAAACGGCTATAAATTCAAATGAATACAACAGCTATAAAACGACTATAAACGGCTATAAGTTCAAATGAATACAATGGTTATAAATGGCTATAAATGGCTATAAGTTTCATTATATATACCAAAGCATCTAATGTAAACAAATTACAAAAAAATTAGAAAATATTCTTTGATCTATAATCACTCACATCTATTCTCTAAAAAATTCTCTGGGAAGTGTTCTTTAATTTTTGTTTACATTCTCTTTCAGAAATTATACACTAAGGCGTATAGCTTTAAGCCCATCTTTCCTGTGTGAAGTTTATAGAAAAACCAGAGCTTCATTTTTATATCTATCTTTGAGAGATAATTTTTGTAGCTTTCTGTGAAAGCAAAAACACTTTCTTTTCAACCTTGTAAGAGTGTAGTACACTCAATGTTCTTGACTTAGAAAGTCTGTGTAAAATCCGTGGAGGATTGCTCCATTTGTAAAGAGGTTGCTAGCACTCCTGTAAAGCTAGAGCATAATGGAAAATCTCAAGTGAAGCTTGAGGAGTGGACATAGGCCGAGTTGAAGCCGAACCACTATAAATTTGTTTGCCTCTCTCTCCCTTATCTCTTTATTTTATTTAAATTGTTGTAGCTATATTTCACATTTTCACTGTGCTAAAATCATTAACTAACATAGTTGTTAGAACACTTGTTTAAATTATTTTTATTTCATTAACTATATTTATCTATTGTTCTAGTCATAATTTTTATTAGGGTATTATTAATTTTTAATTGTAAAAACCTAATTTACCCCCCCTCTTAGGTTGTCTTTTGGGTAACAATTGGTATCAGAGCCTAGACTCTTGTTTTAGATTTAACCATCTGGGAGTTTCGATCCATGGCAACCTTAGCTGAAAGACAAGCTACAAATAGGCCACCATTATTTGACGGAAACAACTATAGTCATTGGAAGGATAAGATGACTCTATACCTATAAGCCACTGATTATGCCATGTGGATTATTGTCACCAAAGGTCCAGAAATTCCTACCAAATTAGTAGACAGTATTAGTGTACCTAAAACTGAAGGTGAATGTGATGAGAGAGATCATAAATTATTGCAAGCCAATGCTAAAGCCAAACTCACCCTTGTTTGTAGATTAGACTCTAAGGAGTATAATAGATTTTAAGTTGTGATTCGGCAAAAGAAATTTGGGACAAACTTAAGGTAACGTATGAAGGTACAAACCAAGTGAAGGAATCTCGTATTAATATGCTTATTCATAGTTGTGAATTGTTTAAAATGAACTCTGATGAATCTATTTCAAGTATGTTTACTAGATTTACTGAAATTGTAAACTCTTTGAAAACTCTTGGCAAAACTTATACTAACAGTGAGTTGGTGAGAAAATTTCTTAGGTGTTTACCAAAGAATTGGGAAGCAAAGGTCACGGCTATTATAGAAGCCAAAAATCTCTCCACACTTGGATTGGATGAGCTTATGGGTTCCCTTATGACTCATGAGATCACCATGAAAGGACATAAGGATGTTGAAAACAAAAAGAAAAGTGGAATTGCATTCAAAGCCTCATCAAATGAAGAAGAACATGAAAACTCCAGTGAGGATGAAAGCTATGCCATGTTTAGTAGAAATCTCAAAAAACACTTCAAGAAAAATAATAATGGAGGAAGATGACCTTTCACTATAACAAAAGTGGGCTTAAAAGACAGAACTATTTGCGACGGCACACTTGCCGTCTCAAAAAGTCACTTTTTGCGACGACAGAAAATGCCATCTCAAAAAAAGCAGAGTATTTGCGACGGCACCATTTGCCGTCTCAAAAAAGCAGAGCATTTGCGACGGCACAATTTGCCGTCTCAAAAAAGGGGAGTATTTGCGACGGTATTTTCTGCCGTCGCAAATACTCTACTTTTTTTAGACGGCAAATTGTGCCATCGCAAATACTCTCTTTTTTCGGGACGGCATTTTCTGTCGTCACAAAAAGTGACTTTCGTGTTTTTTTTTTTTTTTTTAGTGAATATTTTTAAAATTTTAAATATTTTTTTTAGATGCACCTTACTTAAATGTATCTAAAAATTAAAAAATTTATGAAAAAATATTTTTAAAAATTAATAAATACATAAAAATACAAAAAAAATGTATTGAATTATTGTATTTTTTTGTATTTTTGGTATTTAGTGAATTTTTAAAAGATTTTTTTTACAATTTTTTTACTTTTTAGGTGTATTTATGTTAGGTTTGTCTAAAAATTAAAAAAATTACTTAAAATATTAAAAAAATTCAGTAAAAACAATATAACACAGAAAACAAGAAAGTATAATTTTCTCAAAAGAGTTTTTCGAAAACTCTAAGGTTTTGAGACAGCGTCATATATATATAGCCACAAAATGGTTTGAATAAATGCAACGGTATTTTTCTGTCACAAAAAAAATTAAAAAAAACGATATCATCTTACTCTTTTGATATAACATTTCTCTTTTTATTTATTTTTTCATCTTCCTGTCTCTCTGTCTCTATCTCTCTTTTCTCTTTATCTCTTTCACTCATCACTCTTCTTTCTCTGCCTGTCTGTTTCTCTCTCTCATTTTCTCTCTGTGTCTCTCGTCTATCTCTCTTCTCTATATCTCTCTCATCTATCTTCTTTCTCGCTCATCTCTCTTCTCTCTATCTCTCTCATTTCTTTTCTCTCTCTCTCTCTCTCTCTCTCTCTCTCTTATCTTTCTATCTCTCTCTATCTCTCTTGTCCATCTTTCTTCTCTCTCTGTCTCTCTCTTTTTCTGTGTCTCTCTCTTGCTCATCTCTTTTCGCTCTATTTCTCTCTCTTTTTGTCTATCTCTCGCTCATCTCTTGTTTCTCTCTCTTTTTCTATCTCTCCCTCTATCTCTCTCTCTCTTTCTCTCTCTATCTCTTTTTCTGTCTATCTCTCTCTCTCACTGTCTCTTTCTCACTCTCTCTTACTCATCACTCTTCTCTCTTTCTCTCTCTCTCTCTCTGCTTGTCTATTTGTCTATTTCTCCCTCACTATGTTCGCCTTGCTCACTCTCTTCCTCCCATCTTCTCTATTTATCGAGCTCCTTCTCGATTTATCGATCCACTATAAGAAAATACACTTTTAGCAACCACTTTGTCTCTCTCTCGCTCATCACTCTGTCTCTGTCTCTCTCTCTCTCTATCTCTCTTCTTTATCTATCTCTCACAAAATTAAAATATTTAAAAAATTGATTTGAATTAAGTTTTGAAAAGAGTTTTGAATTATGTGTTTGGTTATGAGTTTTGAAAAGTAATGATTATATTTTGAATTGAGTTTTACAAATGGATGTAGAATTATGATTTGAAACCTCAAAACAAATACCATACTTAAATCAATGGGTGGAACTATGACCACCACCACTACTACCACTACTACTACCATTACCTCTCATCCACCATCGCCACTCCATCTCCTCTACCACTACCACAACTTCACCACTCATCTCCTTTGCCGCCGCTGTCGCCACCACCACCACCACCACGACCATCACTTCTTATCCACCACCTTCACTGTCGCTCCCTTTCCTCTACCACAAAAAATTAGCTCCTAGTTTTTAGTAACAAAAAAAAAAAATGAGCTGCAGAAAAATATTTTTTATTAAAATATTACCCCTACTTCTTCAAAATAAAAAAATAATAATTTTTTTTCATTAAAATAAAAATGAAACAAATAAATTTTCAACCTTAGTAATTAAAAAAAATGGAAAATAAAAAAAATTCATTAACTACAAAAAAATAAATTTATTTTAACCAAAAAAATTTTATTTTCCCGCTCTTTAATTCCCTCATTTCTTTTCCCCCTTTTGTTTCTTACGATTTCAAATCATCAATCCCCAATCCCTTAAACAAAAAATTCCCAATTTCAAAAATCCCCCAAAAATTACCCCTACTTCTACCAAATAAAATAATAATAATAATTTTTTTTTCATTAAAATAAAAATGAACCAAATAAAATTTCAACCTTAGTAACTAAAAATAAATAAAAACAAAAAAAAAGTTTCATTAACTACAAAAAAAAATTTTATTTTAATAAAAAATAAATAAAATGACGTCGTTCACGCCGCTATCCTAGCTCTTCTCTTCTTTTTCTTTTTCGTTTTCCCGCTCTTTCTAATTCCCCCCATTCTTTCCCCTCTTTTGTTTCTCACTCACGATCTCAAATCCCCAATCCCCAACCCCTTAAACAAAAATATCCCCAATTTCAAAAATTCCAAAAATACTCTCTCTCTCTCGACTGCAAGCAACGGCAAGGGGGGACGACGACGGGCAACGAGCGACGACGGTGAGCAGCGATTGACGATGGCTAGCAGCTGCAGCGGCAGTGGCGGTGCAGAGTCTCAGATACCTTTGCCGATACCTTTATCATTGGGTCGTTCGCCGTGGGCGACATTGGGTGTCTTTCTCGCTACTTTGCGAGTTTTTTTTTTTTTTTGGTGCTTGTTCTTCTCTTTGGTAAGCCTTCTTCTCTCATGATATACAGAGTTTGGTGCATTGTTTCCTAATTTTGCTTTGCACACATATATCATAATGGGACGTCATTTGGGGTTTGATTTGGGATTGATTCTTGGGTTTGATTTGGGGTAAACTGCCAAAACCATGAATGCTTGCAGACTCTGTGGTAGTCTAAAAATGCTATCTGTCCATTATATTCAGTTTGTGTTCTTATTTGCCACTTCATATATCTCCACAGGGTTTTTTGCACATCGATGAATATCCTCCAGATGCTAACTAGGGATTTGACATCCCATCGGCTGTTGTAAGCTTTTTTGAATTCCAAGGGAGTGTGAATTTTCTTGAAGATGCCTCTTCAAACAAGTCACCCCTATTATGTAAATTGCAAGTATTAATTGCTGTGATATGTTGGTTTTAAAGGTACCTTGCTTTCTGTTTCTCTGTTTAAATTGGTGCCTGAATTTGTTTGCAGGAGAAAAGTCATGCTTTGTCTTACACAGAAGTATTGCTTGTCCCTTTAACGACTCCTAATATTTAATTATTAACACCATCGCTGTCATCTTTTGAATACTTGAGAAAAACATGCATACTAGAATTTTATCTTTATTGTTTCTACCCTTGGTGCTATTTATTTAATTATTTCTGTATGGCACAATTGGAAAATACTTGAAACTTGCCTGAAATCTACTCTTTCTAGTATATTTTTGGATCCTTGCAATAAGTTTGTTGCACCATAATTGTGGTGTTTTTGTTATTAGTCCGACTTTCCCAGACATACTCACTTTAGAGTTACACCTTTGCTACTAGCCAGCCACATAATATTGTGAAACATGTTTATGATCAAGCTTCTTTTAGTCTCTTACTAGAATCGATAAATGCACACATGATACACGTAATCACCACTCATATATATATATATTGCTAACCCATTGCACTATGGCAAGGTTAGTATTGTCCAACAATTACTCTATGAATACCAAACCTACAGCGACAAAACCCTTGGGGGAAAAAAGTTGTTTTCCTCAAATATTTGTTCCCTCAAGCAACTCGTCAATGTGGTGATTCATGGGTAATAATAATGGGTGTTTAAGAAATGTTAGTGTAGTTTCTCTCACTGAAACCAAGAAAAAGAAAACAGTGGGTAGGAGAAACACAACTACAAGAGACAGATTTTATTTATGATTTTACCATACAAATATTTTGTTTATTATGATCTTGAATTTTTTTTAATGCCTGTATCTGTTTGGTAGTTTAGCAAGTGTCATAAATTTTTTACACAGTAATTTCTATCAAATATTAACCCTGAGGTTCTTTAACACAAACAACCATAATTTACATGCACGAACTCCAAATTTTTATATTCACATGACTCTAATTAAAGCAAAGGAAACTCCATAAAGCTCAACATTTTATTTTGCATTTCCTATTATCCCCTTTTATTTTAATTAATTATTCTCATATAATCATTTCTATTTGTAGAGGGCAGGTTGAACCAAATTTGATATTAGTGGAAAGACATGGGAATGGCACCTCAAAGAGGTAGTTTGTATTTTTCTCTTACTTTGTTGCTCATTCTGTCTTGGAAAAGTCAAATTTATATTTCACATTGAAAGCAAAGATAGATACTTGTGAAATGCTATCCATATGGTACTTCACTGAAGTTTCTAATCATTTCAGCATCCATGAAATGCTATCCATACTCCTGTGTTTTTTTTAAAAAAATATTTATTATTATTATTTTTTTGGAGTTGTTTCTTTTGATTTGTGCTGACTGTGAGACAGGTATGTCTTAGACAATGACTTGCAAGTAAGAACTTTTCTTAACGAACATGGGTTCGAAAAAATCAAAACCAAAGGGTTACAATGTTCAAAATTTTCCAATGTGCAACTGTCTTGGCTTCCAGATGCTATCAAAGATTTTACCTCCCAGTTGACAAAAAGATAACTTTATTGTTCTTGTTTTTTCAGTGAAGTGGATTAATTTGTAATTTATGGCACAAGGGACAACATATACAGAAGTTTTTAAGCTCAATACTCAAATGTCTATTCAGAGTTATGATCCAACATATAATAAAAAAAAAATTTAAAAAAAACTATGCTGTCAAAGGGTATATAGGAAGTAGGACCTAAGTCTGGTTAGAGGATTTGATTGTTGAGGTCATTTTGTTTGCTATGTTGTGACTTTTGTGATTGTTTTGTTTATTTTCAGGTGATTCATTTTTCTCAATCCTTTTTCAAATCTGATACAGGGTCAGTTTCAGATGATTACTTGGAACATATGTTGTTACAGTTCCCTACCAATGTTATTGGATGGATCTATCATACTTTGGTCACTTCAAGTCTCTTAAAGGCAGGTCAATCTAACCCAGGCCATTAATTCCAATTGGGTATGTGAATTTGGAATTAACAAACTCTTAACTGTTGTTAAATTTGCCAACCGGTCCAAATTTTATCTTGTAGAAGATTTTGTTCTCCATAATTTTGTGTAGTTATGAATAGTACTCACTTCTACAGTATTTTTATTTTTATTTTATGAGATATCATATGTTCATTCAAACATTTAGAAACATTATGTTTGCTTTTTCTATGTATTGACTATTGACAACTCCAAGTTTCAACATCTTTGATTTGCCACTACTAACATTTGTGATAACTTGAAGAGGAAATTATGTGTCGAATTTTTTTTGTTGTTTTTCTTTTCGGAATTTGTGTCAAAAGAGCATGTCTTACACACCACTATACCTGGTATGTATTACTATTGTCCCCATGTCATTTAGTAATCTATTTGACGACAATAAGGAAATTTCTTAATGTGCTAAATCAGGATGTGTTGATTGCAATTGAATGGAAAATATATTCTTATGGGAAAGGTTTTTAAAACCGCGGATCGTCTTTGCGGTGTCCTTGGATGAGATGTTTGGTGGAGAGATATCTGTTTCCATGGTATTTCCTCTTTTTTTCACTGCTGTTATCTAAAAAAATGTGATATAGCCTTCTGAAGTTTGTAAGTGGTTTTGTTTCTTCAATTTAAATTTTCATTTAAACTTGATCTGGACTCACTGATTGATGTTTAAGGCCATTTAAATTTGAAATTATCATTGCGTTCATTAGAGACATTACAAATTGATCCCATCAAACGTGTTGTTGGGGGTTAAAAATCTTCCTTGCTTGTTCCTAGGTCTTTATTTCATTTTTTTTAATTGTCATCTTATTTAAAGGTTGTATATTAACCTCTATTTGATGAATAAAGGGTTGTAGTTACAACATTAGAAAGAATTATGTTTTTAAGAAGTCCGTTTTGAGTAGTGTATAAAAATTTGATTCTTCCAAAAGAGCATTTGGAGCTTGCTTAACCACAAATTAACATAGTTATGGAACTTGTGAGGGTAATTTATATGGAAATTGGGCTGAGCTGGATAATGGGCCATTTTGGGCCGCAGTACGAAGGGCTGAGTAAAAGGGCCATAGAGTTAGACCGGTCTAGGAGAACCTTGAAGCTACTCCGGTCCCAAAGAGCTTATGGTAAGCTCGGTCGTCGCACAAAGTTATCTCGGTCATAGCCCGATGCGGTTATCTCGGTCACCATGGCAGAATAGGCACAGTTAGCTCGGCCGCACTATTTGGAACCAAGGCATGATGGAGACATAGCAGGCATCACTCTTAAATTGGCTCGGTCCTAGTTTATTATGGTTAGCTCGGTCTCGGCGAGGAAACCGAGGTACAAACTGCGGAGTAAAGGACCAGGCTAGTTGGAGCTCGGTCATGATTGCTGGCATAGCATGGTCATGTTATTTCGGTCGGATGGTAGTTCGGCCGTGGTAAAACCATCTCACTTGGTTTAAGCAGTGAGGGGGGTGTTGAAGGATAAGCATTATCCTTCAGGAGTATGAACCCTAGGAGGACTCTGCATGGAGGAGTAAAAGTCCTACTAGGATTGTGCCACACGAAACCTACAAAAGCTCACAAACATCACCTATGGAGAGGTAACGCAACTTTGATTCCCGAATACACAGAGCTTTTGTCTATTTGTCTAGTTTGCTGACTTAGGCATCAGAGAGGTTTCCGGCACACACTCGCCGGCTAGCTCACGTTTGTATTTTCAGGTAGTAGAACGACGTCGTACGGAGGAGCGCAGACTTGATCAACAGGATTATACGAGAAGGTTTATTTCTTTCCCGTACAATTGGCGCCGTCTGTGGGAATTCAGGCAAGAACAAAACCTCTTGATCAAGCTTTTCCTCTCTAGAATCAATGGCGCACAACGAAGATTTGCCACAGTCCGCCATCGACGGACAAACACCAGAAGGGGGTGCAAGGCGCGAAGGTCTACCTTCTATCCCTCCTATGGCGGATTTAGAGCCACAGCGGCAGAATCCCAAGAGGGATGCGAGGGCAAGACGGCGGACTAACAGCCCCCATCACTCTCGTTCGCAAAGTCCAGAGAGACAAAGGCGAAGGTTTGATCCTCAAACTTTAGAGGATCGTGTCAAGGAGCAGGATGAACTAATACGACGGATGGCGGCGGACATGGAGTCCATGAAGCGCCAGATGAACGGAAAAGGAGTGGCGACAGGAGAGGGGCGCAAAGGCAAGACGCCCCCTCGCCACTCGGAAGATCGTAGTAGACATACCACACCATCCCAAGCAGAGAATAAAAGCCTCAGGACAGGCGACAGTCAATCCAGAACCTCCAGAACTCGTTACTCCAGGTCTGAGAGAACGAGGACTGAGAGGTCATACACTGAGGGAAGCACCTATTGGCCCTCGCATACGCACCAAACAAGATCCAGACAAACGGAGTTGCCCAGATCATCCGACCTACGAACCGTGCTAGAGGAGAAGGCACGATGGAAGGAGGATGCCACGGCGCGTGATCCACACAAAGTGTCCGCCCTTCAGCGGTTGGCTCCTCGGACGCATGGAAGCGTCGAGGTTGGAATGCCAATACCGCGCCCAGCCTACGAACCGACGGACAAAGCGTTAGCGAGGCTGCAGACCTCGCCATTTGTTCCTGCAATCGAAAACGCGCCCCTACCATCAGGCTTCCTTCAGCCCAAATTCACTATGTATGAGGGAAAGACGGACCCCTACTCACACCTGAGCCACTTTCGCCAGGTCATGGCTGTATACCGGCGAAACGAGGCTTTGATGTGCATCCTCTTCCCGTCTAGCCTTGGCGACCTGGGCTTAACCTGGTTCGAAAAACTTCCAGAAGGCAGCATAGCCTCCTGGGCGCAATTGGCGGAGGCGTTCGTAACAAGGTTCAGAACGAACACCAAAATGCCAGTGGAGATCGACCAGCTTCTCTCAATTGATATGGGTGATAAGGAGACACTTAGATCCTACAATAGTCGCTACTGGGAGACCTTCAACCAGATTGGGGATTGTCCCACCAATCTAGCCATTGCACAATACAAAAGAGGGACTCGATCACCATGACGCCACCATGACGCCACCCCTCACCATGGAGGCCTTGATGGAAAGAGTGCATCAGCACATCAAGGTGGAAGAGGATGGCGCCCGTGCCAAAACAAAGTCTGGCACGACCGCAATACTAGAGAAAAAGGCCTCAGCAAAGGTCAACGCGGTAGACCGCCCGAACAGAAACGGACGAGGCAGGAGAGACAATGGAGAGGACCAGGATAAAAGATGGTTGAGAGTCCGCACTGCCATAACTACGGTATTCAAGAAACCGATCTACCGGATTCTAAGCGAGATTCGCGATGAACCTTTCGTCAAATGGCCTGCTAAGCTAGGAGAGGCTCAGAAGGACTACGACGAAAGATCACGTTGCACCTTCCATAAAGAAAAGGGGCACCGCACTGAGAATTGCATGCCACTAAGACAGCACCTGGAGGAGTTGGTGGCAACAGGTCACCTGGATAAATACATTGAAGGAAGGACGCAACCAGCCCCCCAAGACCACAATAACCCCAACGGGATGCCAATCGACGCCCCACCTCAGGGCATAATCAATGTGATACATGGAGTCTTCGAACATGAGCGTGTATGCGAACTCAGAGGGTCAATCAAAAAGGCTGAGCACTTAAAAAAAGTACTAAGTGAGCAACCTACCATAAAAAAGGGAAAGATAGAGGCCACAAACGTCATGTCCTTTTCAGATAGAGACTTGGCGAGGATATATTGCCCTCACAACGATGCCCTGGTTGTCACTCTCCAAGTCAAGGATTTTGACGTCAAGCGGATTTTGATTGACCAGGGTAGTTCATGTGAAATAATGTACTATGAAACATTCAAACAATTGAAGTTACAAGATAAAGACTTGGCACCTGCCGTATCTCCCCTAATTGGATTCAACTCAATGCCAGAGTGGCCAGTCGGCAAGATAATTCTTCCAGTTAGAGCAGGAAGTGTAACGAAACAAGTGGAGTTCTGGGTATTGAAAGTCCCTTCCACTTACAACATCATCTTGGGCAGAACATGGCTGCATGCCATGCGATCAGTGGCGTCATCCTACCACCAAGTAATGCGGTTCCCAAACATTACCGGGGTAATAGAAGAGGTCTATGGAGATCAGATTATGTCCAAACAATGCTTTGTCACGGTGAACGGTAGCCGTGCTGCCAAAGGATATGTTCATTCGGTGGAAGAACCTGAGAGCAATGAACTGTTCGCAAATATAGGCAAAGCAGCTAATCAAAAAGCAGTGGAAGACTTGGTAGAGATAAGAATAGATGAAAAGAACCCGGATAAGTTCTTCTTGCTCGGTTCGTCGTTATCCAGCACTGAGAGATTAGAGGTCTTGGAATTCTTGACCTCTAACATCGAAGTGTTCGCCTGGACGCCAAACGACATGCCAGGCATCGAAACAAACTTCATCTGCCACCAACTCAATGTCCACCCATCCGCCAGACCAATCATTCAACGCACTCGCAGATCAGCACTCCACCACGCCGAGATAGTGGCAGAAGAAGTAGGAAACCTGCTGGAGGCAGGGGCAATCAGGGAAGTGCACTACCCAAGATGGATCTCCAACACAATAGTAGTGCCAAAAAAGAATGACAAGTGGCGTGTCTACGCCGACTACAAAACAGTCAACAAAGCATGCCTAAAAGACAGCTTTCCTCTACCACGGATAGATCAACTGGTAGACCTAACGGCGGGGCACAACCGACTTAGCTTTCTAGATGCGTACAGAGGCTACCATCAAATCGCCATGCATGAACTAGACCAGGAGGTCACGTCCTTTACGACTCCAAGAGGACTATACTGTTACAAGGTCATGCCCTTTGGCCTAAAGAACGCAGGGGCGACATTCCAACGGATGGTCACCAAGATGTTTGAACCATTGTTAGGCAGAACAATGGAGGATTACATCGACGATATGGTGGTCAAGAGCAAGAATGAGAATGACCATCTCAAGGACCTAGGTGAAATGTTTGAGATCCTGAAGAAGCACAAGTTGCGCCTCAACGCGTCTAAGTGTGCATTCGGAGTAGGTTCTGGCAAATTCCTGGGTTTCCTAGTAACCAACCAGGGTATAGAGGCAGACCCCTCTCAGATTAAAGCAATTCAGGATCTGAAGAGACCAAACTCAATAAAGGAAGTACAGCACCTCACAGGCATGGCAGCTGCGCTCAATCGATTCATAAGCCGGTCGTCGGACAGACTACGACCATTCTTCCACGCTCTAAAAGCCAAGTTTGAGTGGGATAAAGAATGCGACCGCGCTCTGGAAAGCCTGAAAGAATACATGTCTTCTCCGCTACTGCTTGTCACCCCAATACCTAGAGAAGAACTCTTCCTGTACCTGGCAGTCTCTCAGCACGCAATTAGCGCAGTGTTGGTTCGTGCGGAAGGAATCCAACATCTGCCCATCTTTTATGTCAGCAAAACATTGCTGGGCACCGAAATAAGGTATTTGCCACTAGAAAAACTGGCCTTGGCCTTGATGATGGCCTCGAGGAAGTTGACGCACTACTTTCATGCCCACACCATAGTCGTCCTCACAGCCTTCCCGTTAAAAGCTCTGTTTGAAAGGGCGAACTTTTCTGGGCGGATTTTGAAGTGGGCAGTAGAGTTGGGACAATATGACATCAAGTTCCAACCCAGAACCGCGATAAAGGCTCAAGCTTTGGCAGACTTTGTCGCAGAATTCACCCCAGGAAGTCATCATATCTGCCCAATCGACCTGACTAAAACAACCGAACTAGGGATGGAAGTTGACGTCGGAATAGCGCAACCCCTGGCACAGGATCGTCAGTCAGATCCCAAGGCAGACCAAAGTAAAGCAAGGAAGGAAGAAGCAAACCATGCTACACCAAGTCAAGACTTACCAACAAATAAAGACTTAGTACAATCAGAAAGCACAGGGCAGACAGCAAGCATGGACCTTGAAGAAAACACCAGCAACATGGAAGACCCCAAGGCATCATTTGATCCCTCTACTTGCTGGAAGTTGTTCGTTGGGGAGATGTGGAAGCTCTTCGTGGATGGAGCATCCAACCGGCATGGAGCAGGGCTTGGCATAGTCCTCATCTCTCCAGACGGCCTAGTTGTGGAGCAAGCAATTAACCTTGGCTTCCCAGCATCAAACAACGAAGCAGAGTATGAAGCGCTTCTTGCAGGCCTCAAATCAGCATTCTACATGAAGGCCACCGAGCTAATGGTTTACAGCGACTCATAGCTGGTGGTAAACCAAATATCTGGCGACTGCGAAGCAAAGGATGACAGGATGGCCAAATATCAAGAGTTGGTCAGAACAGAGATCAAGAAATTTGAAATAGTCAGGATAGAACAAATCGGCAGAGAGGAAAATAGCAGAGCGGACAAGCTAGCAAGCTTTGCCTCAATGGCAGATACTTCCATCCCTCATCCATTACTGATCGACTACCTACCTAGACCAAGCATTGAAGACCCCGAAGCAGAAGAGGTATGTTGCGCAAAGTTAGGCCCCTCTTGGATGGATCCCATCATCATGTTCTTAAAAGACGGCATCTTACCAGAAGAGAAGAAAGAGGCCAATAGAATAAGAGCGAATCGCAGCGATTTTGGCTCTCCCCATCCCTAGCATTGTACAAAAAGTCGTTCTCAGGACCCTACCTAAAGTGTGTTCATCCCAGCAAAGTGGAAGCATTCTTATTCGAGATACACGAGGGCGTATGCGGAAGCCATCAAGGAGGGAGATCATTAGCATACAGAGCAATCTCGCAAGGATACTGGTGGCCATACATGCAAGCAGATTCAGAAAAGTATGTCAAAAAGTGCGAGAAGTGTCAGAAGTTCGCACACCAAATACACTAACCTGCCAGAGAACTCCTACCATTAACAAGCCCATGGCCCTTCGCAATGTGGGGCTTGGACATAGTAGGGCCACTTCCAACAGCACCAGGCAGCAGGAAGTTCTTTCTTGCAGCAACCGACTACTTCACAAAGTGGGTAGAAGTAGAAGCCTTGGCATCAATCAAGGAAAAAGATGTGAAAAAGTTTGTCTGGCAGAATATCATCACTCAATTTGGCATACCAAAGGCACTAATATCAGACAACGGCACTCAGTTCGACAGCAGAATCTTCAGAGGCTTTTGTGAAGAGTACAAGATAGAGTTCTACAATTCTACACCGGCATATCCCCAAGCAAATGGACAGGCAGAAGCATCAAACAAAGTAGTCTTGGATGGATTAAAGAAAAGGTTAGAGAAAGCAAAAGGCAAGTGGGCAGAAGAGCTCCTTCATGTTTTATGGGCTTACCGCACCACACCTCGGCGATCAACAGGAGAAACACCATTCTCCTTAGCCTATGGTATAGAGGCATTAATCCCACTGGAAGTTGGCCTCCCCACAATTCGAAGCGAGAATTTTGATCCAGACTTGAATGGAGAAGCCATAACATTAGAGCTCGACCTTGCAGAAGAAAGAAGAGAAAGAGCACTGGTTCACATTGCCTCATATCAACAAGAGTTATCCAGGAAATACAACAAGACAGTTCATCCAAGGCAATTCAAGGTCGGAGATTGGGTACTGCGCAAAGTGATGGGAAGTACCTTGGTACCAGGAGATGGCAAGCTAGGGCCCAATTGGGAAGGTCCATATAAAGTGGTAGGATTAGCAGGCAAAGGGGCATACCACTTAAAAGACGAGGACGGCAAGGCAATTCCCAGGCCATGGAATACTGCAAATCTCAAGTTATTTTATTTTTAGCTTTTTTCTTATTAAAGTTTGTGTAATTTCTCCCTTTCTCAATAAAACAAGTAGTTTTCTTTTCAGTTAGACGTTTTCTTCTGTAAAAGTTTGTTTTAGTAAATTAGTGAGTTAGGGGCATAAAAAACACAGTTGGCTGGATTAAACCAACACCCCTCCTAAGCCCAGGATAAGGATCCAGGCTGCAGGATGTTTGGTCGGAATAACCAAACATTTTATTCTAAGTTGGCTGGAAAAACTAACTTAGAGGTTGGTTGGATTAAACCAACACCCCTCCTAAGCCTAGGATAAGGATCCAGGCTGTAGGACATTTGGTCGGAATAACCAAACATTTTATTCTAAGTTGGCTGGAAAAACTAACTTAGAGGTTGGCTGGATTAAACCAACACCCCTCCTAAGCCCAGGATAAGGATCCAGGCTGTAGGACGTTTGGTCGGAATAACCAAACATTTTATTCTAAGTTGGCTGGAAAAACCAACGTAGAGGTTGGCTGGATTAAACCAACACCCCTCCTAAGCCCAGGATAAGGATCCAGGCTGTAGGACGTTTGGTCGGAATAACCAAACATTTTATTCTAGGTTGGCTGAAAAAACCAACTCTTATTACTCTTCAGCCAAAGTGAGGGTATAGGCTGAAGAGTGGTTGGCTGAATTAAACCAACTCTTTGAACTCTTCAGCCGAAGTAAGGGCATAGGCTGAAGAGTGGTTGGCTGGATTAAAGACTTATTACTCTTCAGCCGAAGTAAGTATATCGGCTAAAGAGTGGTTGGCTGGATTAAACTAAATCTTGATACTCTTCAGCCGGAGTAAGTATATCAGCTAAAGAGTGGTTGGCAAGTAAGCTTAGTCAGATTGATCAGCTAGGCCCGGAATAAAGTATCTCGGCTAAACTGCAGTGAGAAAGCAAGCTCAAACAGAAATTTAAACCGAGATAATAGTTGGAGCAAAAAGATCATGGAAAAGTCATTACAAGTACAAGCATACAGATCAAACTGAAATACGTGTTGAGCAGAAAAGATGATTTTCATTAATCAAATTCAAAACAAGTACAAAAGAGGGGCCACAGCCCGATTACACGAGCAAAAAGAAAAAAGAAAAATGCAAAATCAGCTAAACAGATCGTCTATTTCGGCATCAAGATTAGCATCCACATCAACACGAAGCCCGGTCTCAGACGGGAGCACAGTCTCGGCCTGGAGCTCGATTTCAGTTGGTTGCTCAATGGTCAGATCTTCTACCGTAAGCTCCGCCCGAGCTAATTGGTTAGCTAGAACATCGTCAACCGAGGTATCAGTTGGCTCGTTTTCTTCATCACCATCTGAATCTTCAAGGAATTGTTTTTGAAGGCTCGCAGCGTACTCCGCCAGTGAGGTCGGTATAAAGTACTGTGGAAGATTGTGGACCTCGGTCTCGGGCCCACAACCGAGCTGCTCCACAGCACCTCTCCAGCCGCACTTGAAGAACAAGTCTTTCGCTGCCTCACACTGCTGGATGTAAGCTGCTTCGCCTTCTTTAAAACCTTTTTGCTCGGCATCATCAGCCTTCTTTTTCAGCTCGGCAATCTTAGAGTTCTTCTTGCCTTCAAGTTTGGCAAGCTCACACAAGTATTTGTCCTTCATCACGGTTAATGCTTTCTGTTTGTCAGCGTTGGCTGAGGTAACCAGTCCGGTCAGACGGGTTACCTCGGCCTCTAGCTCGGCGTTCCTCTGTTGGGCGTCTTTCAGTTCGGTTGTTTTTTCTTCAACTTCAGCCATGGCCTGCCTTGCCGTCTTCCTGAGCTCCAACACCTTTTTGTGTGCAACTTGGCTCTTTTGCATGGCCTGCAAAATAATGGAAAGAAACCAATGACAAAATCGAACAGAAAGTTCGAAAAAAATTGAGAGGCAAGAAGGGCCACTTACCAGGATCATGGACTTCGTCGCTGACCGGATGGCCTTGAGCTCGGTCAGGTGTTTGTGGTGCTCCATGTCGGGAGGCAGGCACACACTATTAGCCAGATTGAAGGCTAGCATGTGGTCTTTGTCTGCCACCACTGAATCCTTGTCATAGATAGCACGGTTCTGGAAAGTCAATTTTGGACTCCATTTAGAGGAGCTAGCTCGGTCGGCAGGCTCCGGTTGAGGGCTCGGTGGACGGCTGGGTGAAAGAGTTGTTTCATCCTCATCAACAAGACGCTGCTCGGTTAGGGTAGTCCGAGCGCGTTTAGCTGGGCGAGATGAGGAGGGTTGTTGTGATGGTAAGGCCACCACGGTTTCCTGTGTCTCGGGCGGTGGAGATACCTCGGCCCTATTTGTTTGGGTCAAGAGGGCCCTTACTCTGTTTCTTTTTGCCATTTCTTGCTCAGCTGTCAGAGGGACTAAATTAATTTGTGGCAAGGTTGGGTCCGGTTCGGGGGCGTCCTCTAGCAAAAAGTCAGTTACTCTAGCTTTACGTCGGCTACTATATCTGTAGGTCAGCTCAACGTTCAGAAGCTTGGCCCAACTTCTCTTTTCGTATCGTAGTGCGGCACGAAGCGTGTTCAAATTCGGATAACTGTACAGTGATTTAAGATAGGCTATATCTGCAAAAGAAGACAACTGTTAGTTCGGTTCTGAAGGAGGAAACCGAAATAAAGAGGAGCATGCAACAAAGCTGAAGTAATTATACCAGGGATGCCTTTATTCCAGTTTATACTACGGCCAGGGATCTGGGCTTGGTGATCTTCAAAATTCCCAGATACCCAGAAGAAGTCATCATCGTTCAAGTCTTTGTCCGGTGTATCCTTTATTATTTTCTCTCGGCGGCGGCGTATTCTTAAGTAGTAGACCCAGCCGTCTTCTTTTGATCCTATGGAGTATTGGTGGAATATTTCAGCTAAACCGAGGTTAATTCCAGCTCGGCGGTTTAGCTCGGCTATACCCATTATTATGCGGTATGAGTTGGTGGAAAGTTGGGTTGGACATATTCTAGTCTGCCTAAGGAATTCACAAAGTAATGGTTGAACTGGAAATCTTAGCCCGGTTTCTATTATAGACAGAAGGGTAAAGGGTACAAAACATTCGTTCCCCCATGGAGTAACGTCTTTCTTGGCCAAAGTTAGGTGGACGTCATCAGGGATGTATTCCCTTCGGAATTCGGCTAGACCACCAGGTGTCTCTACTAAGAACCTATATTTACCCATTTGTTCTTTAAGTTATGAATAAATTAGATCGGTTGAAGAATTGTGCTCAGTAGCTCGGTTGAGCCCTCAAAGGAGTGCCTGGGCAACCTAAATCTGCAAAGTGGAAAACAAAGGTGTTAAGCACAGCTCGTTGGACCATGCTACAAAGTAAAAGCAAGATAAAAAAGGTCCTACTTCGGCTATGTAGGATGTTACAGGTTCTATCTCAGTTTCAGCAAGGTGCTTGGTAGCTCGGATTGAGCAGGGGTTTTGTTAGCTCGGTTTTGACAAGCGATTCGATATCTCGGTCGTGGAGAAGGTTCTGTTAGACCGGTTGAGCTTCTAAGGGCAGCTTTCTGAGTTCGGTCTAAAACTAAGAAAGCTGGTTTAGCCCCGAAGGCCTAGTTCGGTCGGCGTCAAGGTTTCCCAGTACACTAAGTGCAGACTTAATTCGGTTTGTTATCTCGGTTAAAGTAAGTCAAGGTTGGTTTGATTTCTAGGAGCTACAAAAATGGTGCGAGTTTCAGTTCAGTTGTGAGGTATGCCTAGGCCTCACAAGGCAAACAACCTATCAGTTCGGTTACATGGTTATTTTGAATCAAAAGTAGTGCTCTGGAGGTTGTTTCATAGATTCAAGTGGTTCTTATGAAGTTTTTTCCAGAGAAACACGAAGCTAAGTGGAAAAAGTGTTTTCCAAAACACAAAACAGTATGCTATGGATTAAACAAAAGCAAAAAACAAGAAAAGTGAAGCAGATTTGAGTAGCTTACCAAATGAAGAGGAAGAAACTGGAGATAGAAGCAACGGCAGTCGCAAAACACAAGCTCCAAGGTTGCAGGGTTGAACAGCAATGGAGATTCAGAGAGAAAGAGAAGGGGTTGAACAGTAAGATGAGTAATTTGAATAGAAAAACGGAAGAGTTTTTTGTTGAAAAGCCCAAAAATTGGGCGGGACTGTTCAAAAAGCTCGAGGTACGAAGACGGCGTAACAGCTGCTGTAGGCCAATGAGAGCGTGCCACGTGTCATGGGAAGGAGAAACGATTCAGTTGTTGTGATTGAAGAGACGTTTTGACCGGACAGGTTCAGTTCGACGTGAGTTCAGTTCGGCTGGAAAGGCTTAAACTTTATCACGACTGGAGAAGCTTGAGAAGTCTAGCCCGGCTGATAGATAAATAATCCCTATCATGCTACGCAGATGGAATTAAGGGGCAATTGTGAGGGTAATTTATATGGAAATTGGGCTGAGCTGGATAATGGGCCGTTTTGGGCCGCAGTACGAAGAACTGAGTAAAAGGGCCATAGAGTTAGACCGGTCTAGGAGAACCTTGAAGCTACTCCGGTCCCGAAGAGCTTATGGTAAGCTCGGTCGTCGCACAAAGTTATCTCGGTCATAGCCCGATGCGGTTATCTCGGTCACCATGGTAGAATAGGCACAGTTAGCTCGGCCGCACTATTTGGAACCAAGGCATGATGGAGACATAGCAGGCATCACTCTTAAATTGGCTCGGTCCTAGTTTATTATGGTTAGCTCGGTCTCGGCGAGGAAACCGAGGTACAAACTGCAGAGTAAAGGACCAGGCTAGTTGGAGCTTGGTCATGATTGCTGGCATAGCATGGTCATGTTATTTCGGTCGGATGGTAGTTCGGCCGTGGTAAAACCATCTCACTTGGTTTAAGCAGTGAGGGGGGTGTTGGAGGATAAGCATTATCCTTCAGGAGTATGAATCCTAGGAGGACTCTGCATGGAGGAGTAAAAGTCCTTCTAGGATTGTGCCACACGAAACCTACAAAAGCTCACAAACATCACCTATGAAGAGGTAACGCAACTTTAATTCCCGAATACACAGAGCTTTTGTCTATTTGTCTAGTTTGCTGACTTAGGCATCGGAGAGGTTTCCAGCACACACCCGCCAGCTAGCTCACGTTTGTATTTTCAGGTAGTAGAACGACGTCGTACGAAGGAGCGCAGACTTGATCAACAAGATTATACGAGAAGGTTTATTTCTTTCCCGTACAGAACTCCACGAATAAAATACATGTTGTATATAGGTCTAGAGGTTTACATTTTGTTGTGTAGCATCTAGCTCAGTCTAGGATATATCTACACCTTTATGTGTACAAACATAATATATGCGTATATGCCAATTAATTGAAGGATGATGAACTTTTGTATAGATACTAGACGGCTGACATTTCTTTGAAGGTGTCATAACTTATTTTCATTGCTTAATTTTCTCAGAAATGCATCTGTTCTCATTGTTGATTGAGATGTTTAATTATCCATGTGGGATTTGATGACTAACAAAAAAAATGTTGTATTTGATGTTGTTGGGAGTTAGAGCCAGATTTCAGATATAATTTTTATGTTTTTTTGTATTTGATGCTATAGTAGTTAAATTTTTATTTTTGTATTTGATTGAGATGTTTAATTATCCATGTGGGATTTGATGACTAACAAAAAAAATGTTGTATTTGATGCTATAGTAGTTAAATTTTTATGTTTTTTTGTAATTAACATTAACACATAATTATATTGTCATTAATTATTTTTATTTTTATTTTTCAGATATTTCCTATGTAGGAGTTTGCTTCTTGTGGAATGCATGCCTGTGGAGAAGTGGCTAACTTTTGTTTTTGTTATCTACGAAGAATGATGAGAAAAACATTTAATTTTGGTTTATATTATTTTGAATTATAAACAAAATTATGTATTTAAACATTATATATGTATTATGGAACATTATATATGGGATAATTTTGTTGATGTGTAATTATGAATGGAAGAATATTTTATTATGGAGAAATTATTATTTTTATACAGGAATTTTTATATTATTATGGAGAAATTTTAATATTTTTAATAATTTTATCGCAGGATTTTTTTTCTTTTTTGTGACGGCACTACACCGTCACAAAAAACAGAAAGTTTTAATATTTTTATTGATTTTGTTACAAGTTTTATTTTTTGCGACGGCACTAAACTGTCGCAAAAAATAGTGCCGTCGCAAAAAATAGAAATTTTATTATTTTTTTAATACTTTTTGTGACGGCAATACACTGTCGCAAAAAATAGAAATTTTCATATTTGTAATACTTTTTGCGACGGCACCACACCTTCGCAAAAACAGTGTTCTTGCCGTTGCAAAAAAAAAAAAGACTATTAGCGACGCCATTTTTTGCCGTCTCAAATAACATTTTTAGCGACGGTAAAATAGTGTCGTTGCAAAAAGTCAAGAAATTTCAAACATTATTAGCGACTGCAAAGTGCCGTCGCAAAAGGCAAAAATGTCGTCGCCAAAACATTAGTGATGGCACTGTGCCGTCGCAAAAACTCTTTTGCAACACCCCCAGTTGCCACCCCTCTCTTGCTGTCACAAAAAGCCATTTGCCGTCGCAAAAAGTTTTTTACGACGGCATTAGGAGTATTAGCGATGGCATTTTGCCATCGTAAAAAGCTGAAATTTTAGTAGTGTTTCAAGAAAGAGTACAACAAAGATAATAAGAAAAAATCTATTATTTGCTATGAGTGCAAAAATCCTAGACATATGAAGATGGATTGTCCAAAATTGAAGAATCATGGAAAAGACTGCAAAAGAAACAAAAAGGCCATGGTAGCAGCTTGAAGAGAAAGTGAAGATGAAAGCTCAAGTGATGAAATTGAAAATGAAGTAGCCAACTTATGTCTCATGGCTCTTGAAGATGAAGACTCTACTCAAGACGAGGTAACTACTCTTTATGAAGAACTTGAAAGTGCATTCCATGAACTACATAATGAATTTAGAAAAGTTTGTGCCAAAAATAATGTGTTAAAGAAATCTGTTGCCTCTTTATCTATTAATGTAGAAGAATTAAAGAAAGAAAAAATTGTTTTGAAAAATAATTTTGGTACTATCTCTAATGAGAAAACTACTTTAAAAAACAATGTTGATGATTTAACAAAAACATTTGAAAATTTTGTAAAATGTAGAGATAATCTCAACATGCTTCTTGGAAATCAAAGATGTGTTTTTGATAAAACAGGTATTGGATATGACCCTATTAAGAAACAAAAGAATCTCAATACAATTTTTGAAAAAGCACCTCTCATGACACAGCCTCATATTACTTGTTATTATTGTAGAAAAAAAGGTCATTATATATCTTATTGTCCATTCAAAAAGAATATGAACATGGGAATCAAAAAGATTTGGATTATTAAGAGATCTAACAAAACTAACCAAGAAGGACCCAAAAAAACTATGGGTACCAAAAACCAACACTTGATTGTCATCTTGTAGGTTTGCTTTAAGTCCAAAGCTAAAGTAGGGAAGTGGTTCCTTGATAGTGAATGTTCCAGATACATGACCAGAGATAAATCATTTTTTACTAAACTATCATCGAAAAATGGAGGATTTGTTACTTTTGGAGACAACAAAAAAGGAAAAATCATCGATATTGGTAGCATCGGTATTTCTCCTAACCCTTCTATTGAAAATGTTTTACTTGTTGATGGACTTAAGCATAACCTACTTAGTATTAGTCAATTATGTGATAAAGGTAATCTAGTTATTTTTGATAAATTACATTGCACAATTGAAAGCACAAATGACCATAAAGCTTTATTCGTTGGTAATCACCATGATAATGTTTATGTTTTTCATCTTAATGATCTCTATACTAGTGATGTTAAATGTTTATATGTTAATAATGAAAATAATTGGTTATGGCATAGAAGACTTGGTCATACTCATATGGATTTAATTGCTAAACTTTTGAGAAAGGATTTAGTCATTGGACTTTCAAAAATTAAATTTGAAAAATATTATCTTTGTAGTGCTTGTCAACAAGAAAAACAAACTAAATCATCGTTTAAATCAAAATCTCATATTTCCACAACTAGACCTTTTCAACTATTGCATATGGATTTATTTGGTCCCTCAAGGACATCTAGTCTAGGTGGTAAACATTATTGTCTTGTTATAGTTGATGATTATTCAAGATTTACATGTGCTATGTTTTTAGCACACAAAGATGAAACATTTTCTTCTTTCACAAAACTCTGTCGTAAAATTCAAAATAAAAAAGGCTTTCTTATTACTAATATTCAAACCGACCATGGTAGAGAACTTGAAAATGAGAAATTTGAATTGTTTTGTGATGAGCATGGTATTGGACATAATTTTGCAGCACCTAGAACCCCTCAACAAAATGGTGTAGTAGAAAGGAAGAATAGAACTTTAGAAGAAATGAGTAGAACAATGCTTTGCGAAAATAATCTTCCTAAATATTTTTGGGCTAAAGCCGTTCATACCGCATGCTATATTTTAAATCGTGCATTAATTAGACCTATTCTCAAAAAGACTCCTTATGAACTTTGGCATGATAGAAAGCCCAACATTAGTCACTTGCATGTTTTTGGTTGTAAATGTTTTGTGCATAATAATGGTAAGGATTACTTAGGTAAATTTGATTCAAAATCTGATGAAACAATTTTTCTTGGCTATTCCTTAACTAGCAAAGCTTATCGTGTTTTTAATTAAAGAACTCTTGTTGTGGAAGAATCTGTACATGTGTCATTTGATGAAACTAACATCTCTGCTCAAAAGCAAATTGTTAGTGATAATATGGATTTGGAACCAAATGTGGAAGATTCAAGTATCTACAAAGAAGAGAACCAACCATGTAAGTTGAACAAAAAGATTGAACAACCTATTCTCCCACCTCAAGAAGAATGAGGAAACAATGATGATTTGCTAAGAGAATGGAAGTTTGTTCATAATCACCCTAAGGATTTAATCCTAGGTGACCCTACAAAAGGTATTGAAACTCACTCTTCACTTAGAAACATTTGTAGTAACTTGGCTTTTCTCTCACAAATTGAGCCTAAAAACTTTCAAGAAGCCGAATTCGATAAACATTGGATGATAGCTATGCATGAAGAGCTTAACCAATTTGAGAGAAACAAAGTGTGGGAACTTGTCCCGAGCTTAACCAATTTGAGAGAAACAAAGTGTGGGAACTTGTCCCAAAACCTAAAGATCATACCATTATCGGTACCAAATGGATCTTTCGAAACAAGCTTGATGAATCCGACACAATTATGAGAAACAAGGCTAGACTTGTTGCACAAGGATACAATCAAGAAGAAGGTATTGATTTCGATAAAACCTTTGCTCCAGTTGCTAGATTAGAAGCCATTCGCATGTTACTTGCATTTGCACGTTTTAGAGATTTCAAATTTTATCAAATGGATGTAAAAAGTGCTTTTCTTAATGGTTTTATAAATGATGAAGTTTATATTAAACAACCCCCAGGTTTTGAAGATCATGCTTTTCCAAATCATGTTTTTAAACTATCAAAAGCTTTATATGGCTTGAAACAAGCACCTCATGCATGGTATGAATGATTAAGTAAATTTTTTATTGAAAATAATTTTTCTAGAGGAACGATTGACACAACACTTTTTGTTAAAACTAAAAATGATGATTTACATATTGTGCAAATATATGTGGATGACATTATATTTGGTGCTACTAATGAAACCTTGTGTAAGGAATTTGCTAAGTCTATGCAAGGTGAGTTTGAGATGAGCATGATGGGGGAGCTAAATTATTTCCTTGGCTTCAAATCAAACAATGTAAGGAATGAATTTTTATCAACCAAGCTAAGTACACAAAAGAACTACTCAAAAAGTTTGATATGTTTGACTCAAAAATAGCTAGAACTCCCATGAGCACATCCATTAAGCTAGACAATGATGAAAAAGGTAAGTCCATTGATCAAACAAAATATCGAGGTATGATCAGCTCACTTCTTTATTTAACCGTAAGTAGACCCGATATTATGTTTAGTGTTTGTATGTGTGCTAGATATCAATCAAATCCTAAGAAATCACATCTTAGTGCTGTTAAAAGAATTTTTAAATATCTTATTGGCACTCAAAATTTAGGACTGTTTTATCCTAGAGGTGTTGCATTTGATTTAATTAGTTACTCGGATGCCAATTTTGCCGGATGCAAACTTGATAGAAAAGCCACCAGTGGCACTTGTCACTTTCTTGGTAACTCATTAGTGTCTTGGTTTAGCAAAAAGTAAAATTTTGTTGCTTTATCAACGGCCGAAACTGAATATATAGCTTCCGGAAGTTGTTGTGCCCAAATACTTTGGATGAAACAACAATTGGAGGACTCTGATTTGCATTATGATCATATCCCTATTAAATGTAATAATACTAGTGCCATCAATTTAAGCAAAAATCCAGTTCAACACTCACGAACAAAACATATTGAAATTCGACATCATTTTTTAAGAGATCATATTCAAAAAGGGGATATTGTACTTGAATTTGTGAACACCGACAAACAATTGACGGATATTTTCACAAAACCCCTAAGCGAGGATCGCTTCAATTTTATTCATAACGAGCTTGGAATGTCGATTTCTACTTAAAAAGTTTTTTTATGATTGTGAAACTTGAATTTTTGTTAAAATGATATATGTGTATTGCTACATTGATATGGAAACATTTATATCAGTTGAATGCTCTCAAGTCATTCATACATTTATTCTCCTTAACAGTTTACTATTCTCAACTATGTGATTTTTTTTGGGTTCTGCATCTTGAGGTAAAATTAACTTTGCATACATTGATTTTTTTTTTAAACTCTCATGGTATTTTTTTTGCATTACCATTCCAGCAACACCGACGTCCCATTAAGTATAATTTCTATTGGTATTATTTTATTTTAATTTATTTTTTATTGCTATTAGGCTTAATATCTTTTCTTTCTATTTTTATTTATTTTTTTGTTGTTTTACTAATAGGCTTCATTTCCTTTATTATTATTTTTCTTTTATTTTCATTATTTTTTTTATTTTTTTTTTGTTGTTTTGCCCTGAGGCTTAATTTTGATTTTTTTTTTTTCTGCACTTTACTTTCATCTTCAAGTGATTACATTAAACATAAAAACAAACACAAATCAAAATATGCATATTTTCATAAAAATTAAAAAAATAATAATAATAAATAAATAAAACAAATTCCCTTCATTTTTCCAGCCATTGGCCGACCTCACTTACTCGCCTCTTCCACCGCTCTCTTCTTCTTTTTATCACCTTGGGAGGCCCTTGACGGCCCTGTCCCCATGCTTTCGTCGAAAACGACGACTCCCCGCTAACTATCAAAGGCCAAGAACGACGTTGCTCCAAATCGGGCCATGGAGGTGGTCTTTCGTTTAAGCTTTTTATTTTCAACCTTCAGTGCGCCTATCTCCACTCACACATCCTTGTACATGCGCTGAAGCAAAGAGAGTTGGGCGTTGACCTGCTGGAGCTCACTCGTCCTGTTCTGCAGTCGATGAGCCAATTTTGTAACTACAGTCACCGTCTCCATACAGGACGTTAGTGTGAAATGATTGGCTTCAATGTCCGATTGAGTTGCCATTATTTGCTCAATCGACATCATAGGAAGGTTGGGAAGAGTAAGAGCCGGAGCACTCGGCCCAACAGCGCTTACAAGATCATTCAGGTCCGGAAAGAGAGTAAGGGGACGGGACGAGGCCATAAAGTAGCAGAGAGAGATGTAATCGACAGGAGGGTCGTTTTTGACAGCCTTTCTGCTTTGCTCAGTTTCTCTGTTCTGTCTCTTGAGGAAGCGGAAGATCGAAGAGAGTGATGAAGAAGAGATAGAAGAGAGTGAAGTGAAGAAGAAGAAGCACACGAGTGTGATTAAGAAGAAGGCTGAAGAGAAGAAGACAAGGAGGGAGAGATAGCCGAGGTGAGCGACAATCGAGGAGAGCTACTTTTGACGGCCAATGAAGCAAAAGCCAAGCCGCGTGGCAACCGCGTTTTGCAAAAAAAGAGAGAGACGCTGGAGAGTTGTATGTGTATGCATATATGTATATATATTGTATAGCTATGTAATATATATATGTGTATATATATATTTGTTGATTGACCATTGATTGACCCGTCTCACTTTTGTCGGTCGGCTGACGCAAAAGCAAGGACGCCTGTCCAACGCGATTTTCGACGGAAAAGAGAGATGCGCGCAACTTGTATATATATGTATATATATGTTTTGAATTGTATAGATGCCATTTATCATTATCATTTTCCTCCTCCTCCTTCTCCTCCAGATTCTGACCCATAATTTCCTTTTGATAATGTCACAGGAGGAGAAATTATATAATGTTATGTATTATGGTATTATTTTGTTATGCTGTTATGTATTATGGTATTATTTTCAAATTATGGTATTATTTGAAAACTAATCTGATAATTATGTATTTATAGTTTGATATCTTAGTCTCATATCATGTCTCTAATTAAAACTTATTTCTTACACATGTGCTAACCTGTATATTTATAAATGAATTCATAGAGCATGACTTGAGGGGGAGCTTTTTTTACTCCCAAATCAAATCAAAACATCATTGTGTGCCATCATCAAAAAGGGGGAGATTGTTAGACTTATTTATTTTGATGATTTATTTAATTATATTTTAATTTATTTGAAAAAGAAAAATAGAATTCAAAATTTATTTTGATGATTTATTTAATTATGTTTTAAAAGAATCTAAAATTTATTTTGATGATTTATTTAAATTATATTTTAATTTATTTGAAAGAGAAAAATAGAATCAAAATTTATTTTATCCCATTATTTCTCACATAAACTTTTATCCTAAATATTGTTTGAATGTATTTAATATTTGATTAAACCAGAGGTTCAAACAACCCAGCACAACAGCAGGCCAAAAGGTTCAAACAGTCCAGCACAGCAGTAGGTCAAAAGGTTCAAACAGCCCAACACAGCAACAGGCCAAAAGGTTCAAATGGAAGATATTCAAATTAGTAATATTATTGCTTTCCTAAATTCGCTCACTGTCTTTTCTATTTCTTGGTTCTTCTCTTTATAGACAAATTCTTCTTCCACAATAATTCATTTAACATGTCAGCAACTTAATTTCTTGCCTAAAGGTGGTTAAAGCAGAAAACCCCAAAGAAAATCAATGAATAAGAATGGTACCATTGCATGTCGGAGAAATTATGGAATCCCAATAATTTCAGTAATGAATAGATACATATAAACAAGATTTATATTAGAATTTAGGCCTCTGCACAATCATGAAAACAGTGCAGCAGTTTGTATCACATCCTTAAACTGTGACACACACCATGAAAAATAGGCCTATCAACTTCCACCACATGAAATGCTTCTAGAAATTAAAAAGATTTATATTAGAATTCCGGAACATTATTCGTCATTCTTAAAAACAAAAACAAAAACAAAAACAAAAATTGATACTTTAGATTGAAACAATAGAATTCAAGTTAATTGAAAAGGACTCGGTAGTCTTGAAATCAATCAAGTGTTGATTAATTTGGGAGGAAAGGTTACTGTTGACAATGGGGGTTTTTTTTTTTCCCCATAAATTAAAATGATGACCCATCTATTCTATTTTATTATATAAAGCATACAGTCTAATTTGCTTGTCATTGTTTTGTGTATGTTAGCAGATAGTTTTTCGGGTAATCCATACGGGCAGATCAGAAAGCATAGAGGTAGAGTCCCCAAATTTGTATCATGTTAAACACAAATAGGAATCATAAATCAAATTTATTTTCTAAAAGCATTACAAGAACCAATCAAACAAGCTAATGAGTAGTTCCAATATCAAAAAAAAATATAAAAATAAAATAAAATCAAATTGTTCATCTGTTGGAAATCACATGAATATATCCTTATTTCTAATATTAAACACATATATAAGGAAACAAAATATCTTCAGTTTTCTTATTTTCATCTTGTGTCCCAAACCCTAAATTCCTCATTCCTGTAGGGAAAATGAAGGAGATTATATAAACATACATATATATATATAGGAACACAGAGAAAGAGAGGCAGAGAGTGCTTACCAGGAAAAGAGAGATAAAGGCGGTGATCATGCTGCAGAGAGAGAAAAGAGAGAGATTGCAGAGAGGTTGAATCGTTCAATACAGAGGAGTGTAGAGATTGGCAAGGCTACCAACGACGGTGGTGACCGGCGAGGCTACTAGAGGTAACGGCGATGGCGATGGCGATCGGCATAGTTGAAGAGCAAGAGATGAGTGCGGTGTAGTGGAGGAGCAAGAGATGAGTGTGAGACAAATGTTGAATACGATGAGATATAGGCGCTGTTTGGGAATCGGCTAAAGAGGCTATGATAGCCTATTTGGAGAAAAAAGCAAAAAAGCAGCACTGTTGGAGGATTTTTCAAAAAAAAAAAAAAAAAAAAAATAGGTGTCAGCGCTGGACAGTGTAGGCATCACAGCCGGCAATGGGTACCTAAGCAGCAAAATTACCATTTTGCCCCTTTAATCAATTTAAAAAATTATAATTTTAAGGACAAATTTGTCATTTCAAATTCAAACATCATTTCAACACACTTTTCAATACAATAACTCAACTAAAAAATCATCTCATCTTCCCAAACACAAAAACTAAAATAGCCACTAAAATAGCTAAAAAGCCAAATAGCCTACTAAAATAGCCACTAAAATAGCTAAAAAGCCAAATAGCCTACTAAAATAGTCACTTCCCAAACGAGGCCATAAGGGGTGGGTGTGTTAGGGTTTAATTTGGGAATTGATTGTGTGTGTGTGTGAGAGAGAAAGAGAGAGTAGTAAAATAAATATATATAATCACACTTATTTAAAATGTGTGATTAAAAAAATATATTATCTCACTCATTAAATTAAGTGTGATTAAAAATCATTTTAATTTTTTTAAACACACTTCTGATAAAAGTGAGATATTTTTAATTCTTCTTATGTGATCTTTAATCACATGTTAATTAAAAGTGTGATTAAAATATATATATATATATATATATAATCACACTTAATTGAAAAGTGACATAAAAAATAAATATTATCACACTTAATCAAATCAAGTGTGATTAAAATATCAATTTAATTTTTTTTATCACACTTTCAATAAAAGTGAGATATTTTCATTTGTCAAAGTGTGATCTTTCACTGTTTTTGTAGTAGTGAGGAGAGAGAGAGAGAGAGAGAGAGAGAGAGAGAGAGAGAGAAGCGTGATATAAAATGGGAATATTAGATATAAAAATAAAATTTGAAAAATATATATAATCACACATTAATTAGAAAGTGTGATTAAAAAAAAAAGATATAATCACATTTGGTCCAAAAATGACATAAAAAATAAATACTATCACACTCAATTAAATTAGGTGTGATTAAAATATTAATTTGATTTTTTTAATCACTCTTTCATTAAAAGTGTCATGTTTTAATTTCCTTAAGTTTGATCTTTAAGCATTTTTGTAGTAGTGATACCTATGAAAATGCGGTGGTGGTGATCTGCGGGCAGTGGCGATGGGGGTGGTGGTGGCGGGGGTGGTGATGGCAAGCAACGTTGGTGGTGTGCGCTGAGGTAAAGTGATGTAGGGTGAGGTTTGGTGGTCAAATCTGTGTGTGAGAAGAAGAACCGTTATATCTAAGGCGCCAATATATTCATTTCCCTCTAAAACCTTCAGCAACTAAACTATTTATTTGGTGACAAAATTATTTCCTCACCAAAAGATAAAATTATTGGCCACGAAAATAGTTTTCTCACTAAATGATATTAAAATATTTAAAATTATTGGTGACGAAAATATATTCGTCATTAATAATTTTATAATTGGTGACTAATTTTTTCGTCACCAAAAGTTTGAAAATTTTGGCACCATCCGAAAAATTAGCGGGAAAATCTTCGGTGACAAAAAATATATAAATAATGACGAAAAATAATTTCGTCACCTAATTTTTTTATTATGTATGCAGATTAGTGACAAAATTTTATTTTTATCTCTAAAAATGGTACATTTAGAGACGAAATATTATTTTCTTTACTAAAAGGTACATCTTTCATGACAAAATTTATTTTCGTCATTAGTTTTTGTCTCTAAAGACACTTTTTGTTGTAGTGAATGATGGAGTACAACGGCTATAAAATGGCTATAAATTCAAATGAATACAACGGCTATAAACGATTATAAACGGCTATAAATTTAAATGAATACAGCGGTTATAAACGGCTATAAGTTTCATTATATATACCAAAGTCTCTAATGTAAACAAGTTACAAAAAAATCAGAAAATATTCTTTGATCTATAACCACTCACATCTATTCTCTGAAAAATTCTCTGAGAAGTGTTCTTCAATTTTTGTTTACATCCTCTTTCAGAAATTATATACTGAGACATGTAGCTTTAAGCCCATCTTTCTTGTGTGAGGTTTATAGAAAAACCAGAGTTTCATTTTTATATCTATCTTTGAGAGATAATTCTTATAGTTTTATGTGAAAGCAAAAACACTTTCTTTTCAACCTGGTAAGAGTATAGTATACTCAGTGTTCTTGACTTAGAAAGTTTGTGTAAAATCCGTGGAGGATTGCTCCATTTGTAAAGAGGTTGCTAGCATCCTCGTGAAGCTAGAGTATAGTGGAAAATCTCAAGTGAAGCTTGAGGAGTGGACATAGGCCGAGTTGAAGCCGAACCACTATAAATTTGTTTGCCTCTCTCTCCCTTATCTCTTTATTTTATTGAAATTGCTGCAGCTATATTTCACATTTTCACTGTACTAAAATCATTAACTGATATAGCTGTTAGAACACTTGTTTTAATTATTTTTATTTCATTAACTATATTTATCTATTGTGCTAGTCATAATTTTTATTAGGGTATTATTAATTTTTAATTGTAAAAACCTAATTCACCCCCCTCTTAGGTTGTCTTTTGGGTAACACTCTCCATCTCTTTCTCTCTAGAATTTTTGTTGTGTTCTCTCTCTAAATGTATATATATACTATAATTGATGCAGATGTGGTCAGATCTCATCTTGAATGGAAAGATGGGAATTGGGTTTATCTTGTAAATGGGTATGAGTTTTATAATTGTTTTGATTACTTTTTGTTCTTGCTTGCATGTTGTTGATCGATTGCTTCTTTGTTTAGTGTTTCTTGAATTTGGGTTTAATTACTTTTAGTTATGCCCAAGTCTTGTTTGATTAATTGCTTCTATAATAGTGTTGCTTGACAAGTGTTTTTGGAGCTTCATTTCAGAAAATCAAAAGAGAGGCCCTGATGTAGTAAGTACCGAAACTATCAATATAGATGGATCGTGATAACATCTCAATATGTTTTAATAGATGTTTGTATTGACAGATTTGAAAATACTTGTATTTACAGATTTTATGAATGTTTTTATAGATGTTTGTACACTTTATATTTTTATGGATGCTTAATGTTTTAAGAAAAGTGAATCTGTACACGTGCGACAATAGATGACTGAACAAATCTAGTTTGTTCAGCAGCATGACACCGAAATAATCCAAATTGTTTGACAATGTATAACTGAATAGGCCCATCATAAATTTAAAAAAAAAAAAATGTTTTATGGAAAGTGAATATGTAAATGTGCAACAACAGATGGCTGGACAAATATAATTTATTCAGTAACATAACACCGGAGTAATTCAAAATGAATAAGTGTAATGAGAAAAATCTGTGAGGGTTTTGAAAAGGGTTTAATTTATGATTGTTTTTGGTATTATAAAGGTTGTAATGAGAATTTCAATTTTTCCTTAATGGTGTAATAAGAAAATAGGTGTAAAGAAGTAAAATTGTGGTGTAAGCAAAATTTCCCTTGAGGTTAATGTAATTTTTTTATTAGAGAAATTACACTTTTTTATTTAAATTTTACTTTAGTCCCATTATTTGAATTTGAACAATCGAGTCGATATACTATAAATCTAGTCTTAATTTGGTCATTCCATCTAGATTTTGGTTAATAATTTTTATGTACACATCAAGAGATTGATAAATGTCCAAAAAAACATTAATTTTAACTTCAACTTGAATGAAATGATAAAATTAAAATTAGATTTAAAGGGTAGAAATCAAGTTGTTCAGTTTAAAACATTAGGAAGTAAAATAAAATTTAAGTCAAGTTCCTATAATCTTAATTGGCTCAATTTTAACTCTTAATTTTGAATTTTGTATCAATTTAGTCTAACTGATAACGCCTCTAAGATTTTTGATAGAAAATTATCATTGAATTAGTTGAGATTAAGTAAGTCATTGAATTAACTATGTTTGCAATTTTGCTCCTAAAAACATGTTACATATCATTTATGTGCATATTTATCATTAAAAAAATATTAATAATTATAATCAATTAAACTAATTTATGACAAAATTAAAAATTTATGATCAAAATCAATCTAATTTTAAAATCACAAAAATCAAAATAACACAAGTATAATTTACCCTTTATTTTATTTGGATGGTGCGATTGCTTTGTTTCTCTATCTTTCGGTGAGTGGTGACGACATTTTTATCAGATCCCTATTCATTAAAAAAGTCAAGTCTTTAGTCTCTCTCTAGCAGATCCTTCTTTCACTCTCCCGGGAATCAAACCTGCTCTTCTCATCATCACTTCTTCATCGCATAGAAAAAAAAAATAATAATAACAAAAAGACTGAGAAAGTGAGGTTAGATTCTCAGATCTCACTCTTCTTTGCGTTTCTTCATAACTTTTTATTAGTTACTCCTTACTTTACATGCTGATGATGATGATGATGATGATTATGACTTTCATTATTTGCACTACTTATTGAAACTCTTTTTTGTTCAGATTTCTTGTGATGATTGATATCCCCAAAATACCACCTTGTGTGATTTCGATGAACCATATTTCTTTCCAAGCCATTACTTTTTTCTGTGATTTTTTGTTAGTGTATTGGCTTTATGTATGCCAATTCAATGTGGGCAATTGTGATTCTTGATTGGGTATCAACAGGATTCAAGTATTTTTTTTTTTTTTTTAATCTGGGTCATGAATATGGTGTACGATTTGATGAAAGATTGTTGTTTGTAGAGAGAATTTTAAGAATTGATTTTGTTTATCTGTAATTTGTCCGGCCAGAGTAGCTTAGATTTTTTGGGTGGGAAGTAGTTTAGATTGCACTGAATTGAAAAATTATAGAAAATTGGGGCAGAAAAGATATATGAATCATTGATAATTATGTGTTTCCTAATCCTCATTAGATTTTGAATTTTATGCTCCAAAAGTTAGCATTTTTCCATATTCATGTGAAGGATTGCTATTATTAACCGTAGATCCCAAAATTTATTGCTTATTTTTTTTCTTCGATGCCTTTAATTGCAAAAGCCCTATGTTTTATAGGTGTGAATGTCCTTCTGTAGGCACCCTTTATCTGCCTTGTTTCTGATATTACATAGTGGGCACTAGGCATAACCAAGGAGTATCATAGGATGCACAAATTATGTGTGGATCAGACGTGCCTGACCTGGCCACTGATCCCCTTGAATAAGGCAAACTGGTTTTCCGGGATTTTATTATTATTGCTTTTCACCAAACAGTTTGAGTGCTTACCCTAGTGATTATCACTTGCTGGGTTTTGTTAATTCGATGGAAAAACATTTTGTTTCTTGTTTAGAGGAACCAATTGAGGAGCAGGAAAAATTTCAGAAGAATGTCAATGGGAGTTGCTATTGGTGGTTGATTGTTCCTTGAGTTCCTTTGTTTGAATCTTTGGTACCTATTGTCAATGAAAGCTTATGAAGGATGAGCTGTATGTAATGGTTTTACCACTTTAATGACCCTGAAATGAAACTTACAAGTTTGTGATTTCAAATAAGATTGCTGCAACGAAAACACAATAAATTTAGTTGTATGAAGGTTAGCATTAAATTGTTATTACAATGAAACACTAGAATGGGAATGTAAAATTGGCTAGTTTCTTTTCGGTAACTATAACTTGGTTTAGCTGTAGTGTTTCGAAGTTATATAATACTTTGAAATGCATGGGCTTACTAAGAGCATCTCCAACCCACCCTCTATAACTTCATAGTTATATAATACTTTGAAGTGCATGGGCTTACTAAGAGCATCTCCAACCCACCCTCTATAACTTCATATTTGAAGGATTTGCTCCTCCAACCCATCCTCTAAGAGGATCTCCAACCCAACACTCTTAATTAGAGGATGAAAATACTTTTTTTATTCAAAAAGTGAATATAGAGTATCTCACTATTCACTCAAACTCCAACCATAAATTATCATTTTCTTTTCTAAAGATTTCTCTCGAAAATATTTTCATGAAAAAGTAAATAATTTTTATTCATTAGCGAATATTTAATTTTGAAAATTTTGTAAAATATATTTAATATTATACTCATTTTAAAGGTATGATTTCACCCTCTTTAATGATGCCAATTTTATAAAAATTAAATTTACATATTAAAAGTTATTTGTAATATAATAAAAAAATATAGGATGAATAGTATTTTAGAGGGATCCTCTATTTTTCATCCTTCCTCCAAATATGGAGGATCAATCCATCCTCCTTCCAAATAGAGATGGATTTAGAGGATGGGTTGGAGGAGCAAATCCTTCAAATATGAAGTTATAGAGGGTGGGTTGAAGGATTCTCTCAGAGCATCTCCAACCCACACTATAGCTTCATATTTGAAGGATTTGTTCCTCCAACCCATCCTCTAAAAGTATCTCTGTTTGGGAGGATGAGTGGTACATCATCTTTGGAGGAAGGATGAGAAATGGAGGATGACCTCCATAACACTATTCACTTTTTAAATACCAATTTTGTCCTCAATACCTTTTCCTTTTAACTTTATCTACCAATTATATTCTTTTGTATTTTTTGTTATATGTTGTAAAGTATAAATAACTTTTAATATGTACATCAAATTTTTATAAAGTTAGTATCATTAAAAAGATTGAAATCATACATTTAAAATGAGTCTAATATTAAATACATTTAACACAAATTTGAAAATTAAATACTTATTAATGAACAAAAAGTATTTACTTTTTGAAGGAAATACTTTGGAGGTTAGAGTTTGGGTGAATAGTGAGATGAGTTATGATTTTAATTTTTTTTAATGATATCAACTTTATAAATATTAGATGTACATATTAAAAGTTATTTGTATTTAATAACATATAACCAAAAATACAAAAAGACGTGATTGGTAGATACAGTTGAAAGGAAAGGTTTTGAGGAAAAAATTGGTATTTAAAAAAATGAGTAGTGTTATGGAGATACTCGTCTATTTCACATACTCTTTCTGTATTTGGATGATCAACCCATCCTCCTCTCAAATGGAGATGGTTTTAGAGGATGGGTTGGAGCTAGAAATCCTTCATATATGAAGATATGGAGGGTGGGTTGGAGATGCTCTAAAAGCATCTCCATTTGGGAGGAGGAGTGGTTTATCCTCCACATTTGAAGGAAGTATGAGAAATGGAGGATGACCTCTCCAACACAGTACTCCCAACTAGAGGACGAAAATAATTTTTTTAATTCAAAAAGTGAATAGTATTTTACTATTCACCCAAACTCCAACCACAAATCTTCATTTTCTTCTCTAAATGTTTCCCTCACGGATACAAATATGGGATACGGCGATACGCCAAAATCTGAAAAAGTAGGATACAGGTATAGCGGGGATACGTTAGTAAAAAATAAAAATAATTACTTTTTTTATAATTTTAATAATGTAATTTGCACGAAAGTAAAACCTAACACTAATTTATAAATAAAGAGAGGGATTCCTATTAAATAAAGAAATACGAACATCCTAAAATTAAAATTTGGTAAAGAAATACTTACATTAAAACAGTGTAGGAAACCAAACCAAAAAAAAAAGAGGAGAATGAGAGCAGAGAGAAGAAACGTAAGAGAGTGAGAGAGACGAAACGATGAGAGCAGGACGAGAGACAGAGAGAACAAGAGACAGAGAAAAGAGTGAGAGGAGACAGAGAGAGAGAAAACGAGAGTGAGAGAGAGAACTTGTTGTATATAGCTTTTTATTTCGAAGACAACAAGAGACAGAGAAAAGAGTGAGAGGAGACAGAGAGAGAGAAAACGAGAGTGAGAGAGAGAACTTGTTGTATATAGCTTTTTATTTCGATTTGTCTTTGAGAGTGTGAGAGAGAGCCAAATTTGTCTTCGAGAGTAAGAGAGAGAACCTGTTGTGGTCGATCAAGAAAAAGGAACTAGATTTTTGCTTTGCTTTGCTTTGTTGATTTGAGCTTAGGGTTTTCTTCTCACTTTTTTATTGATTTTGGTTCATGCGTGTGATTTGAGGATCTGATTTGTATTTTTTCAATTTAATTTCTTTTATTTACGGTTTGACACAAAAAAGTTTTCAAAATTACATTACTGTTTGGTTTAGTTTTTAAATTAACATTTGGATCAAAAAATCAAAAAAACATGTTTGATTTACCAATTTTCAAGACTCTTTTCAAAATTGTTTTTTTCTCTCTCCTCTCATTCTCTTTTTATTAATAAATCAATAAATCACTTTTTCTCTCTCCTCTCACCTCTCTTATTCTCTTACATTCTACACATCAATCAATCAATCAAATTTTCTCTCACAAATCATCCCAAAATTATTTTCAAAACTCATAACCAAACAAATTTTCAATTTTCAACTCTTTTCAACAACTTATCTTTCAAAACCCTAAACCCTAACATTTTCTACCCCGCTATATCCCAAAAGTATCCGGAACATATCTCCCATGTATCTATGCGTATCTGAAATTCAAAAAAAAAAAAAAGTGGGATACTTTTTGGCCGTATCCGATACATATCCAGGCGTATTAGATGCGTATCTGTATCTAATACTCGTACGGGACCTATTTTGGAGTATCTGTTCTTCATAGGCTCCCTCCAAAGTATTTCTTTCAAAAAGTAAATAATTTTTGTTCATTAATAAGTATTTAATTTTCAAATTTGTGTTAAATGTATTTAATGTTAGACTCATTTTAAATGTATGATTTCAATCTTTTTAATGATACAAACTTTATAAAAATTAGATGTATATATTAAAAATTATTTGTACTTTATAACGTATACAAAAGAATATGATTGGTAGATAAAGTTGAAATGAAAAGGTATTAAAGACAAAATTGGTATTTAAAAAAGTTAGTAGTGTTATGGGTGCCATCCTCCATTTCTCATCCTTCCTCAAATACGGAGGATTAACCACTCGTCCTCCCAAATAGAGATGCTGAGCATCTCCAACCCAACACTCTCAATTAGAGCATAAAAATATATTTTTTTTTATTCAAAAAGTGAATATAGAGTATCTCACTATTCACTCAAACTCCAATCACAAATCATCATTTTCTTCTCTAAAGATTCCCTCCAAAACATTTGCATATGATACCAATTGTATAAAAATTAATTTGCATATTAAAACTTATTTGTAATATAATAAAAAATATAAAATGGATAGTGTTTTAGAGGTGCTTCTCTATTTTTCATCCTCCCTCCAAATATGGAGGATCAACCCGTCCTCCTCCCAAATGGAGATAGATTTAGAGGATGGGTTGGAGGTGAAAATCCTCCCTTCAAAAATCCTCCAAACCATTCTCCATTTCTTCATTTTTAAAGGATTTTTACCTCCAATCCATCCTCTAAATCCATCACCATTTGGGAGAAGGATGGGTTTTTTCTTTCTTTTTTTTTTCTTTTTTTTTTTTTTTGAACTAGGGAGGAGGATGGGTTGATTGTCCATATTTGGAGGGAGGATGAAAAATAGAGGAACACATTTAGAGCACTATTCATTTTATATTTTTGATTATATTACAAATAACTCTAATATGTAAATTTAATTTTTGTAAAATTGGTATCATTAAAAAGGGTGAAATCATACCTTTAAAATGAGAACAATATTAAATATATTTAACAAAAAATTGAAAATTAAATATTTATTAATGAACAAAAATTATTCACTTTTTGATGAAATTATTTTGGAGGAAAATTTTTAGAGAAGAAAATGATGATTTGTGGTTGGTGTTTGGGTGAATAGTGAGATACTCTATATTCACTTTTTGAATAACAAATATATTTTCATCATCTAATTAAGAGTGTTGGGAGGAGCAAATCCTTCAAATATGAAAATATAGAGGGTGGGTAGGAGATGCTCTGACACTATTCACTTTTTTTAATAACGGCACTGAATTATGTTGGATTAGATGCTTCATGTCACATATATAGTATATGACTAACACATAAAAAAGTTCATTTCCTCGGAGGGATTTTTTTGTTGTTTGATGATATTAGTCAATTGATACACTTTAATCATTATTATGAAAAAAAAGGGAGATGCTTCAACTCCCTTGCTATAATTCTTTCTTTCTATTTTTTTCTTCTATGACATGAAGGTTCTTTTATTTGTTCAAAATAAATATGCACTTTTAGAATTAGCCCTTGATGTTTACAGATGATAATTTTTTGCAATGTGAAATAGAAGAATTAAAGGGACAAGTTTGTTTGGTTTTGAGTTTTTAAAATTAGTTTGAGTTTTTAATTTGTATTTTTTTTCTATTTTTAGTTTAAAAAAATAATATTTTTGCCAAAAAATTTTAGTTTTTAGATACATCTAATCTAAATGTACTTAAAAAGTAAAGGCCTTGTTTGGTTTGTGTTTTGAGATATTATTTTAAAAATAATTTTCTGAAGAAAGTTTAGAAAATTTGAAAATTTGTTTGGTTATATATTTTGAAAATAGTTTTGGAGTTTTAGAGTTTGGGATATTTTTTTGTAGTTGAATAGATGGGTGTGATAGAAAAAGTGATTGAGAGATAAAAGAGAAAAAGTGATTAATTGATGTGTAATAGAGAAAAAAGTGATTTTAGAATTTTTTTCTAAAAATTTTCAACCAAACTTGTTTTTGGAATTTTTTTTCCTCCCAAAACATGTTTTGAGAGACACCAAACATGCCCAAAATATTTGTGAAGAAATTTTTTAAAAATTCAATAAATACGTGTTAATACGAAAATACACTGAATTTATATATATATATATTTTGCATTTTTTAGTATATAGTGAATTTTTAAAAGATTTTTTCATAAAATTTATACTTTTTTTTAGTGTATTTAGATTAAGTGGATCTAAAAAGTAAAAATCATTGATTGAAATATTTTTAAAATTCTCTAAAAACAAAAAAATACGGATTGAAAACTCAAAAACTGTTTTTGATTGCGTGTTGACTAGAAGGAACCGATCGAGTTTTGAAATTAATGGGAGATGATTAAGTAAGCCTGTCAAGGGCAAATCTAATTTTCTTTAATGTTCTTGTTCCCACATGCTCCAAACTTCTTGAACCCTCCTCACTATAGTGGATTTCACATCTGAATCCTAAACAGGCCTATGTTAATAGTTTGAGGGCAAAGAAAGACTGACCAAACTGTATATGCCTGAGCAGGGTGCTCCTGTTAGTTAATATGTTACCTTCTTTAAGGTTCCCCACGTTTTTTTATTTTATTTCCCCGTGGACAAACATATTAATCACTTGGTGTTTCTCCTATAGCTTCTCAAATAAACAATGGTATAGAGGCTCAAATTTATTTTTTTTTAAGAATGTTTTTGCAATTATCTGGGCTAGAGTTCAATTTACTGTACTAATAACTTGTTTTTGATAGTTACCTTAATTCTTTTTCATTTGGATGTGTTCTCTGGCTTATACTTCCTACTTTTGTGCTCTCTCTGTTTGAAAGAGTGGCATATCTTCTATATTTTCTATATGACTTACAAGTTTCTAAGAAAGATGACAGAAATTAAGCCGGTGGAAAGCTTTTTCAAAATTTCCTTTTTCTACTTCTGTTTCTGGTTCTATTACGATTATCTGAATGCATATTCGGTGGAGCTAACATCCTTCCTTTATGACATCAAAGTTGGAGTTGATAAATTAAATCAGTGGATTCTTACCAAGGATTCGTGATGATATGTTTTACATTGCTCGTCAACCTGCCACAACCTTGGGATCTGATGTGTAAAAGCTAAAACACTTGGAACAAACTGGCAGAGTTTATCATTATCACTAATGGGCATTCATAATTGCCTTCGACAGTTAGTTCATAATTAGTCAAGCAAATGGTACCTGGATCAACTTATGAAATACTCCTAGAAATATTTTTTTGAAATATTATCAATAATCTTATTCGAGGCAAACAGGTCTAGGGCATACTTATCTTAAGCTTTAATTACTCACACCATTAAGTTTACATTCTCTCCCCCTTGTACAACCTTAATAAATAGAAAGACTTAGTGATGTGCCTGGGCTATGGCAAACAAGTCTAGGGTAGGGCTGCAAATGAATCGAGCTATTCATGAACAAGCTCGGCTTAGTTCGGCTCAGCTCATTTAAATAAGCCGAGCTGGAGCTCGAATATTAGGCTCATTTAGTAAACGAGCCGAGCTCGTCAAGCTCGGCTCGTTTATCTTTATTTAAATTATATAATAAATATATTATTTATATATTAAATAATATTAATAATATTTTTTATTTAAATAATATAAATAATATTAAAAAAATCTTATCGAGCCGAGCCGAGCCGAGCCAAGCTCGAGCTCAATAAGCAAACGACGGCTTGGCTCGACTCTGTTGGAATATAGAATATTGTATATTTAGGAGATCCCGTAATTTCTATAAATTACGGTTATTTAGGGATTTGATTTTAGGATTTGATTGTGCAATTATTTAATTCCTTTTTCCCGTGTATCTTATATTTATTATATATAGATATGGTCTCACCCAAATTAGCGTAAGCCAATTTTGTATAACTTTCTTCTTGGTATTAGAGCCAAAGAAACCCTAGCCGCTCCTCCTATCACCACCGCCAGCCTCTCCTCCTTTTCCTAGTAGCCAACTCACCTACCCAGCTCCCTACAACCACTCTACACCACCCGAAACCCTTTCTCTCCCTCAGCAATCCTTTCCAGTCACTACCGGGGTTCCTACAGCAGCCGACTAGGCTGTCCTGGTTCTATGCAGTTCGATACCCTTCTAGGGTGGTCTAGGCTGGTTTCTAATCCTTTTAGGGTCGTGTGTTGCTGTTGTGGTAAGAAATCTGTGTGTGTTTCTTATTACTTAGGCTACCAGTTTGTTCGATAGGATCTCTTTTGTGTGACGCTGCTACTTTGGCTTCGTGGTGTTTCAGAATGTCTGACTTTGTTGCACAAACCCAGAGCATTGTGCCTTATTCAGACCTTTTCCTTGCCTCCCATGTTCCGGTTCATCAGATTACCAGTGTGTTGCTTAATGGTCGCAACTTTGCTGCTTGGAGTCGGTTTATACGTCTTTACCTTGGGGGTAGAGGCGAATTTGGATGGCTTCTGGAAACCGAGACCCAACCTCACGCTAATGATCCTAAGCGGGTTCAATGGGATATTGACAATTGCACCTTACTTAGTTGGATGTTCAACTCTATGGAAGAACGCATTTACAACATGTTTATGTATTGTGATACCGTTCCTCAATTGGGGAGTGCTCTTACCCAAATGTACGCACATGCCCACAATGATGCTAGGATTTTCGAGCTCTATCAGCAGATTTCTCATGCCTCTCAGGAAGCTTTGGGTTTTACCGTTACTGAATTTTTTGGGTATCTTCAGTCTTGCTGGGAGGAGTTAGCACAGTATGAGCCATTGAGTGATTTTCCAGCTGCTGTCGCTTCTATTGTGTCTGCTCGTCTTGCTTGCGAGCACACCTATCAATTTCTGACGGGTTTAAAACCTGAGTTCGAGTCTCTTCATATTCAGATTTTGAACACATCACCTATGCTATCCTTATATGAGGCTTTTGTTATTATTGACAGCGAGGAGCGGCGTCGTCGATTGATTCAACCGATTGCTCCGCTTCCTTCCTCCGTTCCTGCCTCATCTTCAGTTTCAGATCAGATGGCTCTTGCTGCCAAGTTTAGTTCTCGTGCTTCTAGTAGCAAGGTTATTTGCCACCATTGTGGTGCAGTTGGTCATGTCCAAGCATGGTGCTTCAAGCTTCATCCTGAGTTGAAGCAATGCTTTGCAAGGACACGCCCTTCAGGCCCTCCCTGTATTGCTATTATTGCCGACACATCTAGTACTCTTCAGCCAACTCATTCTGTTGATCTTCATCAGCTTCAATCTCAGATTGGTCGCCTTCAAGAGCAACTTGGTTCATTCACTACCATGTCCCCAAGTGTCCCTTCCACTGCCACACTCGCTACAGGTACTCCTACAGCCTTTCATGTTTGCACTACACCTACTTAGGTATTGGATTCTAGGGCCAATGATCATATGACTGGTGAGTTTTCTTGTTTATCCTCTCCTGTCTCTACTGCTGCTCAGACTGTATGTCTTGCTAATGGGTCTATTTCACATGTCCAACACAAAGGTGATGTGTCCTTGTCATCTGATATTACACTTACTTCTGTATTACATGTGCCTCGTTTTGCTTATACTCTTCTCTCTGTTAGTCGCCTTGCTAAAAACCTTTATTGTGCTGTTATTTTCTTACCTACTCATTGCTTATTACAGGACCTGACTTGGAAGAAGATTTTTGGCAGGGGGTTTGAGCGCGACGGGCTATAGTACTTCGGGGACCCACCACCTTCTCATCCTACCACTTCTGGCCTGCAAGCAACTGTGTTACCTGAGTCGTCTTCTTATATGTTTTCTTTTAAGACTTTAGTCTTGTGGCAATGCTCATTTAGGACATGCAAACTTTAATTATTTATGTTTACTTTTTCCGTCACTTAATAAAGCGTGCAAGGATCATCAGTTTCATTGTGTTGTTTGTGAACTGTCTAAACATACTCGTACTTATATTCCTCGCATGTATCGCGCCTTTTGTATGCTTGACCTTATCCACTCTGATATCTGGGGTCCTTCTCCTATTTTGGCTTTTTCTGGGCATCGATATTATGTGACTTTCATAGATGACCACTCTAGGTGTACTTGGGTTTATTTGCTTAAAAAGAAGTCTAATGTGTTTTCACTTTTTATTCAATTTCTCCAAATGGTCAAAACCCAATTCCACACCGTTGTACGCAATGTTCGTTCTGATAATTGAGGGGGGGGGGAGGAGTACATCTCTGATGCATTTCGCTCCCAACTTAATCAGCAGGGAATTTTGCAACAACTCACTTGTACTTACACCCCTGAACAAAATGAGCTTACTGAACCTAAAAACCGTCATATTATATTTGTTGTCCGGTGTCTTCTTTGTGGATGAATGTTCCTAAATCCTACTGGCATATGGTTGTGCTTCTTGCTGTTTACCTCATTAATCGGACACCTAGTCGGATTCTTCACAGGTTGGCCCCTTTTCAATTACTTTGTCTAGATACCGTGTTATTTCCTCTTATGCCTCATGTGTTTGGTTGTACTTGTTTTGTTCAGGATCGTAGTCCTACTCTATGTTACATGGACTCGGCACTTTGGGGCGAAGTACCTGTGTCAACACGACACGACACGGGTGCGGATGTGAGATCTATGTCAGATTTGCCTCTTCTCTCTCGGACACGGCTCTTTACAAATGACAAAAGAAATGAAAGAGGAGAGAGCAAGAGAGAACCTTGTCGCCGTTCGAAATGGCGAAGACATCGGTCGCCGACTTCGATCCCTCTGGTCGCTGCTTCGACAGCTTCGACTTTTGCTCGATACTCGATCTCCTTCTCTGTCTTCTCTCTCGTCTCTCGATCTCTCTCTTCCTCTCCTCTCGTCTCTCGATCTCGATCTCGATTTCAATCTTCCTCTTCCTCTCCTCTCTCGATCTCCCTCTACTCTCTCGATCTCTCTTCTTCTGTTGACTTCTCTCTTCTTCTTTCTTTGTCTTCTCTTCTCTCTTTGTTCTCTTTTCTCGTATTTTTAATTACATTTATATTATATAATATAAATTACATAATATAATAATATATAATATTATTCACCCAAAAAAATTTGTATAATATAATATATCATAAATAATATAATTTATTTTATATCTATAATAATTTTTATTTATTATTTATATTTTATTTTATTTTATTTTATTTTATTTTTTTTAACAAAATCTGTTATTCCTGAGTTTTTTTTAACTCGTCTTCATATTATATATATATATATATATTTTTTTAAAACTATTTAACATATCCCTATACCCCGTATCCAAATTTGAATCCATATCCACATATCCTCAATTTTTAACTTTGAAGTGTCTAACCATTAGATATGCACCCGCACCCGATACCCATACTCGAGTCCGTGTAACATAGGTCCTACTCGGACCAAGTTAGATAACAAGTCTCTTAAATGCATCTTCTTGGGCTATTCAGCTCTCTCTAAAGGCTATAGGTGCTATGATCCGTTGTCTCATCGTTTTTATCATTTTATGGATGTCACATTTTGCGAAGATATGCAATTTTTTGGTTCTAACCCTGTGTTACATGATTCCGCCCCCAGTGCACCACCTCCTGCTGTGTCACCGAGTGCTTGCCCTGTTCCTATCATTGATTCATTTGCTCCCTTATCATCGCCTGTATTTGCACCTGCCAGTCCTCTACCATTACAGACATACTATCGTCACCCTTGTGCTCTGCCCCCTCCAGCATCTTCTTCGCCCTCAGGCCCAACTACTCCCTCTACTATTCGCTCCTCAGCTCCTTCCCATTATCCAACCCATGAACACCACCCCCCTAGTCGTTTTGGTTGGTTTAATAGTACTAATCACCCTATTTCCTAGTTTTTATGTTATGATGACCTTTCAACTTCTCATCGGTCTTTTCTTGGAAAAACTTGAGTCGGTCTCTATCCCGCGATCTATGTCTGAGGCTCTCTAGAATCCCCAATGGGTTGCGGCTTTGCAAATTGAAATGGCTGTTTTGGAGCATAATCACACTTGGGATCTTGTCTGTTTACCTTCTGGTGAGACGATTGTTGGGTGCAAGTGGGTTTTTACTGTCAAATACTTGGCTGATGGTACAGTGGAACAATATACGGCTTGTCTTGTTGCTAAGGGCTTTACACAGGTTCTTGGCAAGGATTTTGGGGCTACGTTTGCACCGGTGGCTAAATTGACCACCGTTCGTTTACTTATTTCCTTGGCTGCCTCTTCTTCTTGGCCCCTTCATCAACTTGATATCAAGAATGCTTTTCTACATGGGGACTTACTTAAGACGATCTACGTGGATCTTCCACCCGGGTTTCGGGCTGAGGGGGAATATGCTGGCAAGGTTTGTTGTCTGCGTAAGTCTCTCTATGGCTTGAAGCAATCTCCCCATGCATGGTTCCATCGTTTCAGCTCTGTTATCCTATCCATGGATTTTATTCAGTGTCACTCCGACCATACATGCTTCATACGTCGTCAGCCCAATGGTCGATGTATTATTTTGTTGGTCTATGTGGATGATATCATCCTTACAGGAGATGACACCATTGGTATTGCTCAGGTAAAACAGGAGCTTAGTTGAGTAATTGATATCACGGACTTGGGTCCTCTCAAATATTTCTTGGGAATTGAAGTGGCTCGATCTCGCAATGGGATATCATTGTCCCAACGGAAGTATACTTTGGATCTTTTTCGGGACACCGGTATGATGGGGTGCAAGCCTGCATCTACTCCTATGGATCCGAATCTGAAACTTTCGGCTGAGTCTGGTGAGTTGCTTTCTGATCCATCTCGCTACCAGAGATTGGTAGGACGTTTGATTTATTTGACCAATACACAACCAGATTTGACATCTGCTGTGAGTGTGGTTAGTCAGTTTATGCATTCACCTCGTACTGCTCACATTGATGTTGTTCACCACATCTTGAGATATCTCAAGCCATGTCCAGGTTTGGGTTTATTCTTTAATGGTGGGATTCTGACAAGATTGTCCTCTTTTACTGATGCAGACTATGCAAGTTCATTGACTGACAGACGTTCAACTTCTGGGGTATGCACTTTCCTTGGTACCCATCTTCTGTCATGGAAAAGCAAAAAACAAGTTGTTGTTTCTCAATCATCTGTTGAAGCTGAGTACCGAGCCATGGCTCATGGGACATAAGTTACTATGGCTTCAGTCCATTCTTACTGAGCTAAGCTTTGAGGAGAATATTTCCTCCAAGCTATTTTGTGACAACAAGTCTGCCATCTTACTTGCCTCTGACTCTGTGCTTCATGAGCGTACTAAGTTTATTGAAGTTGATATTCATTTCATCTGGAAAAGGTTCGAGTTGGCATTGTATGTCCCTTGTTTGTTCCATCTTCTGATCAGACTGCCGACATCTTCACCAAATCTGTAGGACCATCCCTACTTCGGTCTTCTATTGGCAAGCTGGGTTTGGTTGACATCTTTGATCTAGCTTGAGGGGGGAGTGTTAGAATATAGAATATTATATATTTAGGAGATCCTGTGATTTCTATAAATTACAGTTATTTAGGGATTTGATTTTAGGATTTGATTGTGTAATTATTTAATTCCTTTTTCCCATATATCTTATATTTATTATATATAGACATGGTCTCACCCAAATTAGGGTAAGCCAATTTTGTACAACTTTCTTTTGGCTCTGCTCGTTTGCAGCCCTAGTCTAGGGTATCCCATATATTAGGCTATAGTACTAATTAATCCAGGTCAATGTTTTTGAAACCGGGCCGAATCGGTCAGTTTGACCGGTTGATCTGTCGACCGGTCTAGGTTCTGGTCTGGTTTGACCGGTTGATCCATCGATCTGTCTAGGTTCTGGTCTGTCGACCGGTTGACCCGTTTTATCTTGAAAACCGGTCTATTTTTGCTAAACTAGACAAACCCATGATTAAACCGCTTGACTGGACGAACCGGCCACGGTTGCAGAAAATCGGTCTGGAGGGAAGTCTTCGAAGCGCGTCTAATTAAGTGATGAAAAAGGTTTCTCCCAGGAGTTGAAGTCAGCACCAAGAGCTGAAACCCATTCTTATTTCCATTGCACAACTGTATCTCCTTGTTGATATATGGTAAAAAAAATAATATTTATGGTATTCATTATATTTTATTCCAAATAAACATAACCAAACCAAGCCTTAAGTCCCATCAAATGGGATCGGCTACATGAATCCTTCTTCTCCACGCGACCCTATCAAAGGCCATTTCGTTAGTCAAATTAAGTAGATCCATATCTCTATTTATAACACTAGCCAACGTTAATCTAGGCCTACCCTGTCTCCTAATACTTCCATCTACCGTTACAACATCGCATCTCTTCATTACTACCTCTGTTGGTCTCCGTTAAATATGACCAAACCATCTCAATCGATTCTCTCTCAACTTATCTTTATCAATGTTGCTCCTATCCATTCTCGAATACACTCATTCCTAATTCTGTCTTGTCTAATCTTGCCACACATCCACCTAAGCATCCTTATCTCAGCCACACTCATCTTATCTACATGTTGTTTCTTGGTTGCCTAACACTCTGTCCCATACAACATCATTGGTCTAATAGCCGTTCTATAGAACTTACATTTTAGTCTAGTGAGTATTTATTTATCGCATAGTACCTCAGACGCACTTCTCCACTTGTCCTATGGGCCACATCCGCATCAATCTCCCCCGCTATTGTGATAATCGACCCTAAATAATGAAAATGTTCACTCTTAGGCAGTTCTTGGTTCTCAATCTTCACTTCGCCTCTGCTTTCATTGTTACTGTTACTAAATTTACACTCCATATACTCTGTTTTAGTTCTGCTTATCCGGAATCTTTTAAATTCAAGAGCTTTTGTTGATATATATTTAACAATTAAGTGCTATGTCATCTTTAACTTCTGTTTATATTTGCTATTTTACTAACATTTTCTTTCAAGCATTATATATAATTAATATATTTATGTGATGTATCTTAAAATATAAAAATAATTTAAAGAATTGTATCTTAATTCTTATTTGTTATTAAATAAATTTTAATATATTTATAAAATAATTATGACGTCACTATTTGATCTCGGTTAGACTTGACGGTTGAACCGGTGACCCATCCACCTAACCCCTTTTCTGGTTCGGTCACCGGTCCGGTTTTTAAAACATTGATCCAAGTATCATTTGCTTGACTAATTCTTATTTTTAGTGCCTCTTTCTTTTTAAGGATACGTATAGATGACAGGATCCACGGAATTTTACATATCATTAGGGCTACCTGCAAGCACACCATTTGGAATGGTTTACATGTATTGGCAGATATATCATGAACTACAGTACATTTCGCAAGCAATTTCATTTGTAGGGATCCTTAAAGAATCAATTCATCATTTAATCAATTCAGTAATGAACCCATTTCTTTAGTGGCCTTATTGTGGTTATGGATTTAAGTTCATATGCTATACAACATTGTGGTGTCATCCAAATTTTGTAGAATGTCCAATTCTGATTTTGAATAAAACTTGTTCTTCATTGAAAGTGATGAAGGTAAAAAATAAGCATGAAAATTATGAAAATTAGGGGCATCTTTCAAGGTGAAAAGGAGTATGGGATGGGGTGGTAGAGCAGGTGCAGCATCGGTTGGCGGGCTGACAGCCGCAATAGTTGTTGAAAGGAGGAAGAGTCACATTGATTGAGAGTGTTTTGTCGAGCATTCCGACTTACTTTATGTCGGTTCATGTGATTCCAATGTCAGTTGCACAATGGCTAGAGCGGCTGCAACGGGAGTTCTTGTGGTGTGGTGTGGTGTGGTGTGGAGTGGGGTGGGGTGGGGTGTGGTCGGGGGGAAAAAGGCTTTTCATTATCATTTGGGATCGGATTTGTGCTCCTAAAAGAAGAGGGGGGCTTGGGGATTCGGAATTTGGCAAGGTTTAATCTGGCTTTGTTGGGTAAATGGTTATGGCGGTTTGTAGAAGAAAATGATCGATTGTAGAGAAAGGTGGTGGTGGCAAAATATGGTGTAGGTTGGGGGGATTGGTGTTTTGGTGGAGTTAGGTAAACTCACGAGCAAAGTGTGTAGAAGGGGATTTGGTTAGAGAGAGAGGAGTTTTGGAAGAGGGTTTTTTATCAGGTTGGAGTGGGGGATAGAGTGAGGTTTTGAAGGGATAGGTGTTGTGATAAGGTGCCTTTGGAGGAGAGGTTCCCATTGAGTTTTGGCATTGCAAAGGATCGGGAGGCGACAGTTGCATCTTATGGCTCTATGCAGGGTCAAACAATGGTGGGGAATGTCCAGTTGCAGTGAGAGGTACAGGATTGGGAGATGGATCAATTGGTGGATTTGTTGGGTTTCTAGTATGGGGTGCGTTTTGGGGGTGTGGGGGTTGTAGAATGGTGTGGAACTGTCCTAGCTCCAAGGGAGTGTTTTCAGTTTCCTTGTTTTATCGTAGTATGGAGGATGGGGTGGAGGCTTTTTTCCTTGGAAGTGTGTTTGGGTGGTAGGGTGCCCACCTAAAGTTGCTTTCTTTGTGTGGACAGAGGTCTTAGGGCGTATTTTGACTATTGACAACTTGATTCTGCGTCTGCATATTTTAGTTAATTGGTGCTGCATGTGTTGTGGGGGCGCGGGGTCTGTGGATCATTTGCTTGTTCATTGTCCTATTGCTTGTCATCTTTGGATGCTCATTGTTGATACTTTTGGTTTGGTGTGGCTTCGGTGTTGGCGGTGTTGCTAAGTTGGGCTGCGGGCGGGTTGGAAAGAGGCACAAAAAGGCGTGGATGCTTGTAAGGCACTGTTTGATGTGGTTGGTTTGGTTAGAGCTGAATAGCCACATTTTTCAGGGGTGTCTCATTCAGTACCGTGGTTGGAACGACGGTTGCTCACTGTTTTACATAGTTGGGTTGCGAGTTCAATAGATCCAGTTGTGTTGGCGTCTGTAGATTTTGTTGAGGACTTGATTAGTTAGGCTTTTGGGCTGATTTAGCCTTGGTTTTTGTGTTCTTTGCATCGTCTTGATACTTTTTTGATAAAATTAATTTATTTATCAAAAAAAGGATAAAAGACATTTTCTGATGTTTTTTTACTTTGAAATCTTTGAAGATGTTCGAAATTAAAAAAGAAGCCTTCAGTTTGTTTCACATTTCTTGTCATAGTAAAGATGTACTGTAATCATATTTGAATGTTATTTGCTTGAATGCCAAATGGATGAGGAAGGCAGTATTAGATTTTCTTTCCTTATTTATAAAACCTTATAATTAAGATCTCCTCTAATTAGACTAAATGACATTGAAGTTTAAATTTCCAAAAGAAATAAGTTCTACACCAATTGAGTAATTTCTCATTGTGACAACATCATGCTTGCTTCTGTTTTTCATTGCTACACATTTCTAGCCTTTTGGCAATCATGTGAGACATCTTGTATTTCTCATTCATGTTAGACTCAGGAACCATATCCATGTACAGGTCATATCTAACTGGAGGTGCTTTGAGTTTATTTATTAAGTGTATGTAAGGACGCTCTCTTCTTGCAGATCTTGATACATGTTTAGGAACCTTAAACTATATAAATTACAGAAAGGTCTCACCACTTTTCAGATAACCTTTTGCTTTGCATATCAATGCAGAATAATTGCAATGCAATTGGGTTGTTTTTCAGGTTGATGTGTGAAATCCCATGTTCATATTCATGACATGAATTTTTTTTTAAAAAAACAAAGAATAATATTCCCGTGTTTATCCTTTAGTGTAACTGATTTTTTAACAGAATTCACACATTCTGGATTACACTTTTCACCAACCGCAACTCCTCCGTATTTGTATTGTTATTAATCAATTTTTGAACAGTTGCTTAAACCAAGGAAAAAATGTGTATGTGAATTCTATAGCAAATCTGAGTATTCTTAGTTGTCAATTTCTAAATATGTTACTTATATTTTCTTCTCATTTAAAAGACAAAAAACTTTGCCATGTAAATTGCAGCGAAGAACATTAGGGCTTGAGACTGATTAAAGACTAAATATGAGCCTGGCATGTTTGGTGTGCCACAGTGTAGAAAGTCCTTCACACTCATATAGGAGTTACTCTGTTTCAAGTTCAGACAACGAGGGAAGATGTTCTGCAATCACAAACTGCCTTACCAGGAAGGTCTCTCTTCCACACCTGACAGCAAACAACTCTTCTATTGCATCGGCTAAGGTGACCCCACAACCAGGTATTCCTAATAATGGAGTTGCAGGGGCCCCACGGCTAGTCCGGAGCCGTGCTGTTAGAAGAGACATTGTCAGAGACTGGAATTTTGATGAAGTTGAAATGGGTCGGTAGTTTATGAATTCAGACTAGGAGAAGGCTCTGCTCGTAGGGTAGCGTTGAGAGAGGGAGGGAGAGAAATAGAGAGAGCTTAAAACTTGCTTTCGCTTATGTTTTTGGGTAAGGGAGGGAGAGAGATAGAGAGCTTAAAACTTGCTTTCACTTGTGTTATTGGATGCAGTTGAACTCTTTCCTGTAATGTGAGTTTGAGCATCTGTTAAAACTTGTGGAGAGTTAAATTTGAAGTATTTGTTTTTATTTCTTTTGTTTGTGTACTTTTTGCATTGTGGATTCATATTCTTTTGGAATTGTTTTTAGCCCATGGAATCAAACTGAACTGCCCAGGCAATCTTGATCAGTATGACATTTTTTTCTTCTCAGTTTGGAACTTGGTACTCTAGTCTTAAAACACTATAATGCAGCTAGTTTTGAAAACATGGTAAATTCTATACTCAATATAAGTCAACTTTGGCATGACCTGTTCATTTATTTATTTATTTATTTATTTTTTGTAGGAATAAACCTGTTCTTTGATTATTGGTATATCTTCTTTGGAAAAATTTTGCTTTTCACTCCCTAATTTTCATTCAAATTTCATTTTGTTCTCTCACCTTATTGCAAAATTAAGTTCTTGTATTCAAACTCACGTGTTAGTGTGGTTTTACTGTCACTTTTGTTTGAAATTTGAATGCAAGTTAAAATATGAAGACCAGAGTGGAAATCAAGGGTAAATTAGAATTGAAAAGTGTAATTTACAAGAGGATGACGGAAAACATGGGTTGAAATATGAGAACTAAATACATGCTTATTTGCTGCTTTTTATTTTCTATTTTTTATTATGAAGATTTGCCACCTCAAGGTTCAAAGCATGTTAAACTAGGGTGTTTGGCATCATGGATTCGGAAATGAATAGATTTCTAGATTTGTGAAATTGTAATTTGATGGGTTGTAAAGAGATTTAACAATGTTATCACTGTTTTGTATAGTTTTAGAGTTCATTTTGAATAGATTCCCAAAACAAGTGGCATTTGAGGTAATGCTCTACACCACTAGATGCGACACACCAATCTTTTATTAGTGTTGCACATTATATTGTTTCTCAAACCATCAGTAGTAATGAATTCTACTATTTATACTAATAATTATTAATTTAGAGCCCCATGTCCAAAAGCCACCGGAAGTCATTAGAGGATGGTCAAAATTCGGCTGGCTCACACTGATCGAAGATGGTGGATTGCGGTGGACAATAGGCGATATTATGCATTTTGTGATTGATGTTACGACATTTTGTAATAAAATTACACATTTTTGTAGTAGGATGCATATTGTTGAAAAATCAAAAAGTTATTAAACAAGAGGGTAAATTACAAATACACCCCATATGACTTACTTAAAGTACAAATTGCTCCTTGTGGTTTTGAAAATTACAAATATCTCATTGTTTGAAATTTTTTATTTAACAAAATTAATATAAAAAAAATAAAATAAAATTCCTAACTACTCTCCTATATAACTATAAAATTATCAAAATTGTTAATTGAAATATATTTTTGATATCATTAAAAAAGGTTAATTTTTCACGTTCCACTTAACATAAATCCATTTCTATAAAGAATAAGGAGAACTATACATACATCACATCCATAATAAATGAAAGTTCTCTTAATCATACATACATGGAATGTAACAGGAATTACATTTTAAAAAAAAAAATGCTCATAAGCTTACGTCTTTACATTAAAGTAAGGGTTTAACCCTTTTACAACAACGGCGTCCTGCCAACAAGTGTAAGCCTCATGGCCAACAATCTAAGGAAGACCACGGATCTTGAATCATGTCTCAATTTACACCTGAAAAATTATTAGCAACGTGAGATGAACATAAAGTCTAGTAGAGATTCCAATATGATTCTAAACAATAACAACATATAGATATCTATGATCATGAATGTACCATAACGTACAATATAAATAATGTGACAATTTAATATTGAAAATATACTTATAGGTATATTTTCTCAAAAAACATCCATTTGAACACTACAAGTTGTAAAATCATCTGTTTTCTTTCTAATTATCTAGTTGAGTCCCAAAAGCATTTCTTTACAATACAACCTTGGTTATTTAAACCCCAAGCTAATATAAAAGAATTCTCTCTCCACATTTATTTGAAAGCACGTTCACATATACGAGTCATAACCCAATCCCATATCTCAACTTACTGCACACACTTAAGTAACAACACATCTACTATCTTTCCTCGCCATAAGCCCAAGGGCTAGGAACACCCATAACAGGATACCAAGAAAACAAATATTTCTAAATATATATAACTGAATGTAATACATTCTTCCATTTCCACAGGCCTACAACATCGATAGCAAATGATACCACCCACATAACACATAACTCTTTACCAGCCTCACTCGGAGGGAAATGATCCCAAGGTCACAGCCGGGTGCAAACCGGAAGGGAAAGGAACCTATCATAAGGTGTCACGCTTTACCGACTCAATACGGAAAGAAACGGACCTCCTTTCACACTTTACCAAGCGCAAACTGGAAGGGACGAGGAATCTTTGTCAAGGCGCCACACTTTACCGACCTCACCCAGAGGGAAATGGACCCCCAAACAATAATACAATAATGGGCACAACATGCTAAACTGCATAATACCTTACAAGGGTAATATATACATATGATCTACTCAACAACAACAATGCCATCCTTCACCAATAACCAAGGATAAAACCTCTAAACATATAAATAGATACACGACTCATATAATATAAATCCATAACTAATTCCACCTTTTAAAATCAACCATTTCTCATTTCATTTCATAAAAGAGTTACACATGCCATTTTTACTTCCAAAACCAAATATGTTGCTTTAAAACCATCAACTACGTCCATCATTGGCCAAAACTTCATCTTTTTCCTTAAACCAATCCAATTCATAAAATATAACTACAATACAAAGTTAATCAAAAACCATTACTAAACTCAAATAAGTTTCATTTCATAAGGCTAAACCACTATTCAAATTCTTTAACACATAACTTGGTTATTACACATCTTCACCCCTTTAGGATTAATTAAGCCCATAATGATAAATTAGGATTTTTCCTCACTCTCAACACGAACATGCCTATCTACCTCTCAATTAACCGAAACATCCACCACTTATCCAATTCCAACTTCCAAGATCCAAACCCCAAACCCTTATCATCTTTTTATAAAATTTCTTAACAAACTTGTTTTTAAATGCTATAAAAACTAGCACATGTATATCTATAACGAGGTATTGAAAATGAGCGAAGAAATCCCTACCTCAAGCAAGAAGAGAAGAAAGCCAAAAATTCAACTTCGATGAAAACACGATCTACTCAAATTAAATGGAAGTTCTCGCCGAACTCTACGTTTTGGTATATGGAACTAGGAGTCAAAGATGCATAAAAATAGATGAAATCAAGGTTAAAGAGCTTGAAAACTCAAAAATGGCAGAAAAAGAGAGCAGAGAGGGTGAAAAAGTGAAGAGATTTGACCCCAAAAGTGACTTTTAAAGTTATGATTCTGGACTGACCGCTCGAGCAATCAAAAGTGCGCTCAAGTGGTAAATCGAGGCTTCTAGTATCTTAGACAATTTCAAAAGACAGAGCTGGAAGGGTCTACAAACCGCTCGAGTGGTGAAAATTACACTCGAGCGAACCATGCATATAGCACAGATTCGCAAACTTCAAATAGGCAAAACTCTCATGTCCGGACTCCGTTTAGGGTCGTTCTTGTGTCCAAATTGAAGCTCCGGAAGTAAACTTTCTAATGGTTCTAGCCTCACATTAAGATTCAAAGTATGAAGAATGAAAATGATAAAAGAGTGAAGACTACTGAATAATAACTATTCGAATTTGGAGTTTTTGATCCAATCTCGCTGAACCAGTATGGTAACACCTCATCTAAGGCCCAAATATCGACTAAGAAGGTTCTCAATCATGATAATCAAAGAGTCAAATATAATTCTATTATACAAAGAAGTACAAAGTGCTACATAATTGACTTAATAATAAAATGGACAATTTATTATGTGATTAGAAATTTGAAAAGGCGAGATGTAATTTTCAAAACTACAGGAGGCAATTCGTATTTTAAGTAAATTTCAGAATACATATTTTTAAGAGTGCTACTATTAGCACCTTAATTAATACTTTGGACTCCTATTTCATTCATTTTTTTATTACAATAAAACCTCAATGAAATTACTAAAAGGACATGAATTATTTTGGAACACTCAATCTCACAATTAAACACACCACACCCACTAAATCATAATATAAAGTTTATGAGAGCACCTACCTCCATCATCACCCACGTACTTTAAAACCTTCAAAACCTACACATCCTAAAAACCTTTCAACAGCAACATCGGAAATGGCAGCAACTATTCAACAATGCACATTTCTCTAACAATAGCAATGAGTGAAAGTTTTTTTGGCAACCCTAATACCAAGAGATGAACGGAGCATCACAATGTAAGTTAGGTTCATAGCTTAGATAATGTTCGCAACTTGAAAGAGGTTGACCTTGTAATGATAAGTTTTTTTCAAAAATACAAAAACACAAAAAACACAACAACAAAATAGTGAAAACGGTTTGATTTTATTTTTTATTTTTTTTTTATATTGAACTCCCGAACATATGCAAAAAAAAAAATAAAAAATGGCAACACATGACCGAACTAAAGGCATTAGTTCGAAAATGTCTAACCGAACATTATTCATATGTTTGGTACTTTGAATCGGAAACTTTTTTATGCATATATTCGGCACCTTGGATGTAATCTTAATGTATACTTATGTTTTGATTATGCAATGAACTATAATTTTATTTGTTAATCAAACGGGTTTATGCATACTTATCTTTTTTATTAAACTTTGATGGGTTAAACTTGTTCACAAAGACAAGATTTTACGTTTTTATAATGTTCTATAACACAAATCCAAATATGTACAAATTGTTCGGTAACATAGGTCTAAACATGGGTAATTTGTTCAGCAACACAAGTCCGAACATGGTGGCGGAGAGACCAACAACGAAAAGATTGACAGTAGAGAGAGATCAGCGATGAAAGATCAGTTATAACAAAGATCGACAAAGAAGCGATCGACAGCTCCGCTCTGTCGGCGGTGAGAGGAAGATTGGTAAATTCAATTGTTAAGGGTTTTGGGAGATGAAGGGTTTTTAGGAGGCATGCTAAGGGATGTACATTTTGGTGGGTGTGATATTTTTAGAAAGATAAATTTGGTATTATGTAGGGGGCTCTTAGAAATTTTTAGAGTTTTAAATTTTGTATGTGGGGACCCCAAGAAATTAAGTAGGGTTCTACACACTGAATGTTCTTTGTTCACACACTTAATGAAACTTTTTTTATTACAATTTTATCCTAAAATAAAATTATTAATTTATCTTCATCTTCTTCCTTTAATATCCTTATTTTTCAAACCCTAATTTCTTAAGCTCCAACACCGATGATAGGTGTTGTCTAGGGTTAGAGTTAAGATTAAGGTTATGATGAAGTTTAAATAAGGGGAGTCATTCTATTAATTATAGAATGTGTATTAAGTACAATCGGTGGTATTACATACACTAATTAATGTACGCATTAGTGTATCAACTAGTGTTATGTCATTATTACTGACTCCACTTATTATACAAACTATAAATATTCAAAATTTTTAAAATTATATCACATCATTTATTACTATATTAATTTATATATTAATTAATACATATATCATAATTCAAGTAAAACAGTGCTTGAAAATCATCAATGCATGTATTGATTAAAAATGTCCGCAGAAAATTTACGGTGCGTGCAAAATAAAAGATCCCACTTAGAATTTACCATTAAAAAGCACCAAAAATCCCCTAACACCAGTTGGGCTGAATCATACAACTTCTCCCGGGTCGGTTAATCCATATAATTGCCAAATGACTAAATTGCCATTCTTCCCCAAATCTGAATCCTTAGTAGCTCAAAATCACTCGCGAATGGCACAAAACGAAAGCATATCACAGCAGAGAAGAGTGAACCAAAAATGGCCTCGAAGAACAACACCAACAACACAACTCTATGCTCTGTCTCTTCTCTGTTTCTCTCACTCTCTCTCCTCTGCATTCTCTCACTCTCTCTCTTCTTCTTCCTCTCCTACACAACCCACCAATCCCCATCTTCACTTTCCCAAGTTACACCTTCATTCCCCTCCAATCCCATCAAAGTCTACCTCGCAGACCTACCCAGATCTCTCAACTACGGTCTCTTGGATAAATACTGGTCCTTGGACACCGATTCGAGGCTCGGAAGCGAATCAGACAAGGAAATTCGATCGACCCATTTGTGGAACAAAAAGCTTCAATACCCACCCTACCCGGAGAATCCACTGATCAAGCAGTACAGTGCGGAGTACTGGATCATGGGTGATCTGATGACCCCTGAGGAACTCAGAACTGGGTCCTTTGCGAGGCGGGTTTTCGATGTCGGCGAGGCCCGATGTTGTTTTCGTGCCGTTTTTCGCGACCTTAAGCGCCGAAATTCAGTTGGGTGTGGGGAAAGGGGCGTTTAGGAAGAAGGTGGCGAATGAGGATTATGAGAGGCAGAGACGGGTGGTGGATCTTCTCAAGACTACTGAGGGCTTGGAACAGGTCTGGTGGTCGTGATCATGTTTTTGTTCTTACTGGTAAGTTGATATTTTTGTTGATTTAGTATTCGAATTTCATGATGAATTAATGATTGTTGTTTCATGGGTTGTCATCACTTTTCTTCTTTTGTTTTCTGTTTCCAATTGAAAATTTTCAAGTCTAATTTATAATATGTAGCCTATATATGATCACTGTGTTATATATATGTATGTGTAGTAGATGCAGCTACTGGATTGATACTAGCTCTTCTTTGTTTTGTTTTTTCACCATCTCAAAATTTCAAATAGTCGTGTGTGTGTGTGTGTGTGGTGGTCACAAATTACCTTTGCATGTGAATGGTTTGCAAGTAAATATGAACCTATTACACTCTATCATAAATTAAGCTTTTCTTTCTTAATTTCTAAACTAGCATAATACCGGTGCTAAATTCATAAATGTTTGTAAATTTTTGTCAGTGTTCAAACTCTAATGAAATAAACCCCTTGCAATGAGATGCTCTTTTTAATCTAAATCAATATTATATAATAAATAATAAAAAAAACCTATAAGTTATTATTATTTAGATTGTGTTTGAATCTAAAATTTAAGTAAGAATTTGTCGACAAAAACAAAAACATGAGGAAAATGTAAAGAAAGGGAAATGGAGCTTCATTCATATTTTTTTGTTGTTTCCTTTTTCTCCTCAAATTTTATATTCAAATACAACTTTGAGTATACACAATCTCAATTAACGGATTATATATTTTGAAATTATATTTACATATTGATAATTTAAGTCTCATAATTTATTTACAATGACATGGTAAGAAAATTTGGTCTTACATAGTTAAATTAGTGACAAATCAAAATTTGACACATAATTTACTATGTCATTGTAGGTATTATTGTAAAACTTATTTTGTGTGTCTCAATCTTTTCCCCTTATGTATTATATTAATAATTAACAAATATATTTGAAGACTTAAATCAATCAGTGTTGGATACTAACATCACCTATATTAATTATTTTTGTTACATTTCAAAAGTTATAATTTTTTTCAGACTAGCAAATATCAACATGGAAGAGCAATCTAGCTATTGTTAATTTATTTGTATAGGTAGATTGTGTGAACAATATTGAAAAAAAAATACATATGTTCCCATATGAGAAAACTTGTATTTAAGAATAGGGACAAATTATATTGATGGTCCCTTCAATTTGCCTCTTGTATCTATTTGGTCTCTATAGTTTTATTTGTATCAATTTTAACCTTGAATTTTTCATGTTACGTTTATTTAGTCCAATTGGTAATGAACCTTTAAAAATTGGACCAAAATCAAAAACCAAAATAGTTTGTTCATTATTAACCTAAAAATGATTGAGAGATTAGTGTTCAATTTAAAAGATATTAGCTCAGTTGATTATTTTTGTGTACTCATATTCGGAACTGGATGGTAATTATTTTGTGTCAAAGACGAAGATTAATTGTTTCTCCTCCACTATGAAGATTGTATGTAATTGTTTATTTCTTTTCATTTTAGACTATTTTTTGTATCAATTATTGGGATTTGTGCGCTTGATAGTTGTTAGATTTTGGATATGTGTTATTGGATTATAATTGTCTAATTTAATATATTTATTTCATATTTGTAATTAATCTCCTATGGAATGGCGAAATCACAATGAACAATGTAAGATGTCCTCTCCTATGAAAGACTTGTAATTGTATTATCAATTTACATATATCAAAAAAACTAGAAACAACAATATGAATAATAAAAAAAAGGTCCTACATACATAGAAAACTACACAAATATCTATAAAAAAAAAAAAAAAATTGCAATCAACTCCCAAAACAAAGATAGCTAAACACTTATATCTTTATTATCGATTTAGTATTTTTTTTTTTTTTTTAAAAAAAAGAGTACACAGTTAAAAAAAAAGGCGTACGAAAACAAAAATCTAAAAAAAAAAACTTGAAATAAGTTTGGACTATTGGCTAAGAGAGCAAGACTAACCTTTGCACCATTACATGATAGAGTTGGCTGATTTGGGAAAAATATTGAGTATGGGGTACATCTTAGGGTTTTCAAAGTTTTAAGTTTTATATTATTTTTATTGTTTTGATCAATATTATTTTTGGAACGAGTGAGGGTGAGTTATCATATTATTTTGAATTTTGAAATTCAACATTATTAGTTGAGTTGTTTTGATCAACATTATTTTTAGAAAGAGTGAGAGTGATTTACCATATTAGCTTGAGTTTTGAAATTCGAAATCATAGATAATTAGAGCCTTTTTATTTTTTTAGTTTAATTAACCAACCAATAGATTTTTATTTTTTTATTTACATTTTAAATTATGAAAATCAAGAAATTTAGTTTGAGAACTTGGAGCTCTCACATCCCTTCTCATTTTTCCTTAATATATATAGTATAGATATGAGTTGGAGCTCGATTAGGTTTGGTTTTGGTGCTATGAGTGGTAAGTGTGGGGATCGATGTCTTTGGAGACAATAATATATCAAAATTTGGAAGGTAAGTATGTTTAATCCATTTTTAGGGTTAGAACCATCAATTTTGAAATTTAGGATCTCCTTAACCACTTATTCTATAATCATGAGATTTAGTGGGAACGTCCCTTTTTTTGAAAGTCTGTTTTCGAATGTCATTGGTCTCTACATGTTAGGTTTTGTAAAAGTGGAGTTATGATCCAAACAATGCGTAAAGGTCATTATTTATTTATTTATTTGTAGAAAGACAGAACAGTTAGGCTGGCTTTAAAAATCATTTTCTCTTGAACCACTCATTAGAAAATTATTTCTAGAAATGAAAATCATATCTAGGGCTTGCCATATATAGGAACACTAATATTTTTATCAATCAAGTAAAAGTAACCCAAGCATTTACCTTATTGAGAATATTAATTCGGCCCAAATTCAACTAACTAGTTCATGTAACCATATTCCACTTTGGGCAAGGTCGTGAGTACTTTCGAAGTCACATTCCAGTTAAGATTGAACTAGGAGAATTTTGCTAACCTTATTCACTTTATGATTTATATATGAATTAAGGTGAATAATTCAAAAGCATTACCTAACTAATTTATCAATTGTCACCCAAACTGATGCTTTAATTAAATCATAAAATAATCAAGTGTTGCATTACTTAATTAAATTAAGGTTTGAATTTTTAGGACATTACATAGTATCTCTAAGGTGCTTTGTTGGGTTGAAGGAGCATATTTAAAATGGAAGCTGGGTTTGAAGGGGATTTAGCATTAGTGCTGAAGTGGCTGATACGCTAAATAAAGTGGCGAGTTATCGATCTTGAGCAGGAAGAGGGGGAGGCTGCACTGCTCTTTTCTTGAGCACCTTTCAGAATGAGGTTTCTAGGCTTCCCAGACTCGTAATAGACTGCTATGAACAAGAAAATTTTATTTATTATTTTTTTTCTGTGTTCTTGCTTCTCAGCACGTCGCAAAATCATGAGGAAGTTTTAATGACCTAGAAATTAGAAAGAAAGTTGTGCCTCGGCCATAGTTTTTTTTTATTATTATTTAAATTAAGGGTCAATATATATAGGGGGTGCCATATGTTGACAATCTTACAAAAATTGAAATATAATGAAAGTAAAAACCACTTATTTCTTAGATTGCCCTTGCTTGTGCCAATTGATGTGGATCAGGATGTCTGTGACATTATTTATTAATTTATCTACTACCAAAATTGAAAAGGGGCAAAAAAAAAAAAAAAGTTGCATGCTTTAGCAGCTTATGATTTAGTCTCTGCATTGTCAGGTTATGTTAAAACTTGAAGCGTTCTTTGGCAGACCCTGTTGCAATGTGGCATGTCAGAGCTGAGATTGCCCCAGCAGTTCTCCTAGTGGTGGATTTTGGTGGGTGGTACAGGCTTGACTCAAAAGCATCTAACAGTAATACATCAGATATGATACAACACACCCAGGTTTCACTGCTGAAAGATGTAATTGTGCCGTACACACATCTGTTACCCAGGTTGCAGATATCAGAAAACCAGAAACGTCCAACCCTTCTTTATTTCAAAGGAGCTAAGCATCGGCATCGGGTTAGTATTCAATTTCCACCTGTTATTCAATTTGATACTATCGTAGGATTTCTTTTCGCTGAGTCATCCAATTATAGCAAATTGTTTTTTGATTTATAGCTTTTGGTGTTTGATGTGGTACTTTTATGTTTTGTAGTTCCACAATTGCTTGGTTTGCCTATAATTATTGACTCTTGTTAATTTATGTTGATTATGAACTTATTTTTAAGTTATTTGTGTTAATCTACGAGGCTTTTGTACGTATCTAAAGTAGAAAAATTTCACTGAGTCATCCAATTATAGCAAATTGTTTTTTGATTTATAGCTTTTGTTGTTTGATGTAGTACTTTTATGTTTTGTAGTTCCACAATTGCTTGGTTTGCCTATAATTATTGACTCTTGTTAATTAATGTTGATTATAAACTTATTTTTAAGTTATTTGTGTTAATCTACAAGGCTTTTGTACATATTTAAAGTACATAAATTTCCCCGAGATTTGTATATTATACAACTTGCATGCAATGACGGAACAGGATTTTAACTCAGAAAGGGCACCACTAAATTGAAATCTTAACAAAATTCACAACCCAATTTAACTTAATTTTTATTTGATGGTGGAACTAAAAATTAGTGTGATGCAAAAGGTATATTTAATTATAAGCTTAAGTTAACCAATTAAATTATATAAAGATGCACACACAAAAATAGATGTAGAGAGGGATAGAGAAAGAAATAAAAGAAATGGTGAATAAATAATATATAGGGGCTGCTATATATCATTTGTTTTTCTCACCGCTTTGAATAACTAAATCACATGACAATATATTATTAGTTATTAATCATGTAATAATTATTTATAAACAAATTAAGTAATTATGAGCATTCATATAAGAGGTAATAGAAAATCAGTGACATATAACATTTCTCTAATGTAAAATTTATAAGAAATTTTTAACATAATTAAACATTTGAAGTGAATTAAACATATATATATATATTTTAAAAAAAGGTTAAAAAAAATAGTGATATAAAAATTTCACAACATTACTTGAAGGGTTTAAATTGAAATAATTTTTTTACAAGAGGCAAAAGCATAATTTTCCAAAAGTTGAAGAGGGGGGGGGGGGGGGGGGCACGTGACCCGCTGGGTCTCACGTGCCTCCGCCCCTGCTTGCATGGTTTTTTTTGAATTTGCAAAACATACAGTGACCATGCCCTCAAATAAGGGACAGCCGTTGTTACTTTAGCCAGTGTTTTAGTTTTCTTATCTTCCATTTTTTATGTCTCTAATTCTTGCCTTCACTACACTGCTTTAGCAAGAACCTCATGCAATGGGTTATCCTTTTATATCTCTAATTCTCATTTTACTAAATAAAATTTTGATTATTTTTTCTATAGTTCAAATCATACCCTTGACTTTAGTCAAAAGGCCAAGAAAGGTTTGTCTGTCCCATTGATTGTCGATACATTTTTGCTTTCAATACGCCCCAAGTGCAGTTCACACATTACACACGAACCACTGCCAAAACACCATACCACTTCCATGAAATGGCCAAAAGAAATTTTAATGTATATTTCCTGCCCAAAGTGTACTGTTTTTGGTGTAGTACTTGTTGAACTGCTGCCTTGCTTTGGACAAAGATAAGTTTATGGGGGAATGGGTGTGGGTGACATTTTGTAAGTCGTTAACTTGTTCCACTTGAACTTGCAAGGTACCTAAGCATCCCAGAATTTGTCTATTGCAGTTTCTGTTGTTCTGACATGAAAACTCATTTTTCTTTTGATATTATTGGAAATTTTGCTAACCAACATTGTCAACTCCATTCTCTCTTAGAAGGATGTACAAAGATGCTGCAATATCCACCCACAAAACTTGCAGATTTGTAGTTTAGAATGGTAGATCTATGTTGAGGGGAGTTTTAGAGGTTTTGGTATGAAAAAAAACCTCTAAGAAAGTGTATATGCCCTTAGGAAATAGGAAGTATCTCATTTGCTAATGAAAAATTATCGCATCCAAAATAGAAAACATTATTGGGCACATCAGTCCTCCCATTGATGAGGGTATATGTTTGTTGTTCCTGATTTGGACAACCAACTTTCTCATTGAGATGAATGCCCTTCTTAATCAGACCTTTGAGAAAGCTAAATTATTATTCATCTAGACCCCGTTTTATCTCACCATAATTATCTTACACGCTCAGAGAAAGGTATAAGCTATGTTTTTTTTTTTCCCCCTCTTCTGAATGAGAATTTCATGTGGAATACTGCTTTTATATGTCTCATATCACATGAATTCTTAACAGCATTCAATATTCTAAACCACAGGGAGGGCTGGTTCGAGAAAAATTATGGGACTTGTTGGTTAACGAACCCGGAGTTATTATGGAAGAAGGCTTCCCTAATGCCACTGGAAAAGAGCAGTCAATAAAAGGGATGAGAACATCAGAATTCTGCTTGCATCCAGCTGGAGACACCCCCACTTCGTGCCGACTTTTTGATGCCATCCAAAGCCTCTGTATACCTGTTATTGTCAGCGACAACATCGAGCTCCCATTTGAAGGGATGGTGGATTATTCAGAATTTTGTGTTTTCATTGCAGTTAGTGATGCTTTGCAACCAAACTGGCTTGTGCGTCATCTAAGAAGCTATTCTGACAAGAAAAAGGATATATTTCGCCAAAATATGGCTCGAGTTCAGCCCATTTTTGAGTTTGATAATGGCCATCCTGGTGGTATTGGGCCTATCTCACCTGATGGTGCTGTAAATTACATATGGAGGAAGGTCCACCAAAAATTGCCCGTGATTAAGGAAGCTATTATTCGGGAAAAGAGAAAACCGTCAGGTGTATCTGTTCCACTTCGATGCCATTGTACCTGAATTTTGAAGGACAGGACTGCAATGGTATGTTTTCAAGTTCTTGTTGTAAAAGTTTTTTTTTTTTTTTTTTTTTTTTAAATTCCCTTCTGTTTTTTCTTAGCTGTGTCTAGCCTGTTCTTAGAATCGTGTTGGGATGATTGGTTTATCTGGCTTTGCTATATATTCAAATTCATGATTTAGTTGGAACATTCAATTCTCCATTAATATAGCTTCTATTATTTGTAGTTTTAGTTTATCTGTTGATTTTCATAAACCAGTGTTTCTATGGTAATCACAGGTGTGGACAATATGGACACGCGGACACGAGTATATCAAAAAAAATCAAGACACAGCACACCAGGGACATAATAATTAATAAATATAAATTTATTTTTAGTTAAAAAAAATGAAAAATAAAAGAAGGTTTGACGAGCATCAGTGTCATTGCATTCACAGTACCTAAAAAAAGTGAATAAACTTTGGTTGTAATTACACACACACATATATAGATGTGTATGAAGTTTCAATATCTGCTGTATAAAGCTCCTCTCTGCAGCAAGAAAGGATACCCAATTCCCCTTCTCCTTGAAGGGAACATCACAAACAAAACACTTATCACAAATCCAACCACCAGAGGTACAGTGTTTGTAACCTTTCTCGGCAATGCCGGGTAGTAACAGTCCACCACATCGACGTGCAAAGCTGCAAAAGTTAGAAAAGCAATCAATGAAAGCGACGAATGAAAAAGATCCGACCACCTCATTCTATAATCGGACGGCAGAAGTGGCTTCTTCCGTACTCCATTAAAAGTCCATATTCCACCTATTGTCGCCACGCCATAATATAACCTCCCAGTGGCTGTGCGAAAGCTATCGGTGATTGCAAGGAAGATGCAAGAGGCGGCCAAGAGTGCCAAGAAACAGCCCATAAGCCAGCGGTTCAATGATTTGCATTTGCCATCGTTGGTTAGGAGAGGAGCGAATATGGTGAATGCGAGAATGGTGGCAGAGGGTAGGAGAACGTTGAGGCGAGCTGTGCCGCTTAGGATTGTGTTGAGGATGTATATGTAATGGGATTCGTCGGTGTCGTCTTCTGTTGGGAAGTGGACTTTGTCATCATCTTCTCTTGCCGTTTCGATTAGGTCCTGATGGATTGTGGCATCCATTGTTGTTCCCAATCCTTGCCCTTCCAATCCAATCTGCATAAAAATGGTGGTAATTTGAGGACATTGGTGTGAAGATTCTTCGATGAAGTCTGGTGGCACAAGAAATTCTCCCTCTCTCTCTCTCTCTCTCTCTCTCTCTCTCTCTCTCTCTCCTTTATTCTTTTCTTCATTTGACTGTTGATGAGGAGTGGGAATCTTTCAAGGAACTATTCAGTATGTTTGGTTTGAGTTTTCTGAATTATAAGTTTTTTAAAAATAGAGTTTTTTAGTTTTCGTATTTTTTTGTTTTTAGTGAATATTTTTAAAATTTTAGACATTTTTTTTACTTTTTTAGATGCACCTTACTTAGATGTATCTAAAAAATAAAAAATTTGTGAAAAAATATTTTAAAAAATTAATAAATCCATAAAAATACAAAAAATGTATTGAATTCTTGTATTTTTTTGTATTTTTGGTATTTAGTGAATTTTTAAAAGATTTTTTTTACAATTTTTTTACTTTTTAGGTATATTTATGTTAGGTGTGTCTAAAAAGTAAAAAAATTACTTAAAATATTAAAAAAATTCAGTAAAAACAAAAAAATATGAAAAATAAGAAAGTAAAATTTTCTAAAAAGTGTTTTTTGAAAAATGAAAACAAGCAAGCTGATTAGCATTTGCTTTTGCCATGCTTCTCAAATTCCATTGGTCACGTCATTTCTACACATTTGAACATGGTGTACCCAAATCAAATATGAATTTAAAATTTTTGTACCATACATCTTCCACTATAAATTTTGAAATTGTGGTTGTCTATAAAATTTTAAAATATTGTACTCATCAAAATTCATGGCCCAAAAAAAAGTAACTTAAATTAAAAACTTGAAATATAAGAACTTGCTTTTTTTTGTCTCTCTTCTTTGTTTTCTTTCTCTTTTTCTTCGAAAATTACTTTTAAAAAAATAGATATTTGCATGAAGCATCAAGGTTATTCAACACTTTTCTTTTCTTGCGTTTTCTTTGCTACCGATTTTTGTTTGATAAGAAGCGAATAGAGAGAGAAAATTGCATCGTGCAGTAAGCCATCACGCCCCAGCAAGGGAACACCCCTTGCCTCCTTCAAATCTAATTCATTTCTAAGTTCTAAGTTTCTCTCTCTCTCTCTCTCTCTCTCTCGGGAAATTCTATTTCCAACACCCTGATAAACTCAGTCAACACACTTAATGAAAAAATAGATTAATGACAATTATATCCTACTTGAAATTTATTATAATAGTCATTGATCAATACTTCTATTATTATATATATATAAATTCTCTTTACACATCCTTCAACTGAAAATCTGACCTTTACTTGAAGATTTACGTGGATAGTCATTGATCGATCAATACAGCCTTTGCCCTTCTTCAAGATAAGCTCATCGGACTTTTGACTCTCTCCTTGTTCTTCAAAGCTCCGACGACCACTCGACCGAAAATCTGACCCACCTCAGCGGAAAATTTGACCCACATCATCGGAAAATGATTTTCTTTCCAAATCTTTGAAAAAACCAAGATGGGTCAATAGAAAACCAACAAACAATCAAAGCAAAAAGACAAGAACCCGCCGGAGTCATCCGCCGGAGAACCCAGTCTCCGGCGAGCCATAGAACTCGTAACCTCTCTAATCTCTCTCTCTCACTCAATTAAAGTCTTTGCAGTGAAATGGCAATCGATTCGCAACAAGCTTGAAGACCTACTTTCATTCGGAAACCCAGTGCCGAGCAAATTGGGGACAGTTTGGTCTTGACGAGAGTGTGTGGAAATTCAAATGTGTATTTTGAAGGTAAAGTGTGTGTACATATGAGTGAAGGGGTTGTTTGTAATTTTAAAGATGTGGGTTGAGATAATTACTTAATAATTAAATTAATAGAGATGTGTATTGAGAAAAGATTTGTCCTGAGTTTATTAGGGTGTTGGAAATAGAATTTCCCCTCTCTCTCTCTGTGCAATTACATGAAATCATATTTAAAAATTAGGTTAAATTCATTTTATCCACTTGCGATTTGGGGCTGGAACACTTTATTCCTATGGTTTAAATATAATCAAAAAATTCCTATGTGATTTTGGATTAAAGTGTTACTGCTAGTCTTTCCATCAAATTAATGGAAGGTAGGAGATGTTTGTTTGGAAGGATGGGAGAGCGAATTAGACTCCATATCGAATCTACCATAGTTGAGAATTTGTAGACCGGATTAGGAGCTCCACCGGACTATGAATCCCATGGAGGCATGTGTGATAGAAATGGTGGGATTGAAATCTCATAGGATTAATTTATAAAATGACTCATTTGTCTTCGAAGTATTTGATTTCATTATGTATTATATTTAGTAAATAAAATAAAGGAGATTTTTTAAGGGTCCCTGATATTAAAATTTTATAGTATAAAGGATATCCAATATTTTCATAATGTCTAAGGTTTCTCAACAACAATTCGGAGAAAATTCAATCCAGAGAATTTCTCTGGACTTCCCAGAGAAATTCTCTCTTTGGACTTCTCACTCTCCAAAATCCCACAGTGTGAAAATTCATATAGTGATCATAGCCAGAGAATATTCACAAAATTACAGACAGTGAGAGAAATTCTGTCTACTTCTTCAAATCACACCATGGGTGAGTACTTCTACTTCAAGCCAAAATACACACAATCTGTGGTAGCGTTTGGCACAATTTTCTAAATATAATTTGATAATAGAGTTGTATTTTAAGTTTGTGAGTTTTGAAATTATGATTTGAGTATAGAAAATTTGTTTGGTTATGAATTTTGAAAAGAGTTTTGAATTGAGTGTTGAATTGAGTTTTTAATGTTTGATGTGACATATGAAATAAGGAAATTTGTTTGGTTATGAGTTTTGTAAAGAGTTTTCAAACCTTAATTCAAATTGTTATAACTTATAACCAAACATACTACTCAAAACTCTATTGAAAATTCTGATTAACACTCATAAGCAAACTCTTTTTAAAATTCAATTAAAAAATTAATTATTAACCTAAAATAACATTAATCAATTTTTTTAATTGAAAATATTACAAAGGAAATAAATTTTTTTTTCAAAATAAATATTCAATTGCTGATTTAAAATAATTTTTGATTGTATATTTGCTCGATTTTTTTTAAATATTTTTTAGTTAAAATATTTTTATATTTTTAATAATTATTGTCACAAATTATTTGCTATTTATTATATTGTTATTTTTAAATAAATGGCCAAAAAATTTATCAGGTATTATCTATGTGGGAGTTAGAAAAAAATTAGAATATCATTTTGTTAGCATCTATGCAGTTTACCACACACAATTCAATTTTATTCGAATTTTTTTATTTGCTGATTTTCATCAATTCCGTGGGAAACGCATCTTTTATGTACTTCGTCATTTATATCATCTGTTCAACCACAAACTTTTATATCAGAGGCTAAACAACCAACAACTTCACCATCTTCATAATTTATGAAAGAGTTACCAATTTCTTTCTTGATGTCTTTTCTTCTTCGTTTTCTGTTGGCAATTGCCACAAAAATAAAAAAAAATAAAAAAAAAATCACTGTAGCAGTCAACCAGCTAGACATCCAGGAGGATGTCCGCAAGGACGACCAGGTAGACTCAAAATTTTAAAAACTGTACGAAAATGTGAGAGCTTTGGCTTGGAAGTTTGTTTTGGAAGGAGCTCTGCCAAACGTGAAACAGAATTGCATTTTGAAATGTGTAGTGAAATTAATTTTTGAAAATCCCATCTAAATGTTATGTTCACGTGAAGGGGTGGAATTGTGATTGGAAAGCTTTACCAAACACAGTCATATTTTTTGTTTTTGGTTTTTCATTGATTATATGTATATATGTAAATATTTATACTTTGACAAATTGAACTGGTGAGTAAATCATTAAATGTTTTTGTATTATATTAACAAAAAATAGAAGGCTCAAATTTTTGGATATATATGTATATAAAAGAACAAACATGAATATGGATTTCTATTGAATACCTTCTTAGCTTTTAGGTTTTCTCTGCTGGGTATTTTTGTTACCTGTCAACACGTGTGAAAACCATAAAGTGCAAGTCAGCACAGAGAAAATTCACACATCTAGAGAAAATTCACACAGTCTAGAGAAAATTCACACATCCAGAGAAAAGTCATACAGTCTAGAGAAAATTACACATGACAGACAAAATTAAACATCTGGGAACGCTACAGAAATTCTTTGTATTTTAGTCTAGAGATTTTCTCTGGATTTTCAGAGAATTTTTGTGGATTTTCTCTAAATTTCAAGTGAACTATAAAGCATAAAGTTTGTTTGGGTTGTCAAGAAAAATAACTTGTTCAATATAAAAACACATAAAAAACATAACATAAAAATGCAGAAAAATTTGTGATAATTATAATTTTCTCTGAATTGTAATAACAAGCTTTTCTCTCTTTGTCTCTCTCTCTCTACCTAAGGACGAGGTGAGATTTTTGAGTACCCTCTCTCTCTCTCTGCATATGCAGTAACCATGTGATTCTACAGGCCCCACAATTGTTTCTCTGTTTGCAAACACATGAGAGAGAAATTTGAAGTTTACTTCAGAAAAAGAAAAAAACAAAGAACAAAACAAGAATCAATCTGCCAGAATAACACAGCTCCTAATACAATCAAAGAACCTTTGATAAAGAAAATCTACGTCCTTCAGTATTACTCTTTTTGCTAAGTAACCACTATGTAAAATTCAATCTTGGAACCAGAGGAAGTGAAATTCCTCGAAAGATTAATAATTAAAAAAAACAAATCTATGTCAACGTAATGACCATCTACATAAATGGAAAAATAAATAATAGCATGTTTCCAGGAAAACAAGAAAAGCTTCATGATACAAGGTGTGCGGGGGTGATTTCCGTACTATAAAGAAGGGTTGAACTTCGTGGACGAACAGTGTGCGCTAGGAATTGAAGATCTGCAAGGAATAACAAACGGGTGAGGCTGCCCGACCGGGGTTTGGTCGGAAACCCCTCCGATGGTAAAGTCAGTAACTGAGGGAGAGGAAGAGGAGAGAATGCAGAGAGTGTATATGTGTTAAGTGTGTGGATTTTCGGATCCCTTGAGAGTGAATAATGTTCACCTTTTATAGGAGAAGGTTGTTTGTCGTTCAAGTCCTTCTCTCTCCGCCATCTGTCCAATGTGTCTTATTCGTGGTCGTCTCCTATTGGAGGAGGACGACCAGATCCGCCTGACACTCGGGTGCAGGTCTGTTTTGTTTGTCTCATTAGCGGACATCTCTCATTGGAGGAGGACAACCACTCCGCCTGCCATTCAGATGCAGGTCTGTCATATATGCACCTTGTCCCTCTGCACCTTCATGTCTCCACGTTCTGTTCATACAGAGGGAGAGGAGCAGAGTTGTTTGTCTCTTGTGAGCCCAAAAAAGATCTTCAGTGAATTGGCCTTCTCTAAGTTGGTCTGCTCTAGAACGGTTGTCCAACCAGGAGGTCCATGTTGCTCAACCCACTTCGGAGGGGTTCTGTCCATACCAGAAAGTCCACCATGTTGCTCGGCCCACTTTGGAGTGATGCTCGTACATTGGGCCGAACTCCTATGATTGTCTTGCTTCGGAGCAAGTGTTGGCCATAGGGCTGAGGTCCGACCTAGCTCCACCTTG